>CM019902.1:116440181-116519698 GCA_009764595.1 Geothlypis trichas | reverse complement strand
AGCTTGCACATCCTCACCAGCCATCATTTTGGAACTTCATGCTCCATCATTTGGAACTTCATGCTTTTTGGAGAAAGAACTTAGAGAATGCAATCCCTGTGCACAGTGCTTTGCATTGCTGTGTCTGTTGTGCTGAGCTCTCCCTGTGGCTGCTTTTGGGGCAAATCCTGAGCTGCTCTAAATGGGTTTGTTTTGTTTATTTATTAGAATGGTTGCAAAGCTCAGAGTTGTTTGTTGGGGTTTTTTTGTTGTTATTTTTTCCTTTCTAGAGAGAAAGGGGCTTCCTTACAACCTCCAGATGGACTCCCACAATTTCCAGCACATTTTGTCCTGGCAGGCAGAACATGACCCAGCTGTGCCAGCATCCTACAACGTGCTCTACAGAGACTACAGGCAAGTCACACAAAATAAGGCACAAATTCTGCTTTTAATGGTTATTGACCAAAAGAGGAGGGAGCTTTGCAGTGCCCATCCCTGCAGGTGTCCCCTGCAGGTGGCACTGAGTGCTCTGGGCTGGGGACAAGGTGCCCATGGGGCACAGCTGGCACTGCATGGGCTGCAGGGCTTTGCCAGCCTCAGGAATTCTCTGAAAATAGTAAGGCTGAGGTGTTCTCTGTTTTCTTGTTTTATTCCTTATTTTTCTGAGTTTTTTTTTCCCCTCTCTCACACTCCCATGCCCTCTCACATCAGAGGAGTGACACTCTTGCTGTTTCCTGCAGGAACCAGAGCTGGATGAGTGCTCAGCAGTGTTCAGGCATTGCCCAGCTCTCCTGTGAGCTGACAGAGGAGTTCAAGCCCATATCCACTGAGTATCTTGTGTTTGTTCAGAGCATTGGAGGAGCTCAGGTGCTCAATTCTTCTCTGCTGCATTTTTCGCCACTCACTGATAGTAAGTTCTGTCTCTGCTTTTCTTCTTTTTGTAGTTTTCATGAGCAGCTGATCCTGAATTGTGTTCTGCTACCTTTGCTGTAAGACTCCACACTGACTGTGTTGGTGGCTATTTGTATGTAGCATTTATGTGTAGTCCTGATTTGTAGTTCTGATAAAGGAATGAGGCTCTGCTTTTGAAATCAACACATTATAATTATAAAGAAAATACAGTTGTGCATTGACAAACACCAAGTAAAATCTCTTGACTGTGAAATCACACATTATAATTGTAAAGAAAATACAGTTGTGCATTGACAAACACCAAGTAAAAATCTCTTGACTGTGAAATCAACACATTATAATTGTAAAGAAAATACAATTGTGCATTGACAAACACCAAGTAAAAAATCTCTTGACTGTGAAATCAACACATTATCATTATAAAGAAAATACAGTTGTGCATTGACAAACACCAAGTAAAAAATCTCTTGACTGTGAAATCAACACATTATAATTGTAAAGAAAATACAGTTGTGCATTGACAAACACCAAGTAAAAATCTCTTGACTGTGTAAGGTACATAACTTAAAGAACAACATTGTATTTGTGTGTTCAAATAGTGAATGTTGAGTTAAAAAGTGGCAGTTCTGCAGCAGGTGTAGGGATTGATGGACAAACAATCCATCTGCCCCTTTTCCCTGCTGAAGGTCCTTGTCTTTATTGCCAGAGGTGGCTTCACCCTTGGCTCTGCTTAAAATGGAGTTTTTGAGCTCACAGAGCTAAGGGATGCTGAGCAGCAGCTGGAGCTGTGGAGGATGAACTGTGATGTTCCTTCTGAGCTCAGCAGAGGCAGCTGCTGTGTCCCCTGCCAGGGTCAGCAGTGAGGGAACCCTGCAGGGAATGGGGAGAGTGGGACAAGGGGAACATCCTGAGGAGGAGCCCTGCAGTCCCTGCAGGTGGTTTGATAAAAAGGACAGCACAAGGGGAGTGGGTTTTAGCTGAAGGAGAGCAGGGTTACATGGATATTGGGAATAAGGAATTGTTCCCTGGCAGGGTGGGCAGGGCTGGGATGGAATTCCATCCCTGCATCCCTGGCAGTGCCCAAGGCCAGGCTGGACTCTGGGGACAGTGGGAGGTGTCCCTGCCATGGCAGGGGTGGCACTGGGTGGGCTGTGAGGTTTTTCCCAACCCAACCCATTCCAGGATTCTATTCTGTTCTTTAAGCTCAGCTTTAATCTCATGTAGATGCAAAGATCACATCTCTGTGAAGCTGGAGTAAAGCCTCTGTCCCCTTTCTGCTTCTTCCTTCCACTCCTTTTCCTTTCAAGTCTGGCCATGTGGGAAGTGAGGGTTTGGCTGTGGAAGTTAAATGTTGCAAGGCCTTGTGGATTTACAGCAGGGCCCCCCTCTGGAGTGAGCTGAGCCAGCCCTGTGTGCATCACAGAAATGGAATTGGTACTGCATAAAGTAGAACTGTATTTTTTCCATCATTTTTCCCTCTTTGTTTTCCAACAGCAATTCTGGGACCACCAGAAGTGAATATCAGTTCCTGTCCAAACTGCCTCAACGTCACCATAAAGCTGCCAACCTCTCACTCCAGAGACAAGGGGAAGCTGCTGTCTTTAATTGACATCTATGGAGAGCTGGATTATGATATCACCCTGAAATCACAGGATGGAGAGCATAAGGTAGGGAAATTTGGGAATAGTTGTGCTTTAGGGGAGAAACACAGAGGGCATGAAATGGCTCTGATGGTTGACAGGTTCCCAAAACCAAATATGTGGATAGAAGTAAAAGAAAACATAGAAATAGATTTCTTAGAAGGAAAGAGAAGCAGAATCTGAGCTTCCTTGGGGGGAGCAGGGGCTCTTTCAGCCAAGCACTGACTCCAAACCTTTGTTTTTCATGGCAGAGGCCATGGCAGAGAACCACTGAAGAGGTGTTCAGTGTTGTCATTGAGGAGCTGTATCCCAGCAGGAATTACTGCCTGTCCGTGGGGATCACTACATCCCTGAACAAGCATTCTGTCCCCTCCCCCTGGAAATGTGTCACTGCAGACTCGGAGGCTCAGCAAGGTGATGGAGCTGTGGGCAGGGGCTGCTCTGGGTGTGCACTGGGTTCTTTTGGTGTAGGGGCATTTACAGTTCAGTCCTAAATAACAAATGATCACAGAACCATGGAATATCCTGAGCTGCAGGGGCCCCCAGGGATCCCCCAGGGCCAGCCCTGCCCTGCCCAGACCCCACCAAGCCCAGCCTGGGCACCCCTGCCCAAAGGCTCCTGGAGCTGTGGCAGCCTCGGGGCCGTGCCCATTCCCTGGGCAGTGCCAGCACCCTCTGGGCAAGAACCTTGCCCTAAAACCCAACCTAAATCCCTCCAGGCCCAGCTCCATCCACTCCCTGGGCACTGTCCCTCAGGGCCTCACTGGCAGAGAGAAACATTCCAAGAGAGAACCATTGTGGGTATTTAGGAGTTAGTGGATATAGATATATATATCTAGATTTATATAGATATAAAATCTATATATCTATAGATATATAGATTTTCTATCTATAACCCTAGATATAAAATCCAGCTAGGCTTTTATATCCCCAGCACTTGGGGCAGCAAATCTCTTGGCACTCCCCTGAGCCATACAGATCTCCACTAGCTCTGCAGAAAGATGGAGTCACTGTTGTGATTCCTGAAGTTAATTTGAGATTTGGTCTTGTTCTGACTTTGACTTTCACAGATCCCTTCTAACCACAATTATTGGGGATTCCTAATGGCTGCTGTGACTGGGAATGTGGTGGTAGGACTCTTCCTCCATGTGTGTTTATTTGATTTTTTTCACTCCAGGGTACCATGAAGCTGCAGTGGCAGGTGCTGTCTGTGTCTCACTGATCATTGCTGCAGTCCTGAAGTGTGTGCATGCAGCAGGCTTTATTTTCCCAAAGTTCTCCCTTCCTCAGACCTTGGTATGTAGCAGCTCTCAGATCTGCCCTCTCTGGCTGGCAGCAGGAGGTTTAACAGCTGGAGTTTCCAGTCCTGTGCTTTAGCTGCAAGTTCTGTAAGAGCACAGAATGTTTGCATTTGTGGTTTACCTCAGTCAAAGATGCTCTCTAGGCTGCTAAATTTGGTCTGATCTTCAGAACAAATATTCAAAACCATTTCTTGCTATTTCTGTGACAAGTTACTCACAGAGAGGATCATCCCACCCTGCTCAGGGGAACATCCAGGAATATTCCACCCAGTTCTGGTCCCCACAGGGCACAAAAGGTGTGACCCAGAGCAGGGCCAGGGGGGAGCAGAGGGCTGGAGAAGCTGCCCTGTCAGGAGAGACTGGAGGAGAAGTTATCCCACTGTTTCATAATAATAATAAAATAATCTCTCTTGGACTTCCTCTGTGATCAAGCACAGAGGGAGCCAGTGCAGAGCCAGCTAGTTTTTTATTTCCATAGATTGAAATTTAGTGGCACAATTATTTGTGAATGAAATTATCCATTTAAATTCAATCACAAATAACAAGATTTCTTGTTTCTATCTTTTATCTTTTCTTGCTTGTTCTATTTTTTACAGTCTCTGGCTTCTTTTACATTTAATTCTGTAGGGTTTTTCAGCATAAATATTTTCCATTTTTTACATACATACCCAGAGCAGATGGGTGTCACTTTTTTCTAAGGCTTCTTCCACATATTTCTGTCTTTTGCTGTGTCACTTTTACATCCCAACAATTGCTGAACACATTCCTAAGGAGTGTCTAAGGCTTATTTATTTTTTATTGTCAACTTGATGAAGGCTTCAAATATTGAATAATCCTGAAGTGCAGAGGGAAGACAGGGCTTGGGATGTTAGAATGGTGAAAATTGCTCCAAAAGATGATTTCTAAAGGACATTAAAATTGCTCAGCTGTGATAGAGGTGACTGCAAGAGTTGGGAGAGTGACAAGACTCAGCTTGGCCTGGCAGGGTGGGCAGGCCCTGGCACAGGGTGCCCAGAGCAGCTGGGGCTGCCCCTGCATCCCTGGCAGTGCCCAAGGCCAGGCTGGACACTGGGGACAGTGGGAGGTGTCCCTGCCATGGCAGGGGGTTGGAATGGGATGATTTTTTAAGATCCCTTCTCACTCAAACCTTTCAGGGTTCTGTGATGTTCAGGAATGAAAAAGAAGGAACAATTGTATTTGTCCTGGTTTAGGGCAAATTTGGGAGATAAAAGCATCATATAGTCAGCCTAGGATACCTTGATACCCTGAACTCTGCAGAAAAGGCCTAGACTGTGGCACAAGGAATCATTTGTTTGACAGCCTCATGGCTGGGGGTTATTTGGGGTTTTTTTCATGGTGTTGAATGCATTTGTGCCAAAGTGGCTGATTGTTTAATTCCTTTTACCCTTCCAGGCATTCATCAGGAAGCTGGCCTACCCCCCGTGGGTGTCCGTGTCAGAAACAGAAACAGTGGCCTCAGTGGAGATCATCCCCAGAGAGGTGAAGAGCAAGGCCAGGAGCTGCAGAGGCAGTGCCAGTGATGACAGTGACAGCGACAGCAGTGACAGTGACAGCAGTGCCCCGTGTGACCACGACTACACCCGGCGGGGCAGGCTGGGCAGGGGCAGTGTCCCCCAGGGCTGTGACACCCCCAGCAGCCCAGAGCAGTACTCTGTGAGCAGCACCTGTGGGCACAGCAGCAGCCAGGCTGGGGACACGCCAGCTGCTGAGCCCCAGGAGCCCCAGGGCCACCCTGCAGGGGACAGGGACACGAGGAGCGAGCTGCTGAGCCCTCTGTGTGGGGACAGCCCTGAGCCCCAGGGGGGCAGTGGGTGCTTCACCATCAGCCTGAGCACGGTGCTGCTGGGCACCCTGGAGCAGGATGGGCACGGCCCTGCAGCTGCTCCCCCAGCCCCACAGGAGGCAGGGGACTGGCACTGTGCTCATGATGTGCAGGCAAAGCTGCTGCAGGACACGGGAAGTGGGCAGGGAGCACCTTGTTCTAATGCCTTCCACGAGTGGCAAAACTCCTCCTCTTCCTCGGAGGAAAGCGACTCTTTGGACTCAGACACAGAGCAGGTGACGGGCTACATGAGGAGATGAAGAAGGAAGAGCTGCTTTTACTTTATAACATAGGAATCAGTGTTGTCCAACTCTTATTTCTGGACTGAACACACAGATCTTGTCCTTTCACTAACATCCTGTGGTGTGGGCTCCTACAGAAAGAGCTGGAGGTGTTTGTCTGGAGAAGGATCCAGAGAGACCTTCGAGCCCCTTCTGTGCCCAAAGGGGCTCCAAAGGAGGGGCTTTGGACAAGGCATGGAGGGACAGGACAGGAGGGAATGGCTTCAAACTGACAGAGGGCAGGTTTGGATTAGAAATTGTTCCCTGTGAGGGTGGGGAGAGACAATTTCCAAGGGATGCAGGGACAGCACCCAGGGAATGGCTCCAGTGCCAGAGGGCAGGGCTGGGTGGGATCTTGGCAATGAGGAATTGTTCCCTGGCAGGGTGGGCAGGGCTGGGATGGAATTCCACCCCTGGATCCCTGGCAGTGCCCAAGGCCAGGCTGGACACTGGAGCTGGGAGCAGCCTGGCACAGTGGTAGGTTGGTCTCCCAACCAGAACCACTTTTACATTTTTTCATTCTTTATCTCTGTCACTGGACTTTTGTGGAACCTGTCCTGCTGGCTGGATACTGTGTTTGTGCAGAGAGCACTGATCAAGTGGAATAATGGGAGCAGAGACAGGAACACTCAGCTGACAAGAGTGGATCGAGCCATTAATACACTTCTTGAATTTATTTTTGTATAAATTTTGTACAATTACTGATTCGTATTAAAATTTTTTTATGACATTTAAAACCCAAATGAGCAATTTAAAATCGGTGTGAGCAGCCCTGGTGGGTGAGGGGAAGCAGACCCAATGTGTGAGGGATGTTAGGAAAATTAATCCACAAACACCAGAGGTTTATGTCCAAAAAGGAGACAGAGGAGTCCTTTTACTTTATTGGGATAAAGGGAGAGATCATGGGGCATTCCCTTGGGATCTCTCAGATTTTTTGGAGGACACAGCCTCCTTTTTATCCCAATTTTCCAGCCACATTTCCCTTCTCTCTTTGCCCATTTCTGAGGTAATTGAGAGGTTCAGACTTCCCAATATACCTGATACCAGAGATTCCCCTCTAATGTATAACCCTCCCTTTTCATTTTCAATTCTTATGGAATTTAGGGGTTTTCCCCATTGGCTGAGGTACTTGAGAGGTTCAGACTTCCCAAAAGTCTGATACCAGAGATTTCCCTCTAATGTATAACTCTCCCTTTTAATTTTGAATTCTTAAGGAATTCAGGTGTTTTTCTTCCCCATTATTTCTTTCATTTCTCAATGTCTCATTTCATTTATCAGCAAACCTAAAGTTTATTTGTAAAAGCAAATCTGTTTTTCCATTCATCGCGGAGTGAAATCCTTCCCATTGTTTCTTTTACCTCCTAGCGCTGGTTTGATCTAGCAGCAGACCCAGATCTGGTTTGTAAAGACAAATCTGCCGTTCCTCTCAGGGGGAACCCTCAGGCCCGGGGTCCCAGCCCGGCCCTGCCCTGTGGGGAAGGGGAAGGTTCGGGGTGCCGGAGCTCCCGGTGCCCGCTCCGCCCTGTGGGGAAGCGGAAGGTTCAGGGTGCCGAGACTCCCGGTGCCCGGCCTGTCCCGTGGGGAAGCGGAAGGTTCGGGGTGCCGGGGCTCCCCTTTTCCACCCTGTGGGGAAGGGGAAGGTTCAGGGTGCCGGAGCTCTGGGTGCCCGCTCCGCCCTGTGGGGAAGCGGAAGGTTCGGGGTGCCGGGACTCCTCTTTTCCACCCTGTGGGGAAGGGGAAGGTTCGGGGTGCCGGAGCTCTGGGTGCCCGCTCCGCCCTGTGGGGAAGCGGAAGGTTCGGGGTGCCGGAGCTCCCAGTGTCTGCCCTGCCCTGTGGGGAAGGGGAAGGTTCCGGGTGCCGGGACTCCGGGTGCCCGCCGTGCATGTGGGGAAGCGGAAGGTTCGGGGTGCCGGGACTCCTCTTTTCCACCCTGTGGTGAAGCGGAAGGTTCGGGGTGCCGGAGCTCCCGGTGCCCGCCCTGCCCTGTGGGGAAGCGGAAGGTTCGGGGTGCCGGGACTCCTCTTTTCCACCCTGTGGGGAAGCGGAAGGTTCGGGGTGCCGGGACTCCTCTTTTCCACCCTGTGGGGAAGCGGAAGGTTCGGGGTGCCGGGACTCCTCTTTTCCACCCTGTGGGGAAGCGGAAGGTTCGGGGTGCCGGGACTCCTCTTTTCCACCCTGTGGTGAAGCGGAAGGTTCGGGGTGCCGGAGCTCCCGGTGCCCGCCCTGCCCTGTGGGAAGCGGAAGGTTCGGGGTGCCGGGGCCGCCCCGCTCCCGCTGCCATGGCGCGGCCGCACCGCCGCGGCTGAGGGAGCCGCCATGGCCGCCGCGCTGCGGGCCGCGCTCTGCAGCGGGTTCCTGCTCCTCGGTGAGTCTGCCGGGGAGGGACGGAGGGACGGAGCGAGCTCCCGGTGCCGCCTGTCCGTGGGCACGGCGGGCGGCGCTGCCCTCATGGGGAGCGGCAGCGAGGGGCGCCTGAGGCGGCGGTGCCTCCGCGCTGCCCCGAGCCCGGCGCGGCTCCGCGGGGGCTGTGAGGGACCGAGCGGCCCCGGGAGCGCCCTGTGGGGACAGCGGGGACACGGGACCAGCCTGCCCGGCCACCGCGGGCGTTACTGGCTCTGTGCTGGGAAACGGGGCCGGTCCTGCCGGGAGTGGGACACTGCAAATCCCGGCGAAACCGCAGCCAGAGAGCCCCGTGCCACTGTCTGCGGAGGGGACAGCCGGGGAACAGGGACAGGAGCAGAGGGAACGGCCTCAGGCTGGGCCAGGGCAGGCTCAGCTTGGCCAGCAGCAGGAATTTGCCCATGGAAAGGGAGCTCAGGCCTTGGCAGGGGCTGCCCAGGGAGCTTTGCAGTGCCCATCCCTGCAGGTGTCCCCTGCAGGTGGCACTGAGTGCTCTGGGCTGGGGACAAGGTGCCCATGGGGCACAGCTGGCACTGCATGGGCTGGCAGGGCTGTGCACAAGCCTGAAAGCCCTGAAATATTTCCTCATCTCTTTGGATTCACAGTGCCCAGTGAAGCAATTTACCTGGAGGCTGCTCAGGTGGGCAGCACTGTGAGGGAAGGGAGCCTGGCAAGGAAATGGGATTTTTCCTGGGAATTTGCGTGCCTGCCTCAGACCCTTGGGGCGCTCACCCTCAGAGCAGGGGCAGCGCCCCAAGGGAAACGAGAGGGACTTTGGACAAGGGGTGGAATGCCAGGATAATAAAGGGGAGAGGCTGCCACTGCCAGAGGGCAGGGCTGGATGGGAGATTGGGAATTGTTCCCTGGCAGGGTGGGCAGGCCCTGGCACAGGATGCCCAGAGCAGCTGGGGCTGCCCCTGCATCCCTGGCAGTGCCCAAGGCCAGGCTGGGCACTGGGGACAGTGGGAGGTGTCCCTGCCATGGCAGGGGTGGCACTTTAAGGTCCCTCCCAGCCCAAGCCAGTGTGTGATTTGAACTTCTGTATTTGTGATGTGCACTGTGTTTGATTTATTTGTTGGCTGCAGAGGTAACACTGTAGGACCAGAGTCTGAAACAGGTTTTGTTTAGGCAGGTTCAGCTTTCAAACTCTTGCCTGCCAGACGGGGTGACTGACCCAGGCATTTCTTTCATTTGTGCATCAGCTGGGGACACAGCCCAGGGGTGATTATGGGCTGCTGGGGTCACACAGGGTGACCTTGAAGTCTCTTCCAGCCCTGATGGTTCTGTGAAGCACAGACATGGAAAATGTGTTATTTATCTTAGAGCCTGTCACTAGGTGTGACACCTGTGACATTTAAGCACTGCTCTGTTCTGGCAGGGTTTGTTTGCATTGCTCATTTGTGGTGCAGTAATGGGCTGGAATCTTTGCTATTTTGGTTTCAATACCTACAATTATGTAAGAATAATTAAGTCATAACAGGAATGGGCTTTTCATTGATATTTACACTAGTTTAGGGTTTCTTTGATTCAGTTCCAAGAAAGGAGAACAACTGGGGTTTTGTCACTTGTGAACAATGCTGGTTAGTGATACTAAATTACATTTAATTATATGTAATAGCTCTCTTAGCTTCAGAGGTGCTGAAGTTTATCAATCCCCACGCCCTTGTTATTCCCACAGTGCTGCTGCAGCTCTGCTTGGAAAAATTGAGGTTTGACAATCTCAGGGAGAGTTCATGCCCCGAGTGCTGGGCAGCACCAGCTCAGTCATGCCCCAGAAATGCTGCTGTCACAAGCACTTACTGGAAGTCACTGGTGCCAGTAATTTGTTTTGTTGCATCAGGAAGCAGGAGAGGCATCAGGATTTAAATTTAATTTATTTGGTCTTTGTTTTAAATAAGCACCTAAGGCAAGGCAAGGCTGCATTTCAATTTTGGATGAGTGACAAGTGCTGGAGCAAGCACTGAAATGTTGGTTCTGATTCCTCCCACAGCTTCTGGAATGGTCCCAGAGCCCCAGAACGTGAGAATCACTTCAGTCAATCTCCACAGCACCTTGCAGTGGGATGCACCAAGGTTCCCCAGAGGAAACCTCACCTACACTGTCCAGTCCAAGAGGTGAGGCTGGGCTGGGCTGGGCTGGGCTGGGCTGGGCTGCCTTTCACTCACACCCCACAGCTCTGTGTGCTTGGGCTCTGTGTCCTCTGCAGAGCACACTCTGTGCCTTTGTGCCAGGGACTTGGCTGTCCCAGGAGCTGTCCCTTTATTTCAGCTTCTGAGAGTTGTGAGAGGCTTCTCTGCTGAGCTGGAGGACAGGGCAGAGAAGTTTCCTGGGCATTCACACCCAAGGCAGTTTTGTCCTGTTTGGTTTGGAGCCACAAGCACCTTCTAACACTGGCTGTTGTTGCCTCTGTGTGTGGTTCTTCTGTGACTGAAGGGACCTGGTTGTGCTGAATGTTTGCCCTTCCCTGATCTCCCATCCCATTATCCCATTATCCCATTATCCCATTATCCCATCCCAGGGACACCTCCCACTGTCCCCAGTGCCCAGCCTGGCCTTGGGCACTGCCAGGGATGCAGGGGCAGCCCCAGCTGCTCTGGGCACCCTTTGCCAGGGCCTGCCCACCCTGCCAGGGAACAATTCCTCATTGCCAAGATCCCACCCAGCCCTGCCCTCTGGCACTGGCAGCCATTCCCTGGCTCTTGGACTCTCTGCCCATATAAAAATTCTCCATTTTCTTTAGAAGCCCCTCCAGGCACTGGAAGGAGCTCCAAGCCTTGCCCAGAGCCTTCTCTTCATGTTGAGTTGAGAGAAGATTTTTCTGGGTTCTGTAGCCATGGTCCCTTCATCAGTACATTTCTGGGCAGGCTTTTGATGCAAAGCAGAAAGAATAAAATATATTAAATATCATCTATTAAATCATGTATTGCTCAAGGCCAGGTTGGACTCCGGGGCTGGAGCAGCCTGGGGCAGTGGAGGTGTCCCTGGCACAGTGGAGGTGTCCCTGCCATGGCAGGGGTGGCTCTGGTTGGGATTTAGGGTTCCTCTATCCCACACCCTCTGTGGTTCTGTTCCAGAAGCAGCTCCTGCTCCCTTCCCAGCCCTGTTTTCCCTGGCTTTTCCTCGTGTGCAGACCCTGGGGACAGCTCTGAGCAGAGTCCCAGTGGGACAGCAGTGCCCTGCCCTGGCACTGCCTGAGTGTTTGCTGGTGCTCTGCACTCTGCCTGCTGAATGCAGCCTTGGGAGCCTGCCAGGAAATGGGCATTTCTTGCAAAGTTAGACAATTTTAATCCTTAAATTTATAATTTTAATTTATACATTTATAATTATAAATTTATAAATTTATAAATTTATAATTTAATCCATAAGTTGATCATGGATTTATAGCTGTGTGTAAAATCCCTAATGCCACTCTTACACGCACTGGGTTCATTTCTACGTCCATTAATGCTAACTGCTTGCATTAACAGCTCTGCTGCCTTAAATCCATTTAGCCAGTTGTAACTGCCCATCTCTTACACGTTGTTTCTGTTCCCTGCAGCATCTACTACCCTGGGGACAGCTTTGAGACGCTGGGGACCGGGCTGAGGCTGCCCTGGTGTGACGTGTCCTCGCTGTCCCCGTACGGCAGCTACGAGCTGCGGCTGCGCGCCGAGGCAGGGCGGCTGCACTCCCCCTGGGTCACCCTCACCTTCCAGCCCATGGATGACAGTGAGCCTTCCCTGCCCTTCCCCAAACCCTGCCTGCTCTGGGACAGGGGATAAAGAGTGTTTTAGCATTTATTGCAATGGGCCAGTTCTTGGCTGCTTTGTTGTTCCTCTGTCGAGGTCGGGATTGAGGGCACTCAGGGTGGTGTTTCAGGTTTAGGTGTTTGTGTTTTCTTAGCTGAGTTTCAGTCTCACAGCAGTGAGTTCTGCAGTATTTCACTAACAGGGTACAAGATGGGTCACTCTCTTTCTCTACGAGGTCTTTTAAGGCTAAACTACCCAATTAAGAAATTACACCTAAATTATGTTCACTTTTAACCCAATAACTGATCACTCAAAGTCTGCAATGCAGACTTTTTTATCCAATGACACAAAACCACACAAACCCATGGAGAAGAAGGTGGAGAAGGAGGAGAAGCCTTCACCCTAAAACCTCCATCTTGCTTTCTATCTATTCCTGTGTTCTAAACTCTTAAGGTTTAGAACTCACCTTAAAGGTGTTTCCCAGCCTGTGATATCACACACTTCTATCCAAACTCCACCCCACAATCCCAGTTCTGTCATTCCATTCTGGAAGCTTCTCCAGGGCTTCAGATCAGTGCAGTGTTCTCCTGGTGGTCAGTGTCTGGCAGCACAGAAAGTCTGGAATTCTCAATATTCAGGGTTCCAATAATATTGAACTATAAAATCTTAGTTACACTGGCAGAAAGCAAAGTAAGTTCACTGTCATAAGTATGATCACCTCTGTGGAGGAGATTTTCAAACAAACGTAATTTTCTTTTAAAATAAGGCACATTGCTATTTTTTATTTTATCATTTAATTGCATAATTAAATACATTTAATTACCTTGAACTATAAAATCTTAGTTGTAACACTGAGAGAAAGCACAGTAGGTTCACTGTCATAGTATTGATCACCTCTGTGGAGGAGATTTTCAAACAAAGGATAATTTTCTTTTAAAATAAAGAAAATTTATTGTTTTTATTTATCATTAATTACATTTTATCATTAATTACGTAATTAAATAAACTTAATTATATAATACATAAACTCAGTTGTAACACTGAGAGAAAGCAGAGTAGGTTCACTGTCATAGTATTGATCACCACTTTGGAGGAGATTTTCAAACAAAGCATCATTTTCTTTTAAAATAAGGCACATTTTTATTTTCTATTTTATAATTTAATTACATTTTATCATTAATTACACAACTAAATAAATTTCATTACCTCGAACTATAAACTCCTAGTTGTAACACTGACAGAAAGCACAGTAGGTTCACTGTTATAGTATGGATCACCTCTTTGGAGGAGATTTTCAAACAAAGGATAATTTTCTTTTAAAATAAAGAAAATTTGTATTTTTTATTCATCATTAATTACATTTTATCATTAATTATGTAATTAAATAAACATAAACTCAGTTGTACCACTAACAGAAAGCAGAGTAGGTTCACTGTCATAGTATGGATCACCTTTTTGGAGGAGATTTTCAAACAAAGGATAATTTTTTTTTAATAAAGAACATTTCTATTTTCTATTTATCAATAAATTTAATTACACAATACATAAACTCTTAGTTGTAACACTGACAGAAAGCACAGTAGGTTCACTGTCATAGTATGGATCACCTCTTTGGAGGAGATTGTCAAACAAAGCATCATTTTCTCTTAAAATAAGGAACATTTCTATTTTCCAGACAGGGAGAAGTTGTCTTTAAGGAGCCAGACTTCCTGTGTATCTAAATAAATTCAGTTACTTCCTTATTTATTGCTTTGCCAGACAAAAAGTTTAATTTCTATTTTTTCTTACTTCAAAAAACCCGACTCTCACAGAGAAAGGTTAATTTTCAACCATGGAATCTTGATTGCACAAGGCAGAAATAATTCAAATGTTTTCATTTTTCAAGCTGATCATGATCAAAACCCACACAACCCCCAAAATCACTTTTCTGGAGTGTGTGCTCAGGACACACAGATGTTGTGGCAGTTTGGCCCAGAAGGAGAAGTGAGTGATGGCCATGGAAATGGTCCTTCCTGCCCTGCAGTGACCACAGCTGGCAAAAGGGAACTGAGCTCATGTGCAGGGGTGGGAATGGGGCCTGCACTGGTGCCTGGTGTTTGGCTGAAAAACAAAATCAATTTCTAGAGCAGTTCTGTGAGGAAACCATTCATTAATGGGTGACCCAGGAAAAAGAAATTACTTCTTTCTAATGCATGGTTTAAAGGTGGCTTTTGGGCTGTGTGAGAATGTCCAGCTGAAGCTGAATTCCTGAAGCTGAATTCCTGAAGCTGAGTTCCTTCCCTTCCCTTCCCTTCCCTTCCCTTCCCTTCCCTTCCCTTCCCTTCCCTTCCCTTCCCTTCCCTTCCCTTCCCTTCCCTTCCCTTCCCTTCCCTTCCCTTCCCAAACCTTCCCAAACCTTCCCAAACCTTCCCAAACCTTCCCAAACCTTCCCAAACCTTCCCAAACCTTCCCTTCCCAAACCTTCCCTTCCCAAACCTTCCCTTCCCTTCCCAAACCTTCCCAAACCTTCCCTTCCCTTCCCAAACCTTCCCAAACCTTCCCAAACCTTCTCTCCTGTCCGTCCCCCAGCGTCCATCGGTGCCCCGGCGGTGTGGCTGCGCTCCGAGCAGGGCTCTCTCCACGTGGATCTCTCGGGTCCCTTTGCGGAGCACGGCCAGGACCGGTGGCCCCTGCGGCTCTACTACGGCTCCTGGAGCTACAGGATCCTCTACTGGAGGAAGGGCAGCACGGACACAGAGCCGGCCTCTGCCTCCTGGGTACGGTGCTTCACTGAGATTCCCCTGTGCTTATCCTGGGAATGTCCTGGGAGCTCCTGGAGGGTCTGGCTCGGGTTGCAGGCTCTGGAGCCAGGCTGGGAGAGCTGGGGGGGCTCACCTGGACAGGAGAAGCTGCAGGGAGAGCTCAGAGCCCCTGGCAGGGCCTGAAGGGGCTCCAGGAGAGCTGCAGAGGGACTGGGGACAAGGGATGGAGGGACAGCACCCAGGGAATGGCTGTAGTGCCAGAGGGCAGGGCTGGGTGGGATCTTGGCAATGAGGAATTGTTCCCTGGCAGGGTGGGCAGGCCCTGGCACAGGGTGCCCAGAGCAGCTGGGGCTGCCCCTGCATCCCTGGCAGTGCCCAAGGCCAGGCTGGGCACTGGGGACAGTGGGAGGTGTCCCTGCCATGGCAGGGGGGGATGAAATGGTCCTCAAGGTCCTTCCCAGCCCAAACCCTTCCACAATTCCATGATAATCTCAACAAACTGAAAGGAGTTTGGGGATACTGAAATTAACAGGCAGCAGCAGCCACTTTCCAAGTAATCCAAAGGACACAATCAGGTTTTATTTCATGATCAAAGAATGGAAGATTTTCACTCTGGGGTATAAAAACGAGGGAAAGACAGAGCATGGTCTGTCTTGGAGGCACAGCTTGGATTTAGAGAGATTCACTGAGGCAGCAGGATAAGGGGGAGAGGATTGACACCTGCCTGGGGAGTGTGCTGTTCCTCCTAAGGGATGCTCTGCAGTTACAGGGACATAAAACTGATCCTGAGCAGCAAATTCATCTGCTCAGCCTCCTCACAGCTCCCAGAAATATTTTCTTTCTTTCTTTTTTTTTGGGTTTTGCCTAGATGACAGCTCACAGAATCACAGAATCACAGAGCAGGCAAGGCTGGAAGAGCCCTCAGTTCCAGCCATGAACCCAGCCGCCCATGTTCCCCACTACTCCATGTCCCCAAATGTCACATTTATACATTTTTAACACTTCAAGGGTGGGGGCTGCACCATTTCTCTGGGCAGCCTATCCCAGGGCTCTACAGCTTTTCCAGTGAAGGAATTTTTCCTGTCCCTAATCTGAAACTCTCCTGGAGTTTTAAAAATGTTTTAAAATGTTTCCTAATCTAAAACTCCCCTGGCACAGCCTGAGGCCTTTTCCTCTTGTGCTGTTGCTCCCTCTGCAGCTGGATGGTGTTTGTGTGTAGCTGTGCCAGGATGGTGTTTGTGTGTAGCTGTGCCAGGATGGTGTTTGTGTGTAGCTGTGCTGGATGGTGTTTGTGTGTAGCTGTGCAGGATGGTGTTTGTGTGTAGCTGTGCTGGATGGTGTTTGTGTGTAGCTGTACCAGGGTGGTGTTTGTGTGTAGCTGTGCCAGGATGGTGTTTGTGTGTAGCTGTGCCAGGATGGTGTTTGTGTGTATCTGTGCCAGGATGGTGTTTGTGTGTAGCTGTGCTGGATGGTGTTTGTGTGTGGCTGTGCTGGATGGTGTTTGTGTGTAGCTGTACCAGGATGGTGTTTGTGTGTATCTGTGCCAGGATGGTGTTTGTGTGTAGCTGTGCTGGATGGTGTTTGTGTGTAGCTGTACCAGGATGGTGTTTGTGTGTAGCTGTGCTGGATGGTGTTTGTGTGTGGCTGTGCTGGATGGTGTTTGTGTGTGGCTGTGCTGGATGGTGTTTGTGTGTAGCTGTGTCAGGATGGTGTTTGTGTGTAGCTGTGCTGGATGGTGTTTGTGTGTAGCTGTGTCAGGATGGTGTTTGTGTGTAGCTGTGCCAGGGTGGTGTTTGTGTGTAGCTGTGCTGGATGGTGTTTGTGTGTATCTGTGCCAGGATGGTGTTTGTGTGTAGCTGTGCTGGATGGTGTTTGTGTGTAGCTGTGTTGGATGGTGTTTGTGTGTAGCTGTGCTGGATGGTGTTTGTGTGTAGCTGTGCTGGATGGTGTTTGTGTGTAGCTGTGCTGGATGGTGTTTGTGTGTAGCTGTGCCAGGATGGTGTTTGTGTGTAACTGTGCTGGATGGTGTTTGTGTGTAACTGTGCTGGATGGTGTTTGTGTGTAGCTGTGCTGGATGGTGTTTGTGTGTAGCTGTACCAGGATGGTGTTTGTGTGTAGCTGTACCAGGATGGTGTTTGTATGTAGCTGTGCCAGGATGGTGTTTGTGTGTAGCTGTGCTGGATGGTGTTTGTGTGTAGCTGTGCCAGGATGGTGTTTGTGTGTAGCTGTGCCAGGATGGTGTTTGTGTGTAGCTGTGCTGGATGGTGTTTGTGTGTGACTGTGCTGGATGGTGTTTGTGTGTAGCTGTGCCAGGATGGTGTTTGTGTGTAGCTGTGCTGGATGGTGTTTGTGTGTAGCTGTGCTGGATGGTGTTTGTGTATCTGTGCTGGATGGTGTTTGTGTGTGGCTGTGCTGGATGGTGTTTGTGTGTAGCTGTGCTGGATGGTGTGTGTGTGTAGCTGTGCCAGGATGGTGTTTGTGTGTAGCTGTGCTGGATGGTGTTTGTGTGTAGCTGTGCTGGATGGTGTTTGTGTGTAGCTGTGCTGGATGGTGTTTGTGTAGCTGTACCAGGATGGTGTTTGTGTGTAGCTGTGCTGGATGGTGTTTGTGTAGCTGTACCAGGATGGTGTTTGTGTGTAACTGTGCTGGATGGTGTTTGTGTGTGGCTGTGCTGGATGGTGTTTGTGTGTAGCTGTACCAGGATGGTGTTTGTGTGTAGCTGTGCCAGGGTGGTGTTTGTGTGTAGCTGTGCTGAATGGTGTTTGTGTGTAGCTGTGTTGGATGGTGTTTGTGTGTAGCTGTACCAGGATGGTGTTTGTGTGTAGCTGTGCTGGATGGTGTTTGTGTGTAGCTGTGCTGGATGGTGTTTGTGTGTAGCTGTGTCAGGATGGTGTTTGTGTGTAGCTGTGCCAGGATGGTGTTTGTGTGTATCTGTGCCAGGATGGTGTTTGTGTGTAGCTGTGCTGGATGGTGTTTGTGTGTAGCTGTGCTGGATGGTGTTTGTGTGTAGCTGTGCTGGATGGTGTTTGTGTGTAGCTGTGCTGGATGGTGTTTTTGTGTAGCTGTGTCCTAGCTGATCTCATTTGGTTGGGTGACAGTTTCTGGCTGCCACCAGATCTCATTTATCATCCCTCATTAGCCTGAAACTTCGTTAGTGCTGCTGGAAACAGCCCAAAGGGCAGTGGTGGGGATGGCTGTACAGTAAGTAATTGTAATTGTAACTGTAATTGTAATTGTAATTGTAATTGTAATTGTAATTGTAATTCAGTCCAGTTGGAATTTAGTTGTAATTGCAGTTCCTTGGTTGTTCCTTAGCTGACCCCACAGTGACGAGGCAGACAGGAGACATTGCTCATCCAATGATGACCGACAATTCTCAGAGTTATTGATTACCAGGCACACTGTTATAATCACAGTAATAAGGCTCATACATATTGCAAAATAGAGCTCACTATTGGTCAGCTATAAAAAGTCAGTCCCACCTTTCTCAAGATGTTTGTGGCTTCTTTTTACCTCCTGTTATCACAGATTTTCTTAAACAACTTCTTGTTCAAGGAAACCATGTCCTTGAATGAGGCAGCTGTTGCTTTCTCAGATGGATTTCTCACGTCTCTTTCCATGGACTGTGTGTCAATAAACAGCTGTGCACAGCCCAGCTGAGTGGCTGTGTCCCAGCTCCCTTTGCTGTGTGTGTGTTTGCAGGCCGCCCAGGTGGACACGGTGCACAGCTCTGAGATCCTGGCCCCGCTGCAGCCCTGGACCGTGTACTGCGTGCGGGCGCAGGCGCTGGTCCCCGAGTGGAACAAGACAGGGCAGCTGAGCAGGGAGCTCTGTGAGCAGACAACCCACAACGGTAACCCGGGAGCTGGGGGTGCTGCAGTCACCCTGGGGTGCCTGGGAGGGACCTCACAGCCCAGCAGTGCCACCCCTGCCATGGCAGGGACACCTCCCTCTGTCCCCGGTGTCCAGCCTGGCCTTGGGCACTGCCAGGGATCCAGGGATGGAATTCCACCCCAGCCCCTGCCCACCCTGCCAGGGAACAATTCCTCATTGCCCAGATCCCACCCAGCCCTGCCCTCTGGCACTGGAGCCATTCCCAGCTGGGTTTGCACAGGGATCACCTCCCAGGGATGGCTCTGGAAGGAACCTGGGCACAGGGAGTGAGTGCTGAGGGGATGGAATTCAAATCACAAGGGGAAGGCAGAGGGGATCAGAGCAGGAATAATAAAATCTGGATTTGGGCTGGGAAGGAGCTCAGAGCCCATCCAGTGCCACCCTGCCATGGCAGGGACACCTCCCACTGTCCCCGGTGTCCAGCCTGGCCTTGGGCACTGCCAGGGTTGGGACACTCCATGGAGAAAGTGATAATTTGAAAATAATCACTCAGCAGTGAATAATGACAGTTGTAATTGGTTTTTTCCTTGTCTCTGGCAGGTGTAACACCTGTGTGGATCATTGTGACTGTTCTGGTGGGATCCATGCTGGTCGTGGGCACAGCTGTCACCGTTTGTTTCTTCTCCAGTTTTTATCTGTACAGACTCATCAAACATGTTTTCTGCCCTTCCTACATTTTCCCAGAGCACTTGAAAGAGGTTTGTTTCCTGCCTAACATGTGAAAATCAGCCTTTCCAGCAGAGCCACTTGTTTTTTCAAGGCTCTCAGTGCCAAAACATTTAGAGCTTCTTTTGTTTTGCCTCCTTTCACAGCAGCTGATGGTCAGTGGTCTGTAATTTGCAATCACCAGCTTTTTATGGCTCAGAAACAGGATGGGTTTGTTGATTTTGAAGTGAGAGGGTACCAGGTGTCAACTTCAGTTCCTCATTTGGCCAATGAGCAACAGAAATCTCTGTCTCTCCTGCCTCCTTTTAGACTTAAACCAGCTCCTTTTTTCTCCTGCAGCAAAGTCCTGTCACGAGTGTAATCACAAGTTTTAACTCCAGGAAAGTGTCTGAGGAAGGAACCTGGGCTGGATCAGCTGCACCAGAGCAGTCTGGGCTGTGGAAGGTGTCCCTGGCCATGGCAGGATGGGAAGAACTTTGGGGTTCCATCCAACCCAAACCATTGTGGGATCTGTGATTCTATGGAGTCTGAAAATTCCAGCTAAAAGGAGAGCACTGATGGGGACCCACTGCCCCTGTCACACAGAGAGGCCTCAGCAGGGTCCCTTCCCAGGAACAAGGATGTACAAAATACCCCTGTACAAAATACCCCTGTACAGAATACCTCTGTACAAAATACCCCTGTACAGAATACCCCTGTACAAAATCCCCTGTACAGAATACCCCTGTACAAAATACCCCTGTACAAAATACCCCTGTACAAAATACCCCTGTACAGAATACCTCTGTACAAAATATACCCCTGTACAAAATATACCCCTGTACAGAATACCCCTGTACAGAATACCCCTGTACAAAACACCCCTGTACAAAACACCCCTGTACAAAATACCCCTGTACAGAATACCCCTGTATAAAATACCCCTGTACAAAACACCCCTGTACAAAATACCCCTGTACAGAATACCCCTGTACAGAATACCCCTGTACAAAATACCCCTGTACAAAATACCCCTGTACAGAATACCCCTGTACAAAATACCCCTGTACAGAATACCCCTGTACAGAATACCCCCTGTACAAAATACCCCTGTACAGAATACCCCTGTACAAAATATACCCCTGTACAGAATACCCCTGTACAGAATACCCCTGTACAAAATACCCCCTGTACAAAATACCCCTGTACAGAATACCCCTGTCCCTCCTGTGCTCTGAACAAGGATGTACAAAATACCCCCTGTACAAAATACCCCTGTACAAAATAGCCCTGTACAAAATACCCCTGTACAGAATACCCCTGTACAGAATACCTCTGTACAAAATACCCCCTGTACAAAATACCCCCTGTACAAAATACCCCTGTACAAAATACCCCTGTACAGAATACCCCTGTACAAAATATACCCCTGTACAAAATACCCCTGTACAGAATACCCCTGTACAAAATACCCCTGTACAGAATACCCCTGTCCCTCCTGTGCTCTCCTGAGTCCCTGCAGTTCATCCTCACCCACTCAGAGCTCAGCACCCCCAGGTTTGCAGCTGACTTTGGCTCCTGCTCCTGAGCACGTGCTCAGCACCAGGAGTGTCATGGAATCACAGAATCCCAACTGGGTTGGGATGGGAGGGACCTCAAATCCCACCCAGTGCCACCCCTGCCATGGCAGGGACACCTCCCACTGTCCCCAGTGCCCAGCCTGGCCTTGGGCACTGCCAGGGATGCAGGGGTGGAGCAGCTCTGAGGAAAGGCTGGGAGAGCTGGGATTGCCCAGCCTGGGGAAGGAGAGGCTCTGGGGTGGCCCCAAGGTGGCCTTGCAGGGCCTGAGGGGCTCCAGGAGCTGGACAGGGACTGGGGACAAGGCCTGCAGGGACAGCACACAGGGAATGGCTGCCAGTGCCAGAGGAGAGGGTTCTTGACAAATCTCTCTTCCCTTACAGCCCAGTTACCATTTGGTGTTTGTTCCCAATCAAAACTTTGATTTTTTTCAAGTTTCTGTCCCAAAAAGACTCCGAGCCCTGGGGTTATTCTTGAGAGGCACTTCCATCTTGCTCCCAGGCCTGGATCAGGATTTTAGGGAGGATGTGACATTGTTGGCCCTGTGGGACTTGTAAGGGCTGAGAAAGGCCCTTGGTGTGTGCAGAACAATCCCAGTGTTTGTTGTTTAATAACCCCAGTGCTTTTTAATAACCCCAGTGTTGGTTAATAACCCCAGTGCTGGTTAATAACCCCAGTGTTGTTTAATAACCCCAGTGCTGTTTATTAACCCCAGTGTTGGTTAATAACCCCAGTGTTGGTCAATAACCCCAGTGTTGGTTAATAACCCCAGTGTTGGTCAATAACCCCAGTGCTGGTTAATAACCCCAGTGCTGTTTAATACCCCAGTGCTGGTTAATAACCCCAGTGCTGGTTAATAACCCCAGTGCTGTTTAATACCCCAGTGTTGTTTAATAACCCCAGTGTTGTTTAATAACCCCAGTGTTGGTTAATAGCCCCAGTGCTGTTTAATAACCCCAGTGTTGTTTAATAACCCCAGTGTTGGTTAATAACCCCAGTGCTGTTTAATAACCCCAGTGCTGTTTAATAACCCCAGTGCTGTTTAATACCCCAGTGTTGGTTAATACCCCAGTGTTGGTTAATAACCCCAGTGCTGTTTGATAACCCCAGTGCTGTTTAATACCCCAGTGTTGGTTAATAACCCCAATGTTGTTTAATAACCCCAGTGTTGTTTGATAACCCCTGTGCTGTTTAATAACCCCAGTGTTGTTTAATAACCCCAATGTTGTTTAATACCCCAATGTTCTTTAATAACCCCAGTGCTGTTTAATACCCCAGTGTTCCTGAGCAAGCAGGGTGGGCACTGCAGACCTAACCCTCAGTTCCTCTTTTTCCCCAGTTCCTGAGCAAACCCCCCGGTGCTCCCCAGCCTCTCCCTCTCCCAGAGGAGCTCCTGCTCTGTGACAAGCTGACAGTGATTGCAGAGCAATCCCAAAGCCCCCCTGGAGGGGCCAGCAGGACACCAGAGCTCCCTCAGGACTCTGCCCAAGGACTCTGACTCAGGAGTGGGAGCAGCCTCAGGAAAGCCCAAATATCCTCCTCGTTCTTCCTCGGAAAAGGAGAAGCAAATGGACTTTTGGGGTTTTGTCATTGCTGTTTTCCAGCAGGAAGAACCCACAGACAAACACAGCATCACAGACTTTTGACAGAACCATTTTATATTTTTAAGTACAAGAAACTTGGATCTAAATGAGGAATTAATGATCCATAACTTTTGCTACTGCTGATTGTGGCTTCCTGAGCAGTTGTAGCAATTCTGGCACTGATTATGACACTAAAAGGAAATGTCATATTTATATATAATGCTAATTAATTTAATTTTGATGAACTATTTATTGCAAAAACGAATCAAAATGTTTATAAAAGGAATTATTATTTTGTAAGGAAAGACCTCGTTAATTTTTAAGAAAAGGTCTGGTTTATTTTTTTCCTAATGAGAAATGAGATGGTTTTAAGGATATCCCCATTGGCATCATCTTTCTATGGAATTTATTCTTCCCTGATGCAAAGTTGTGAAGTTTTTAGGGTGGGATGAACTGATGTCTGTGGGAAACTTGGCAGCTGAAGTGGGAGGTAAATGAGGTTCATTTTAATTATCTGCTGATGTGTATTCTTAATTTGAAAAATCCGGGGAGCTGTGACTCCCTGCTCCAAAGCCAGGCTCAGCTGCACAGCTGGGGGAAAGGCTGGACCCAGCACTGGGGCATTGAGGGACCTTGGCACAGGGCATGGACTGGGTTTGTGCCACTGCTCCAACGTGAGAGTGAGAAATTAAATTCTGTCACCAAAGGAACCTTCCAGGAGTGAAGTTGTGTCTCAGCCTGGTGTGGGAATTGCAGAGTTCTGGGGTGGTTTGTTATTGATGGGTGAATATCTCCTTTATGGGAGTGGTTGCAGGAAGAAACCAGGAATTGATTCCATCAGTTTTCATCTCCCAGCTCCCCTCAGAGGAGCTCAGGGGGACCCTCAGTGTCCCCAAGTCCCTGCCAGGAGGGGACATCAGGGGCTGTGCTCCAGGGAACAGGGACAGGAGCAGAGGGAACGGCCTCAGGCTGGGCCAGGGCAGGCTCAGCTTGGCCAGCAGCAGGAATTTGCCCATGGAAAGGGAGCTCAGGCCTTGGCAGGGGCTGCCCAGGGAGCTTTGCAGTGCCCATCCCTGCAGGTGTCCCCTGCAGGTGGCACTGAGTGCTCTGGGCTGGGGACAAGGTGCCCATGGGGCACAGCTGGCACTGCATGGGCTGGCAGGGCTGTGCCAGCCCCGGGGATTTGGGGGTTCTGGGATCTGTACCTGGTTTTTCTGCACTTTTTCATTTTGGTCACATTCTGCTCTCGTGGGGAATATGGAATTTATTTAATGATTTTTTTCAAGGTATTTTGTTTCATTGGTGCCTTTCTGCACCTCTCCCCAAGGCTGCTCTGGGAATGCTGATCCTGGGTCTGGAACCACTCCAAGGAACCAGTCCAGACCCCTCTGTGTTCCCTGGCCCTCCTCCCACTGCTTCTTTCTATATTTTATTTTCCCCCCTATTTTCCCCTTTTATTTTGGCTTTTAGAGTGGCAAAATGCCCATTGCCCATGGAGCTGAGGGGGCTGGAGATCCCTGTCCCTCCCTCAGTGCTTTCCCCTCTCCTTTGCTCAGACACCCAGTTCCTGTCGCTGGCTGGAATCCATCAGGGCTCTGCTGGGGGCTGATAAGGCAGAGATAAGGCTGTGCCAAGGCAGTGCAGGCTCAGTGCTGAGGCACACCAGGGCACAGCAGGGATGTCCCAGTGCCTGCAGGGACATCATGGCACAGGTGCCCAGAGCAGCTGTGGCTGCCCCTGGAGCCCTGGCAGTGCCCAAGGCCAGGCTGGATGGGGCTGGAGCAGCCCCTGCCCCACAGCCTTGGACATTTCCAGGATTTAGGGGCTGCTAAAATCAACCCAGATGTGTTTTTCAGGCTGACATGCATTTTGGTTTGCTGCAGAAATCTTCCTGCCCCACACCCAGGAAAGCTTTTGTAGGTGAGAGGCCTCTTCCTGTGCCACAGCTCCTGTGAGAGCCACAGCATGAGCCAGGCCTGGGGACAAGGGACAGCCTCTGCCTGTCCCCCCATGGGCTGGGGAGCCCCATAGGACAGAAATAATTTAGAGGAGGAGCAGTAATTTAGAAGCAAGCAGTAATTCACAGGAGAGTTCATGCTGAGCTGAGCTTGTGGACATTACAGTGACAACAAGTCCATAAATCAGTGAACTTTGACCATGTGCTGATGGAAACTGAAAGCACAGAGGGATGCTGGAGGCTGCTCACCCTGGGACGGCGTGTTCTGGCAAAGCCAGAGAGAAAACTGAGCCCTCAAAGGCCTGGGAGTGCTTGGGAAAAGATTTCAGACCTGAAATGCAAAGAAAAGGGGGATGATTAAGGAATAGGGAAGCAGGGGAAACTGAAGAAGAGTCTGAGCTTGTGGTCAGCAAAAGAGATTCCAGGAGAGGGCAGTGAGGGAAGGCAGGAAGGAACAGTTCAGGGAATTCCAGTCCTGGGAGTGGAGGGAGAAGAGGAACCAGAGCCCAGGAGCACCCAGGGGTCAGGGACACAGCCATCCCCCAGCTGCACATTTTCATCTCTCCTATTGGGAACTTTGGGGTCTTCCCTGCCCAGCAGGTCCCCCCAATGCAGAATGAGCGCCACTGAACAGCAGAGCCAGAGAGCTTCCAGAAAAATCCATACCAAGCTCTAGAAAAGCTTTTAAATTGATTCTTAACCAGAAACAATTGTGCTCGTAACTGCATGCCTTTTTTATCTGAGGCAGATTGGGAAAGATCCATTACCACCTGGCAAAATGTCATTTTCCAGGATCCATCATCCTAGAACATTGCTATTGAATCAGTGGGATGCAGGGCAAGGCTCTTCCCTTGAGATGGAGCTGCTGTGAACAGCAGAGAGCAGCTTTACAGGAAGAGCTGTGAATAACCCACAGGCTTTGGGCCACCTGTGAGCAATGTGCTGGGAACATCCCTTCCTCAGGGACTGGAGTTCCTGCACTTCATGGTGCATTCCCCCAGCCATCCACGCAGACTCAGGGCAGGGAGTGATGATGATGATGATGATGGTGATGATGGCATTGCAGAGACAGGAGAGAAGCCTGAGACAGGAAATCCTCGCTGCAGCATCACCAACCCCAGGGCTCCCCACTGCAGAGAGCACCCGAGAACCTGGTGAACAACTCCAGTTCTTCATGTCCCCATCAGCTCTGCCACAGCCCTCAACTCTGCTCTCCAACTCCCACCCCCTCCTTCTGCCCCTCTGGTCTGTGGCAGCCTCTGAAGCCACATCAGAGCTCCTCAGGGAGGGACCTGGTGCTCCCACCTGGGGCAGTGCCCTGACCAGAGGCTTTGCACTGGGGTGGGTTCTCAGCCCTGCTGGCCCAGGGTGGAACCGGGCTCTGGAGCTGCCCTGAGCAGGGCAGAGCTCAGTGATCCCTGTGAGATTCCAGCCTGGAGAGCTCAGAGCCCCTGGCAGGGCCTGAAGGGGCTCCAGGAGAGCTGCAGAGGGACTGGGGACAAGGGATGGAGGGACAGCACCCAGGGAATGGCTGCCAGTGCCAGAGGGCAGGGCTGGGTGGGATCTTGGCAATGAGGAATTGTTCCCTGGCAGGGTGGGCAGGCCCTGGCACAGGGTGCCCAGAGCAGCTGGGGCTGCCCCTGCATCCCTGGCAGTGCCCAAGGCCAGGCTGGACACTGGGGACAGTGGGAGGTGTCCCTGCCATGGCAGGGGTGGCACTGGGTGGGCTCTGAGGTCCCTCCCAGCCCAAACCAGTCTGGGATTCTGAATATTCTCCATGAAGATGGAACTTGCAGATGTGTTCAATATCACACCTTTGGAAGGCACCACAGGCTGTAAAAAGAGGTTCATGCCAGGCTTTCCTCGTTCTTTCAGCCTGGTTGATGCCACCTGGGGCACTTCTGTCCTTCCAAAGCCAATCCCAGGATCATCAAGGCTGGAAGAGCCCTTTGGGATCACCCAGTCACACCCCAGCACCAGCATCACCCCAACCCTGTCCCCAGGTCACATCCAGCTCTGGGACACTCCCAGACAGTGACTCCAAACCTGCCTGGGCAATCATTCCAATCCTGCCCCCAAGGATCATCCTCCTGCTCTGAGCACTGCTGAGGCCCTGTGCAGAGCTGTGAGCAGGGCTGGGGGTCAGGAGGGGGACAGGGAACAGAGAGGAGATGTTGGGGAAAGGAGTCTGATGGCAGGGTAATGACAGTGTTAAAAGATGGGAAAGGCTTCTGAGGGCAGGGGATGAATCACCTGTGTCCCCGGGGGAGCTGGGAGCAGTTACAGGACTGCAATAAAACAGGGACAAGGAAAGTTTTCTAATGATCAAACAAACAAAAACCCCCCAGGTGACATTGCCTGAGCAGGGGGATATTACAAAAATCCGTTGGGAAGGGGAGGGAAGATAGATCTGATCCCTCCCTGGGCTCCCTGAGGTCCTTCCTTCCCGGACTGCTGTTCCTCCACTTTGCACACAAGATGAAATGCTGTGCTTGCCCCTTTCATCCTGCTCCAGAGCTGACATGAGAAGAAACCACCAAATGATGTCTCCTTTGTCTGTCAGCCAACAGGAATAAACCCAGCAGAGCCCAAAGCCCAGCAGGCCTCGTTTCCCCTGTCACAGGAGAGGTTTGGGACAGACATCAATGGCCACAGGGACACACAGTGTCCCCAGGCTGCCTGTGCTCTGCAGATAGCACTGCTCTCCTCCCAGCCTGGCCAGCACCAGCCTCTGCTCCTTTCTTCCATGAGATCGCTGAGGAAGCTGCATTCAAACTCAGCAGAAAACAAACTGTAAATATTTGTGGTTATCAAATGTTTCTGGCAGTGCCAGACTGGTTCAGCAGTTTCGGTTCAAAACGGTGACCCTGAGGTGTGGTTCCATAAATAAATGCCACAATCAGGTTCCTTATCAGCTCTTGGGGCACGAGGTGACAACAACCCTCACAGGCTGAGCCTGCCCAGGCCCAGCAGAGCCTCAAAAGTGCCCTGTGTCTGTCCCTGTGTCTGTCCCTGTGTCCCTGTGTCTGTCCCTGTGTGTGTCCCTGTGTCTGTCCCTGTGTCCCTGTGTCTGTCCCTGTGTGTGTCCCTGTGTCCCTGTGTCTGTCCCTGTGTCTGTCCCTGTGTCTGTCCCTGTGTCTGTCCCTGTGTGTGTCCCTGTGTCCCTGTGTCTGTCCCTGTGTCTGTCCCTGTGTCTGTCCCTGGCTGTCCCTGTGTCTGTCCCTGTGTCCCTGTGTCTGTCCCTGTGTCTGTCCCTGTGTCTGTCCCTGTGTGTGTCCCTGTGTCCATCCCTGTGTCTGTCCCTGTGTCTGTCCCTGTGTCTGTCCCTGTGTCCCTGTGTCTGTCCCTGGCTGTCCCTGTGTCTGTCCCTGGCTGTCCCTGTGTCTGTCCCTGTGTCTGTCCCTCTGTGTGTCCCTCTGTGTGTCTCTGTGTCTGTCCCTGTGTCTGTCCCTGGCTGTCCCTGTGTCTGTCCCTGTGTCCCTGTGTCTGTCCCTGTGTGCAGAGCTCAGAGCAGGCCCAGGCTCTGCTCCAGGCCCAGCAATGGCCCCAGAGCCACGGGCAGGGCCTGAGCCCAGCAATTCCCCTCACAGGAGGCACAACTTCTGCCCTGGGCAGGGCCCGAGCTGGAGCAGAGCCCAAACAGGGGCTGGAGTCTCCTTCTGGAACATTCCAGAGCCACCTGGGCCCACCCTGTGCCCTCTGCTCTGGGATGGCCCTGCTGGAGCAGGGAGGTGGCACCAGGGACCTCTGTGGTCCCTGCCAACCTCACCCACCCTGGGATTCCAGGATTCTGGGATGTGAGATCAGCAGATGTGCAGCACCCCACAGCACAGGAGGCAGCAGCACTGAGGAATATTTTTCTCCAAAAGTCAGTCTGGGCTCTCCCTAAGAAGCAGAGCCTTCCCTGGTTATGACAGCCAGGATGTTGAGGGCACAGACCTTTGCCCACCAGAGTTTCAAATCCTCCTCTCTGAAACCATTGGTCTGCCCACTGAGGAGTCTGTGTTTGAGGGCTGGGAAGTGAAAGGTGAACACCTGACTTTACCTCCCCAAGCCTGCAGCTGGGCAGGCCCGTGGAAAATAACAAAAAAAAAGGGAAGAGGAGCTCTCTAACCTTGTGGTCAGAACTTGTGGCTGGAAAAAGGGAGCTGAGCCCAAGCCCCCAGTTCAGGGGCTGCAACACTCACACTGCATTTAATGCTCACTGCAGCATTTGAGAAAAGGATAAACTGCAGCTAAAGAGAGATCCCTTCCTCCCCAGACAATCACAGAATCATGGAATAGTTTGGGATGGGAGGGACCCTAAATCCTCTCCAGGGCCACCCCTGCCATGGCAGGGACACCTCCCACTGTCCCCAGTGTCCAGCCTGGCCTTGGGCACTGCCAGGGATGCAGGGGCAGCCCCAGCTGCTCTGGGCACCCTGTGCCAGGGCCTGCCCACCCTGCCAGGGGCTCTGAGCTCTCCCTGGAGCAGCTCCGTGGCTCCGTGTTTGTGCCAGGGCCCGTGCAGGGCCGGTGACCGCCGTGTGTCCCCAACTGGGGCTGTGCCGTCACTTTGTGACACCGGCCAGGGCCTGGGGCGGCACCGCGAGGGGCGGCGGGTCCCGACACCGCCCTCAGAGCGCCTTCACTCAGCCCGGACAGTGCCGCGACACAGCCCTGACACAGCCCCGACAGGGCCGCGACACCGCCCTGACACAGCCCTACCGACACCGCCGCGACACCGTCCTCACAGCCCCGACACTGCCCTGAAAAAGCTCCAACACCGCCCTCGCACAGCCCTGACCGTCCCTCACAGCCCTGACTCCCCTCACACCGCCCTGACCGCCCCTCACAGCCCCGACACCGCCCTCACACGGCCCTGAAAAAGCTCCAACACCGCCCTCGCACAGCCCTGACCGCCCCTCACGGCTCTGACTCCCCTCACACAGCCCTGACCGCCCTCACAGCGGCCGGGCCGCTCCGCGCAGGCGCCGCCGCCGGCGCTTCCGGCAACGCTGCCCTGGATGGCGGAGCCCGGGGCTGGAGGGGCGGCGGAGCCCGGGGAGGGATGGACGGAGGAGCCGGAGGAGCCCCGGGATGGATGGACGGAGGAGCCCCGGGATGGATGGACGGAGGAGCCGTGGGGTAGATGGACGGCGGAGCGGCGGCGGCTGTGGGTGCCGGGCGGGCGCTGGCTGGCGGCCGTGCTGCCCCTGCTGCTGCTGGTGCCGCTGCCCTGCGCAGGTGGGTCCGGGGGCCCTCAGGGAGCGGGGCCGGTGCGGAGCCCCCTGCCCGGGGCCGAGAGGGGCGCGGGTACCGCTGCGGTCCCGGAGCTCTGCGGGGATGCGGGGCGGGATAACGGTGTCGGTGCGGATGTGCCGTGTTTGCAGGGCTGTCATGGAATCACGGCTGGGCTTGGGTTGGAAAGGGACCTCAAATCCCACCCAGTGCCACCCCTGCCATGGCAGGGACACCTCCCACTGTCCCCAGTGTCCAGCCTGGCCTTGGGCACTGCCAGGGATGCAGGGGCAGCCCCAGCTGCTCTGGGCACCCTGGTACAGGGAACAATTCCTCATTGCCAATCTCCCACCCAGCCCTGGGAGCCATTCCCTGGCTCCTGTCCCCATTCCCTGGCTCCTGTCCCCATTCCCCTGGGGACTGTCCCTCTCCTCCCCACCAGTCCCAGCCGTTCCCGGTGAATTGCAGCCGCTGTGGGTGAAACACCTTTGGATTCTCTTTGTTTGGCTTGGAAGTCACAGTCTGGCAGAGCCTAAAGGATAAATGAGGAAATGAGAGGTGGAATGGCAGGATGGGGGTTTTGGCTCGCAGGGCAGGAGCTTGTGCCTTTTGTCCTTACACAGCAAAAAACAAACTATTGCCCAAAACCTGTTGCTGGAAGAGGAAGGATTGCGAAGCATTACAAAGGAGGGCAAGGGGACTGTACTGGCAGAGTGACAGGACATGGCACAATGGTTTTAGACTGCCACAGGGCAGGGCTGGATGGGACATTGGCAATGAGGAATTGTTCCCTGGCAGGGTGGGCAGGGCTGGGATGGAATTCCACCCCTGCATCCCTGGCAGTGCCCAAGGCCAGGCTGGACACTGGGGCTGGGAGCACCTGGGGCTGGGAGGGCTCTGAGATCCCAACCAGGGGGTGATGCTCACTCTGCAATTCCAAGAGCTCTGTTCAGTGACCTCTCCCTTCCCTGGGCCAAGCCCAGCTGTTTCCTGAGCTGCTGCTCCAGGCTGAAGCTCTGGCCCTGGGTTTCTTTGCACATTGGGGTCCCTCAGAGCCTTTCCAGGCTGAAGCTCTGGCCCTGGGTTTCTTTGCACATCAGGGTCCTTCAGAGCCTTTCCAGGGTGAAGCTCTGGCCCTGGGTTTCTTTGCACATTGGAGTTCTTCAGAGCCTTTCCAGGCTGAAGCTCTGGCCCTGGGTTTCTTTGCACATCGGGGTTCTTCAGAGCCTTTCCTGGTGTCACATCTAAGGGGCCTCCTCTTCCTCCTTCTGCTGAAATGTTGACTGAATTTTTCCGCTGGCTCCTGCACCCAGGGATGTCGTAAGCATCGAGCATCATGTGCTCCTCCTGGGCTTTCCCCTGACTCTGGGCTTTGCTCTGTTGCCATTTCTTGCTTTCTTCTGTTGCTGAACAGATTTTGTTATATAATCATTATTATTTTCAACCATCAACATTGCCAAACATGTCCTGAGCGAAGCAGCAATTTTTGTGTATTGGAACAGTTTGGGTCGGGTTGGTTTGTTTGAATTTGACAGGGGAAAGAGATGGGCAGATGTGCTAAAAGCATTTCTGGTTTTTAATCTCTTCTTTCCACAGAGGTCTAATCCCTTATAATGGTTTCTCAGAACCACAGTGTCATCATGCTCAAGTGGACAAACAGGAATTAGTTTTAAGTGTCTGGCTTTTAATCATTAATAAAATAAGCCAGGAAGAAGTGTTGATTTTTAGGCTTTTCTTTGCATATCAAGTTATGCCCTAAATCACAAAATTTCCCTGCTGATTAAACGTCACTGAGTTTGCTCCTTCCTTCCTGCATAGCTGTTCATTGGGAAATTAATGATTTGTGGAATTAATTTAGGGAAGCAAGCACAAAACTCATTGGAAATAGGGAAATACGTGAAAGGATGGATCACAAATTCCTGTCTGTTGGGAGGAACTGGATCAGTACTCCAGGAAACAAATGCAGTGGTGTTGAACAGGAAAATGTGCAGGGCAAAGAGAGCAGGGTTAAAATACCAGACCTGCAGAAAAACCACAAACTTCTCCCCATAAATTCCACAGCATTGTTTTGGTGGGTGTTTCTAGAAACCCCAAAAGTTTCAGGGCACAGCAGTGCCAGTTAGAAGGAAAAGATTAGGTCATGTCTCATAAATTAGACCTCCATTAATTAACCTCAGCCAGCGTATTGTGGTTTTTTTGCACTGCTTTGAGCAAGTTAAACCATTTGGAATGAACACATAGGAGAACAATAAAATTCCTTCAGGAAGCTGAAATTTGATTTAAAAGGAAAACTTCAAGAATTGCTGCTTGCTGTTGGTTGGGAGCTGTGTTGGAAATGAATTTCCTGGGGTGTTTCCTGCTGTACAAAACTCAGGCTGGCTTAAAACACAGAAAATTTCTGCTCAAACATGGGTCTGGGCAGGATCTTCCTCCTTTTTGCCATCTGCTGTTCTGGAAAGCCTCGTGCTCAAGAAATTAAGGATTTGAAAAGATGGAAAAGAGACACTAAATATTTGGATTTCCACCCAAGGCAAAGAGAAATACTCTGCTAATTGGAATGTAGTGGTGTTTTTATCAGCTGGAGCCCGTGGGGCCCTCACAGAGGGTTTTGGTTGAATTGTAACCATCTGTTGGATAAATATCTGGGGAAAATCTGGTTTTTCCTTTGTTTTCTTATTTTCTGAGCAAACGTCCTTTGGCATTCTCTGGGATTGTCCTGCTCTGTCAGAAGAGCAGCAAATTCCTGCCTTGTGGGAAGAAATTCTGTGGTGGGAGCCACGAGGGTTTATGGAATTATTTGGCTTTAAATAAAAAGTTTGTGCTTTCAGGAGTTATTTGCCATCATCTGCAGCCTGTGGCTCCCACTGAATTCTCCAGAAGGATTTGCAGAATTCAGTCATTCTGCTTTTCCACACGTTTTGCTTTCCCTTTGTAGAAAGGGAGCTCGTGTAGGAAAATAAATGGAATTTCCAGTGAAGAGCCTGTCCCAGAGTCAGGTTCAGGATGAGCCTTGGGTGTCCAGAGTCCCAGCTGAAATGGGATTTCCTGGCTCTGCTTTCCTGCTCGTACAATCAATTATCAGACTGAGCCCATCAGCAATTTCAGATGGGGCTTGGACATTGTAACCATTGGGAATTCATTAAAAAATGGCTTCACATAAAATAGAAACTGATAAAATATTAAAACTAAGAGGTGTATTTTAGTTTACTTTAGTTTTTTAATTTTTTTGTTTAATTTATTTAAATTTTTATAAATTTTATTTCATTATATTTAAATTTGATTGTATTTTGTTTTAATTTTTATTATATCTAAAAATTTTATTTTAATATTTTATTGTATTTTATTGTGTTTTACTTATTTTATGTATTTTTTATTTTAATTCATCTTTATTGTTTTCTGTTTTAATTCTATATCTATTTTATTTTTTGCTTTTGACTTATTTTATTTATTTTATTTTATTTTTTTTATGTTTATTTATTTTAATCACTTTTATTTATTTTAGATTTTATTTTATTGTAATATTTAACTTTAATTTTATCTTAATATTTTATTTGCTCTTTATCTTAATATTTTATTTTAATTTTATCCTAATATTTTATTTGCTTTTTATTGTAATACTTTATTTTATTTTAACATTCTGTTTTAATTAAATCTTAATATTTTCTTTGCTTTTTCTTGTAATATTTTATCTTCTTTATATCCTAATATTTTATTTGCTTTTTATTGTAATACTTCATTTTATTTTTAACTTTATTTTAATTTTATCTTAATATTTTTTTCTTTTTATTATAATATTTTATCTTAATTGTATCCAATATTTTATTTGCTTTTTATTATATTTTGTTTTAACATTTTATTTTAATTTTACTGTAATATTTTAATTTATTTTTATGATCATATTTTTATTTTAATTTTATCCTAATATTTTATTTGCTTTTTATTATATTTTGTTTTAACATTTTATTTTAATTTTACTGTAATATTTAAATTTCTTTTTATGGTAGTATTTTATTTTCATTTTATCCTAATATTTTATTTACTTTTTATTGTAATACTTTATTTTATTTTAATATTTTATTTTCATTTAATATTTGTTTGCTTTTTATTGAAATATTTTATCTTAATTTCATCCTAATATTTTATTTCTTTTTACTGTAATTTTTTTAAACATTTTATTTTCATTTTATCTTTATATTTTGTTCTGATTGCAATATTTGATTTGTGTGCTTGCTGGTTTCTCTAGGCCAGAGCAGCCTGCCCAGCCCCGAGGACGTGCAGGTGCACGTGGTGAACACCAACTTCAGCCTGAGCTGGGACTACAGGGGGAGTGACAACGGGGTGACATTCTCTGCACAGTTCCAATGGTGAGTGAGTGCCACCCCTGGGGTGACATTCTCTGCACAGTTCCAATGGTGAGTGAGTGCCACCCCTGGGGTGACATTCTCTGCACAGTTCCAATGGTGAGTGAGTGCCACCCCTGGGGTGACATTCTCTGCACAGTTCCAATGGTGAGTGAGTGCCACCCCTGGGGTGACATTCTCTGCACAGTTCCAATGGTGAGTGCCACCCCTGGGGTGACATTCTCTGCACAGTTCCAATGGTGAGTGAGTGCCACCCCTGGGGTGACATTCCCAGCACAGTTCCAATGGTGAGTGAGTGCCACCCCTGGGGTGACATTCTCTGCACAGTTCCAATGGTGAGTGCCACCCCTGGGGTGACATTCTCTGCACAGTTCCAATGGTGAGTGCCATCCCTGGAGCCACCCCTGGGGTTACAGGGACACTGAGCACAGGGTGACATTCTCAGCACAGTTCCAATGGTGAGTGCCACCCCTGGCTGCTCCTGGTGTTGGGGTACAGGGGGAGTGACCCCAGGGTGACATTCTCAGCACAGTTCCAATGGTGAGTGCCACCCCTGGCTGCTCCTGAGTTACAGGGTCACTGGCCTCATGGTGACATTCTCAGCACAGTTCCAATGGTGAGTGCCACCCCTGGGGTACAGGGGGAGTGGCCCCGGGGTGACATTCTCTGCACAGTTCCAATGGTGAGTGCCACCCCTGGGAGCCAGCACTGGGAGCCAGCACTGGGGTTACAGGGGCACTGACCCCGGGGTGACATTCCCAGCACAGTTCCAATGGTGAGTGCCACCCCTGGAGCCACCCCTGGCTGCTCCTGGCACTGGGGTTACAGGGGCACTGACCCCATGGTGACATTCCCAGCATAGTTCCAGTGGTGAGTGCCACTCCTGGAGCCAGCACTGGGGGTAAAGGGGGAGTGACCCCATGGTGACATTCTCAGCACAGTTCCAATGGTGAGTGCCATCCCTGGAGCCATCCTGGCTGCTCCTAGCGTTGGGGGTACAGGGGGAGTGACCCCGGGGTGACATTCTCAGCACAGGTCCAATGGTGAGTGCCACCCCTGGCTGCTCCTGGCACTGGGGTACAGGGGGAGTGACCCCAGGGTGACATTCCCAGCACAGTTCAGTGGTGAGTGCCACCCCTGGAGCCAGCACTGGGGTTACAGGGACACTGAGTCCAGGGTGACATTCCCAGCACAGTTCCAGTGGTCAGAGCCACCCCTGGCTGCTCCTGGCACTGGAGTTACAGGGGCACTGAGCCCAGGGTGAGGCTCTCAGTGCCATCAGTGCCATCCCTGGAGCCACCCCTGGCTGCTGCTGCTGCTGGCCCGGGTTTGTCTCATTGCTGGGAGGTTCTTTATAAATCACTTTATTTATCACACAGAGCTTGCTGCTAATGCTGAACCACCAGCAGGGTTCTTGCAGGAGATTTGTTAGCAGTGGAATTTAGGTTTATTTACAGAATTCCAGGAGATTTGTTAGCAGTGGAATTTAGGTTTATTTACAGAATTCCAGGAGATTTGTTAGCAGTGGAATTTAGGTTTATTTACAGAATTCCAGAAGATTTGTTAGCAGTGGAATTTAGGTTTATTTACAGAATTCCAGGAGATTTGTTAGCAGTGGAATTTAGGTTTATTCACAGAATTCCAGGAGATTTGTTAGCAGTGGAATTTAGGTTTATTCACAGAATTCCAGGAGATTTGTTAGCAGTGGAATTTAGGTTTATTTACAGAATTCCAGGAGATTTGTTAGCAGTGGAATTTAGGTTTATTTACAGAATTCCAGGAGATTTGTTAGCAGTGGAATTTAGGTTTATTTACAGAATTCCAGGAGATTTGTTAGCAGTGGAATTTAGGTTTATTTACAGAATTCCAGGAGATTTGTTAGCAGTGGAATTTAGGTTTATTTACAGAATTCCAGGAGATTTGTTAGCAGTGGAATTTAGGTTTATTCCCAGAATCCCAGAATGCCCAGGTTGGGAGAGCCCTCCAAGACCATCGAGTCCAGCCCAGCCCCAGCACCCCAACTCAGCCCTGGCCCCCAGTGCCACATCCAGGCTTTGTTAAACACACCCAGGGATGGGGACTGCACCACCTCCCCGGGCAGCCATTCCAGAACTTTCTCCCCCTTGCTGCAAAAACCTTTTCCCTGCTCTCCAGCCTGGATTTCCCTCGGTGCAGCTGGAGGCTGTGTGCTCTGGTTGTGTCAGTGCTGCTGCAGACAGAGCCCAGCCCCAGCTGAGCACAGGCACCTTTCAGGAGCTGCAGAGTGATGGGGGCAGCCCTGAGTCTCCTTTGCTCCAGGCTGAGCACCCCCAGCTCCCTCAGGGCTCCTCTCAGGGTTTGTGTTCCCTCTCCAGCCCCCTTGTCCCCTCTGGCTGCACTCAAGAGTCTCAATGTCCTTCCCAAATTTAATCTGCCTTGTTTGGTTTCTGTAGCTGTGGCCACACAAAGAGAATTTGAGGGAATTTTCTCTCTGACTTTCAACTAATTTCTCAGAGTTCATTAACCCACATTTCTCAGCTGCAAGTTTAATGCTCAGACAAAACAATTTAAGGTTTGTTCTTAAATATTTCCTTGGTTTCCTTCAGTTGTTCCATATCCCGGTTCTTTTGCACACATGAGCACAGGCATTTTGTGGCACTTTCCTGACAACTAAATACTGAAAAACATTTCTGAGATAAAATTGCTGAAATTCTGAGCAACCTGGGGTCGTGGAAGGTTCCCTGCCATGGCAGGGGTGGAACAGGATGGGCTTTAAGGTCCCTCCCAACCCAAACCATTCTGGGATTTTGGATTTTAAATAAATAGCTCTTATTTTCCAATATGTAGATAAGAAAGCTGCTTTGAAAATAGATTTACTTTTAAAAATATCAGACTGTTCTGAAAGACAAGGTAGGAGTTGAGGATAAGCAATTATTCCTTCAAGTCTGTGCCTCGTTTTTTTGGCCAGGACATTTGAAATGTCTCTGTAAATCTCTTTACTGAGATGTGGATGCATGTTGATTAAAAAAGAGCTGCTGAAAAGCTGATTATAGCTGAACTCCACTTTTCACCTCTGTGGTTTTTATTTTCCCTTAATTTCCATTCCTGGCTCATGTTATGATTAGTGGAGCTCTGCTGGTTTGATGCTCCTGTAACCACTTTTGTCAAGACTTTAAAATTTCTTCCCATGAATTAGAAAATCTTTGCCAGGCTAGGAAATGTAATAATCCTGAGGATGTAATTCTGTGTTCTGGCAGTTGTAGGATAATTTATAAGGAGATAACACTGATTGCACTGCTGATAAAGCAGCATGAAAAGGAGTGATGTTTATTAAAGGTAAGAAGAAAATAAGAATAATTTCAGTGGTTGTGGGTTGGATTTATCCCAGGCTGTTTATCCTGGGATGTGTTATAAATAACTATGGAGTTATTGTATTTTGCTATTATTGGCTTTTCTAAATTATTTTGATGGAGGACAGTTTGTAATCTCTTTTTAACTGCTTTTGATATAGTATCATTTGTCAGCCTTTTATAGTTAATACTCTAATCCCTGTGTGGATTGTATATCTTAGTGTGATAAATATATATTATAGTTTAGGCTTTTGCAAAATATTATGCACTGTGTATTATAACATTAACTTCTGCAGAAGTAATTGTAGTAGTGAGGAAATAATAATAATAATAATAATAACTTATTACTTTGTATTAATATCTTAATATTAATGATATTTAAATTAAAATAAAAATTAAATTTATAAAATAATGATTGTAGTTGTGAAATAACTAAAGCCTTTATTCTTGTAACTGACAATAGTGAAATACCTATTCAATATTAAAATAGCTAATATTGATTGAAAGTACTTGTAAAACTGGCTAGAATGTCTGTATGATAAGAAAACATTGGAAAGAGCCAGGCAAATAACACCAAAAGAGCAAATTAAAATCCAAAACTGCCCCTTGGGCTATCAATAGCTGTCAAACCACAGAGCAGGGGTCTTGTGAGGAAATAAAATACAAAACTCTCAAAATCTTGTCTGTGAAATAAAATACAGAACTCTTAAAAATCCTGTCTGTGAGGAAATAAAATACAAAATTCTAAATATCCTGTCTGTGAGGGAATAAAATACAAGACTCTAAATATCCTGTCTGTGAGGAAATAAAATACGAAACTCTCAAAATGCCATCTGTGAAATAAAATACAAAACTCTAAAAATGCCATCTGTGAAATAAAATACAAAACTAAATATCCTATCTGTGAGGAAATAAAATACGAAACTTTCAAAATCCTATCTATGAAATAAAATACAAGACTCTAAAAATCCTGTCTGTGAAATAAAATACAAAACTCTCAAAATCCTGTCTGTGAAATGAAATACAAAACTCTAAAAATGCCATCTATGAATTAAAATACAGGACTCTAAAAATCCTGTCTGTGAGGAGATAAAATACTAAACTCTAAAAATCCTGTCTGTGAGGAAATAAAATACAAGACTCTAAATATCCTGTCTGTGAGAAAATAAAATACAAAACTCTCCAAATGCCATCTGTGAAATAAAACACAAAACTCTACAAATCCCATGTGCATTGTTCTCTAAGAAGATGAAATCAAGGGTCAGGCTAAGATAAAGAATTCCTGGAGCTGCAGGGAAGGTTGGATCTGTGTGATCTCCATGAGGATGGACTGGAGCCATGCCCTGAGCAGGTACCTGGCAGTTGTTGCAGTCAGTGTTGGCTTCTGGCACTTGCCAGGCACCCAGCCTGGAACTGTCCCTGCTGCCCCTTACTCACCTTGTCACCATCCAAGGAGTGAAATTGTGCCTCACGGGCTGTTGATGCCAGGCTGGTTGTCCTGGGGGTGTTGGTGATCCCAGGGTGTTGATCCTGGGGTGTTGTTTAATGTGGGGTGTTTCTCCTGGAGGTGTTGTTTATTCTGGGGTGTTTATCCCAGGCTGTTTGTCCTGGAGCTGTTGTTTCTCCTGGGCTGTTTTTTATTCCAGGGTGTTTATCTGGGCTGTTGTTTATCCTGGGCTGTTGTTTATTCCAGGGTGTTTCTCCTGGGGTGTTGTTTATCCTGGGCTGTTTTTTATTCCAGGGTGTTTATCTGGGCTGTTGTTTATCCTGGGCTGTTGTTTATTCCAGGGTGTTTCTCCTGGGGTGTTGTTTCTCCTGGGCTGTTGTTTATCCTGGGATATTGTTTATTCCAGGGTGTTTCTCCTGGGGTGTTGTTTCTCCTGGGGTATTGTTTATCCTGGGGTGTTGTTTCTCCTGGGGTATTGTTTATCTGGGCTGTTGTTTATCCTGGGGCTGTTGTTTATCCTGGGATATTGTTTATTCCAGGGTGTTTATCTGGGGTGTTGTTTCTCGTGGGGTGTTGTTTATCCTGGGGCTGTTGTTTCTCCTGGGCTGTTGTTTATTCCAGAGTGTTTCTCCTGGGGTGTTGTTTCTCCTGGAGTATTGTTTATCTGGGGTGTTTGTCCTGGGGGTGTTGTTTATTCCAGGCTATTTCTCCTGGGATGGTTTTGTATCCTGGGGGTGTTGTTCATCCTGGGGTATTATTTATCTGGGATGTTTCTCTTGGGGCTGTAGTTTCTCCTGAGGCTGTTGTATATCTGGGGTGTTTCTCCTGGGGCTGTTGTATATCTGGGGTGTTTCTCCTGGGGCTGTTGTATATCTGGGGTGTTTCTTCTGGGGCTGTTGTTTCTCCTGGGGCTGTTGTATATCTGGGGTGTTTCTTCTGGGGCTGGTGTTTCTCCTGGGGCTGTTGTATATCTGGGGTGTTTCTCCTGGGGCTGTTGTATATCTGGGGTGTTTCTTCTGGGGCTGTAGTTTCTCCTGGGGCTGTTGTATGTCTGGGGTGTTTCTTCTGGGGCTGTTGTTTCTCCTGGGGTTGTTGTTTGTCTGGAGTGTTTCTCCTAGAGTATTGTTTGTTTCTCCTGGGCTGTTGTTTCTCCTGGGATATTGTTTATCTAGGGTGTTTCTCCTGGGGATATTGTTTGTTTCTCCTGGGGTGTTGTTTATCTGGGGTGTTTCTCCTCAGGTATTGTTTATCTGGGGTGTTTCTCCTGGGGTGTTGTTTATCTGGGGTGTTTCTCCTGGGGATATTGTTTGTTTCTCCTGGGATATTGTTTGTTTCTCCTGGGAATGTTGTTTGTTTCTCCTGGGGCTGTTGTTTCTCCTGGGATATTGTTTGTTTCTCCTGGGCTGTAGTTCCTCCTGGAGGCACTGTTCAATCCGGGCTGTTCTCTGCCCCGCAGGCCGGAGCTGGAGCCCACGGGCTGGCAGGAGCTGCCAGGGTGCCAGGCTGTGGCTGGCACAGGCTGTGACTTCTCCTCGGCCATCTCGGAGTACTACGACACCCACTTCGTGCGTGTGAGGGCCCAGGCAGGGCCACTGGTGTCCCCATGGTCCCAGGTCCTGCAGATGCTGCCAGAACAAGTTGGTACGAGCTCGGGGCTGGTGGGGACACTTTGCTTCCTTTGGCACCTTGGGAGGAGTCTGCTCCCCTGCCCTGGCACGTGGGACCCCTGAGATCCAGCACCAGGAGCACCTGGAGCTGCTGGAGAGCCCAGAGGGGCTGGGAGAGCTGGGGGGGCTCACCTGGACAGGAGAAGCTGCAGGGAGAGCTCAGAGCCCCTGGCAGGGCCTGAGGGGCTCCAGGAGAGCTGCAGAGGGACTGGGGACAAGGGATGGAGGGACAGCACCCAGGGAATGGCTGCCAGTGCCAGAGGGCAGGGCTGGGTGGGATCTGGGCAATGAGGAATTGTTCCCTGGCAGGGTGGGCAGGCCCTGGCACAGGGTGCCCACCCTGCATCCCTGGCAGTGCCCAAGGCCAGGCTGGACACTGGGGACAGTGGGAGGTGTCCCTGCCATGGCAGGGGTGGCACTGGGTGGGATGGAATGAGCTTTAAGGTCCTTCCCAACCCAAAGCAGTCAGGAATGAGGATTGTGGAAAAGCCACACGTGGTTTCCACTGTTGGAATTTCCCAACAGGAACATGAGATCAGGCACCTGCAGGTCAGGAATGCTGCAATTCTGTCTTTTCTGGAAAGGGAAAACTATTCCAGGTGGTGCTGGTTTCCTGGCTGAATTTCCTGTCATTGTATTTTCCCAGATCCTTTATTGGAAAAGTGTTTTTTGACAGGAGATTTTTGTGGAATCCCAGACTGGTCTGGACTGGGAGGGACCTTAAAGCCCATCCCACCCCACCCCTGCCATGGCAGGGACACCTTCCATAGGCCAGCTTGCTCCAAGAACCCCATTTTTGGGAAGTTTGTGGCTTTTCAGCAGTTTCAGTGCTAATGAGTCCTTTCTCTGAATTTGGATTTATGGGATTGAGCTAAGTCCCTTACCTTGCAGGTTTTAGAATAATTTATAATGATCTTTTTGGAAAACATTTGCTGGTAATATTTAATTTTAACTGCTTTTAGAAGCTGGTGATGGTAGTTGGTTGTTAGGTTAAATTTCTTTTAGAAACTGCCTGAGTCATGAAAACTGAAGGTCCTGTAGGTGATTATTCAAAATAATTAAAAGAATTAAATATTAATGATATAATATTTATTATTATATTATAATAAATTTATAATTTATAATTTATTTATACATTTAATAAAGATATAATTTATTATTAATAATAAATTATTCAAAATAATTTAAAGAAACCATAGGCAGGCAGGTATTTTAGGTTTATTATTTAAACCACTTTTGGGGTGTATTTTCTCAAGGTAGACATGTTTAACTTCTTTTTTCTTTCCATATTTGCAGCTCAGATTGGTCCACCAGGACTGCAGTTGCAGTCCACAAATGGAGCTGTAAAAGTGATGGTTTCTCCTCCAGAAGCAAATCAGATGAGAAAAATGTGGATTGATGATCTGAGTTTTAAATATAACCTGGTCTTCTGGGAGAACTCCTCACATGCTCAGGTATGAGCACTTCTCTTTTGTTATTTATCCTTACCAGAACTGCCAGAGATGGACTTTAATTGTGCTCTGAAATGGAATTTATTGTTTGCTTCTGTCACTGTGGGAGTGCTCCTGTGTGTTTGAAAGTTGGGTGAGGTGATTTTTTCTTGGTGAGATAATTTTGTTCTTACCACAGGATTGTTTTATTTGGATTGCCCTGATCCAGGAAGTTTTTTGAGGTGTTGCCATTGTGAACTGGTTTCCAGGGCAGCATGTGTGTCCTGCAGAGCACCCAGAGCTCTCCTGTGAGGAGCAGGGGACAAACTCTTCCTTTTTTATCTTTTTTAGGGAAGTGAGAGTCATCTGAATTAGGGCAGGGATCAAAGGGCAATCTGTGCTCTTTTGGGATCAAATTCATCACTTCAGAAAGGACCTGGAGGGGCTGGAGAATCCCTGAGGAGCTGGGAAGGGGCTGGAGAATCCCTGAGGAGCTGGGCAGGGGCTGGAGAATCCCTGAGGAGCTGGGAAGGGGCTGGAGAATCCCTGAGGAGCTGGGAAGGGGCTGGAGAATCCCTGAGGGAGCTGGGAAGGGGCTGGAGAATCCCTGAGGAGCTGGGAAGGGGCTGGAGAATCCCTGAGGAGCTGGGAAGGGGCTGGAGAATCCCTGAGGAGCTGGGAAGGGGCTGGAGAATCCCTGAGGAGCTGGGAAGGGGCTGGAGAATCCCTGAGGAGCTGGGAAGGGGCTGGAGAATCCCTGAGGAGCTGGGCAGGGGCTGGAGAATCCCTGAGGCGCTGGGAAGGGGCTGGAGAATCCCTGAGGAGCTGGAAAGGGGCTGGAGAATCCCTGAGGAGCTGGGCAGGGGCTGGAGAATCCCTGAGGAGCTGGGAAGGGGCTGAGGCTGCAGCAAAGGAGGCTCAGGGGGCCCTTGTGGCTCTGCACAAGTCCCTGCCAGGAGGGCACAGCCGGGGGGAAACACAGGAGGGAGGAAAGGAGCAGAGGGAATGGCCTCAAATGGCACCAGGGCAGGTTCAGGTTAAAGACAGAATAAAATTTCCCTGGCAGAGTGGTCAGGCCTTGGGCTGAGCTGCCCAGGGAGGTTTGGAGTCACTGAATTGTCCCAGAGCAGTCTGGATGTGGCCTTGGGGACAGGGATTGGGGTGATGCTGTGGGGCTGGGGTGGCACTGGGTGATCCTGGAGGGTTTTCCCAGCCTTGATTCTGGGATTCTGAGCAGATCCAACCCTCAGGGCAGGTTGGATCAGTCACAGCTCTCTGATGCTCAGCCTGGAGCAAAGGAGGCTCAGGGGGGACCTCAGTGCCCTGCACAGCCCCTGCCAGGAGGGGCAGGGAAAGGAGGAGAGGAAATGGCCTCAGATGGTACCAGGGCAGGCTCAGGTTGGAGATTGGCACAGAAAATTTCCCTGGCAGAGTGGTCAGGCCTTGGGCTGAGCTGCCCAGGGAGGTTTGGAGTCACTGAATTGTCCCAGAGCAGTCTGGATGTGGCTTTGGACACAGGGACAGGGATTGGGGTGATGCTGTGGGGCTGGGGTGGCCCTGGGTGATCCTGGGGGGCTCCTCCCTCCTCTGGGGTTTGGGGATCACTCACCAAAGGTGCAGAAGGCCCAGAAGTACAGTTGGGTATGGTCAGAGAAAGGCAGAGGCAGAGGAGGGAGGAGTGTTTGGGTGATCAGGGTGACAATGTCCTGCCACCCTGGAGTGTCTGTGGGGTGAGCTCCTGGTCCTGCCCAATCCCTGCCCACTCCCATGGCAAAGGAGCCCAGGATGTTCCTGTCACTCACTGGCCAAACTGCAAACTTCCCTTTAGGGTTTCTCCAGCTCAAACTCCCTCCTACTTCCCCTACTCCACATTTCTAGGGGGGGTATGACACAAATGGGCTGAAACCTTGCAAAATGATCATTTCAAAAGTTCCTGGGGCAGCACAGTTCCCCTCACAGCTCTCTGTGTTTGTTTCTGCCAGCTCCAGAGCAAGAAGATTTTCCCTGTGGACACCATTGATGACCTTGCCCCTGACAGCACCTATTGCTTCAAAGTGCAAGCAAATCTCCCCAGTCAGGGCAAGCAGGGCTTGTTCAGCCCCACCAGCTGTGTGAGAACCACCCAGAAAGGTACCAGGAAACCAGGTTACCTGCAAATGCTGACCTCTGGTAAACTGGCACACAGGCAGGGGCTCTGAGGCAACAGAAATAGGCAGAAGGGCCAAATTCCTCCTCATTTTGGTAGAAAAAAAATTAAAAATATATAATATAATGTAATATAATATAATGTAATATAATATAATATAGTATAATATAATATAATATAATATAATATAATATAATATAATATAATATAATATAATATAATATAATATAATATAATATAATATAATATAATATATATATATAATATAATTTATAATAATATAATATAATTTATAATAATATATTATATATTATTATAAATATATATATTATATATTTATATATATTATTATATGTAATATATAATATATATAATATATAATATATATAAACTATATATTATATATATTATATAATATATATTATAATATATATTATATATATATAATAAATATATTATAATATATATATTATATATATATATATAAAATATACATAATAAATATAATATATATATTTCCCCTTCTCAATCAACATAAAATATGTGAAGGGTAGAGTTTTAATAGTACAAGAAGATTTTTGCCATCAGGCAAACTTTGACATTAATTTGGAACAAAAACTTCTTTGTGTGCTTTGGAAAACTCTTTTTGAATCAGTGACTGAATCAGGAGGTGAAAAAACCCAAAAGCCTCTGGGACACTTGGCACTCGATGAATGCACAAAAAGTTGACTTGAGCTTTAAAAAATGCTGGTTTTTATAATCCTTGGTGAATTGATTGTTCCAGCTGCTGAAGAAAGGCTTTGAGGGGGCAGCTTGCCACCTTGTTATGTAAAATTAAATTCTTTTCTGTGCTGTGCAGTTGCTTTTAGATGTTTATTTTAGGAAAAAAATAACTGCAGAAAGTCAAATATTAGATTGGACAGGGGTGGTACCTCATAATGAGTTGATGGTACATCAAAATGTAAATAATTGGTGGTAAATGGAAATTATTTTATACACAAAATACATTAATTGATACACATGTGTCTTAAAAACATTGAAAGAATACATGTCTGTTTTTTAAATACTAAAATAAACATGTGTATCTTAATAATATGATATTATGATACATGATAATATGATAACTGATACATTTATGATATTATGATAACTGATACATGCACGTTTTTATTATTTTAATAAAATATTAAGTAATTGTCACATTCATATTTTAACAAAATACTAAAACAAAAAATCAAAATGTACAATAAATACTGATGTGTATTTTATGTAGTTTTCTCCTCATGTTATTCCCAAACCAGTTTATTTCTGCTCCTCTCAATATTTGTGTACTTTGATTTTTTCTGATTTTAACTTGATTTTTTTGTGTTCTTTGTGTTCGATTTTTTTCCTGAATTGATTTTAACTTGATTTTTTTTTAATTAAAGGCTTGATAGGATGCTTTCCATATCACAGCCTGTGACTTGCAATCTCTATAATAAATAATCTTTATGTTTTCTTTATTGACATGAGAAATTTCCATTCCCATGAAGTTTTTTGGTAATTCTGTGTTTCCTTTTCCCCTGAGCAGTGAACACCCTCCTGTGTGCCACCAACCTGAGTGTGCTGGCTCTGAACATGGAATTCCACCTGCTGTGGAGCAGCCAGGGCAGCCAGGATGGTGTGAGCTACAACGTGCAGTACCTGTTGTGAGTTACCTGCCAGCTGCAATCCCATTTCCTGAGTGCTGCAGGGCTTTCCAGGGCTGAAAATGAAATATTGGTGACTTGGTGTGTTAATGGGAGCATGGATGGCTCATTGGTGTGAAAAGATCCACCTGAGCCTGGGATTTCAGGGCTTGGCTGCTTTTGGGGGTGTTAAACTCCTCTCCTAAATGCTTTTAAATCTGGGAACCTTGAATTGCTTTGTGGCTTTTTGAATGTGGAGAAATGAGATGAGCAAAAATGCAGCTCACTGCTGTTAAAAGAATTCCATGTAACACCTGAGGCTGGGATTTCAGGGCTTGGCTGCTTTTGGGGGTGTTAAACTCCTGATGGAAGGGGCTCCTGAATGCTGAGGGACATTTTTAAATCTGGGAACCTTGAATTGCTTTGTGGCTCTTTGAATGTGGAGAAATTAAGTGAGCAAAAATGCAGCTCATTGGTGTTAGAAGAATTCCATATAACACCTGAAGCTGGGATTTCAGGGCCTGGCCTGCTTTTGGGGTGTTAAACTCCTCTCCTAAATGCTTTTAAATCTGGGAGACTTGAATTGCTTATTGGCTTTTTGAATGTGGAGAAATGAGATGAGTGAAAGTGAGCAAAAATGCAGCTCACAGCTGTTAAAAGAATTCCATGGAACACCTGAGCCTGGGATTTCAGGGCCTGGGCTGCTTTTGGGGTGTTAAACTCCTCTCCTGAATGCTGAGGGACATTTCTAAATCTGGGAACCTTGAATTACTTAGTGGCTTTTTGAATGTGGAGAAACGAGATGAGTAAAAGTGAGCAAAAATGCAGTCATTGGTGTTAAAAGAATTCCATGTAACACCTGAGCCTGGGATTTCAGGGACTGGGCTGCCTTTGGGGGTGTTAAATTCCTGATGGAAGGGGCTCCTGAATGCTGAGGGACATTTTTAAATCTGGGAACCTTGAATTGCTTTGTGGCTCTTTGAATGTGGAGAAATTAAGTGAGCAAAAATGCAGCTCATTGGTGTTAGAAGAATTCCATATAACACCTGAAGCTGGGATTTCAGGGCCTGGGCTGCTTTTGGGGTGTTAAACTCCTCTCCTGAATGCTTTTAAATCTGGGAGACTTGAATTGCTTAGTGGCTTTTTCAAAGTAGAGAAATGAGATGAGTAAAACTGAGCAAAAATGCAGCTCAGTGCTGTTAAAAGAATTCCATGGAACACCTGAGCCTGGGATTTCAGGGCCTGGGCTGCTTTTGGGGTGTTAAACTCCTCTCCTAAATGCTGAGGGACATTTCTAAATCTGGGAACCTTGAATTGCTTTGTGGATTTTCAGTGTGGAGAAACTAGGTGAGTAAAAGTGAGCAAAAATGCAGCTCACTGCTGTTAAAAGATTTCCATGTAACACCTGAGCCTGGGATTTCAGGGCCTGGGCTGCTTTTGGGGTGTTAAACTCCTCTCCTGAATGCTGAGGGACATTTTTAAAACTGGGAACCTTGAATTGCTTATTGGCTTTTTGAATGTGGAGAAATTAGATGAGTAAAAGTGAGCAAAATACAGGTGGTGGAGGTTTCAGTAGTCAGCAGCTTGGATTGCTTCTGGGCAGACCCAAATAGAGGAGAAAATACAAGGTAGCACATTGTGTCCATAAAGAAAATAGGGTGTCCCATAAAGAAATGGGGTGTCCCATAAAAGAAATGGTGTGTCCCATAAAGAAAATGGGGTGGCCCATAAAGAAAATGGGGTGGCCCATAAAGAAAATGTTGTGTCCCTTAAAGAAAATGGTGTGTCCCTTAAAGAAAATGGGGTGTCCCATAAAAGAAAATGTTGTGTCCCATAAGGAAATGTTGTGTCCCATAAGGAAATGTTGTGCCCCATAAAGAAATGGGGTGGCCCATAAAGAAATAGGGTGTCCCATAAAGAAAATGGGGTGCCCCATAAAAGAAATGGTGTGCCCCATAAAGAAAATGGTGTGTCCCATAAAAGAAATGGGGTGTCCCATAAAAGAAATGGTGTGCCCCATAAAGAAAATGGGGTGTCCCATGAAGAAAATGGGGTGTCCCATAAAGGAATGGGGTGTCCCATGAAGAAAATGGGGTGTCCCATAAAGGAATGGGGTGTCCCATGAAGAAAATGTTGTGTCCCATAAAGAAAATGAGGTGTCCCATAAAAGAAATGGTGTGCCTCATAAAGAAAATGTTGTGCCTCATAAAGAAAATGGTGTGTCCCATAAAGAAATGGGGTGTCCCATAAGGAAATATTGTGTCCCATAAAGAAAATGTTGTGTCCCATAAAAAACCCATCAAGTCACATAAAAACCCCCTCATGCCACCTGAAATAACCCTTGTGTCACATCAAACCCCATCCAATCACCCACAAAACCCCTGTATCCCATAAAGAAAATCAGATAAAAATCATGTTGCATCAAAAAACAAGGAATGCCATAAACCCCCATCATATCCCATAAAACCCCATTGAATCACATCCATAAAATCCCATTAGGAGGCAGCTCTATAAACCTGTATCTCAATCCCCAGCTGTGCATGGATATTGTGGCTGCACCCAACAGAGGAGGAGGGACCCCTGGCATTCCTTGGGAATTCTCTGTGCTGCAGGAAATGCCTGGAGAGCACAGAGCCAAGTGAGAGCTGCTCATTTGGGTTTGCAGAGCCTGCCCACTGTTGTGGGGGCTCACAGGGGTTTGTAGATGGATGGAAGACACAGGATCTTGACTCCATGATCAGAAGGGTTCATTTGTTATGTTAGGATATATATATATAACATTATAATTATACTACATAGAGATAGAGAGGAAAGGAGCTTCTCCAGAAGCTGGCTAAGCTAAGAGAGAGAGAGAAAAAATGAATAACAAAGCTCTGTGTCTGCAGAGAGTGATAGCAGCTCCACCATGAGTGGTCAGCAGATCCAAACATCCACAGGGGACCAACCACAGGTGGACCTGTTCCATTCCACAGCAGCAGATAATAGTTGTTTACATTTGCTGCTGAAACCTTTCAGCTCCAGCAGGGAAAAATCCCAAGAAAGGATTTTTCACAAAGAATGTCTGCGACAACCCACCCCACATTTCATCTCTGCTGAGCCTTGCTTAAAGCCCTGATTGTATTCCCTGGCCCTTTTATCTCCATTCTTCCACTCAGAAATGTCTCCTATTAAAATGCTGATTTTTAAAATTTCTTTTTATTTTATTACTAGAGGCCTTTTTGCCCAAAACTGAGCGAGTACAGCACAAACAAATAGGATTTTCTGACATGAAAACTCTTGAATTCTCTGTTGCAGTGGCTACATGAAGGGTCTCAATGATGATTACTCAGGCAAGTGGCTCAGTGTCCCCAGGTGTGAGAACATCTCCAGCACCTGGTGCAACTTCTCCTCCATCATCACTGGCTCTGGCTTTTATTACCTGAGAGTGCAGGCCAGGCAGGGACACAACAAATCCTGCTTCTCCAGGGAAGTCAAGGTGGATCCTCTGAAAACAAGTAAGGAAATGCTTTCCTGAAATGTTCCTTGCTCAGCAAACTCCTGCCAAATGTCTCCATGAGGGGGAATATGTATATATATATATATATGTGAATATAGTGAAATTAATTCAGATGTTTCTCAGGGCTTGATATTCTGAATAAAACTATGAAATTATATTTCTAACTGTTATGTTTTTTCAAAATTATCATGGGTTTCACTGACAGTCTTTCCTGAAATGCTCCTTGCTCAGCCAACTCCTGCCAAATGTCTCCATGAGGGGGAATATGTATATATATATATACACACACATATATATATATATATATGAATATAGTGAAATTAATTCAAATGTTTCTCAGCATTTGATATTCTGAATAAAACTATGAAATTATATTTCTAACTGTTATGTTTTTTCAAAATTATCATGGATTTCACTGACAGTCTTTGAAGCAATATTTTTAGTTGGATTTTAATTCTTTATTTTTTGTTTTCAGATGGAATTGGCCCTCCTGGTGTGAGGCTGGACCTCAGTGACACTTTGCTCCACATCCTTATTTCTCCTCCAGGAGGAGATAAGTTTAAATTCATGAGGGAGCATTATGACTTGTCCTACAGGATCCTGTACTGGAGGAATTCCTCAGATATGAAGGTTTGAACAAATTACAAACAATATAAAATTAATCTGACTTAAATCCTGAGTTTCCATTCTCCCTGAGGAGCTCCTTTCCAACAGAGGCACATTTGTGGTATATCAGTCTTTAAAAAATCAGTTTATTGGGTTTTCTAATGAAAGATTCTGTCAAAAACCTGAGCACTGTGACTTTTATCCCCCAGTGGTTGAGATTTTTATGTAACTCTCTTAGAAACCTGATCACTGTGATTTTTATCTCCCAGTGATGGGGGAAAATCTCCATTTCCATGGATGAGTCTGTGAGCAATGGGATGGGAAAACCTCCTCAAACACTGAAGTCCTGCATGCTTTAGCTCACATTTTAATGGATCTTTCCATGTTCTTTAAATGCTTCTTAGGGTAAAATATTTCACAGTAATTGGTAAAAAGGGGGCAGAAGAGAAGGAAGGAAACTGCAGCAGGAAGGAGTTTCCTGGAAAATGGGAATTGGGACATTTCAGAATAATGGGGAAAGCCCTTGGTTCTTGCCCAGGAGGTGTTTGCTGAGTTTTGCTTAGGAGCTACAGGGGTGGTTTATTTATTTTACTGAATCTGGGTGCCCAGGGAGGTGGGGGAGTTCCTGGAAATGTTCCAGAGGCACCTGGAGTGGCACTGCATGAGCTGGAAAGTCTCTCCAGCCCTGCAGATTTGGGGTTATGGCAATGTCTGACATTTCACAGAATCACTCCTCCATCAGAGGCTGCAGCTCTCCCCTGTTTGGGATTCTGGGGGAACTCCTGGAAATGTTCCAGAGGCACCTGGAGTGGCACTGCATGAGCTGGAAATTCTCTCCAGCCCTGCAGATTTGGGGTTTCAGCAATGTCTGACATTTCACAGAGTCACTCCTCCCTCAGAGGCTGCAGCTCTCCCCTGTTTGAGATTCCTGTGCTGTGTCCATGTGCTCTGATCCCTCCTTTTCCCTGATTTTTTTGCAGGAGGAGGTGAAGCAGAAGGAGGTGAAGCAGACCATAGCCACGGTGGCTGACGTGTCCCCCTCGTCGCTGTACTGCGTGCAGGTGCAGGCCTTCTCTGAGCCCTACAACAAGAGCAGTGCCTACAGCCAGCAGCAGTGCATCCACACCCCTGCAGGTGGGCACAGCCCTGCAGGAATGCCCCCCTGCAGCTGCAATTGTTGCCCCTTCCCTGGGAGCTCAGCACCCCTGCCAGCACTGGCTGGGCACAGAGCTTCAATTCCCAGCCCTGCATCTTGGGAGGGGGCAAGGAGTCACTGAATTGCACATTTTCAGGGGATTTTAGCCTTCAAACTGTCTTAGTCCTTGTGGGAATGAAGCTCCTGTGCTGGGGTGATGGAATGTGGAGAAATGAGATGAGTGAAAGTGAGCAAAAATACAGGTGGTGGAGGTTTCAGTAGTCAGCAGCTTGGATTTCTTCTGGGCAGACCCAAATAGAGGAGAAAACACAAGGTAGCACATTGGGAGTGAAGCTCCTGTGCTGGGGTGATGGAGGGACTGGAGCACCTTGGAGATCTCCTCCCACCTTGGTGATTCTGATTTTCTATTGGAAAATATTTTGTGGCTTCTTCAAACAAAATTATCTCAGACACTGGCACAGCATCACTTTTCCCTGGTGCCCGTGGCTGTGGAAATGTGGAATGTTTCCATGAGTGAGGAGATAAATCAGATTTGTTAGGGCTGAAAGCTGATCTTGGTGCCAGGGGAGAGTGGGGGGATTGCACTCACTCAGAGCACAAGAACAAATCATGGTGAAGGTAATTGGCCACATAAAATTTTATTAACACTGTGAAAAATTCTGACTCTTCAAACTGCCTTGAAGCCAAGAGAATGTAATAACAGCAATGCCTGGCTCACATTCAGGATTCATTTATATTGTGGTCCTCACTGCTGTGTCTTATCAAACCTAAAAAGAACCAAAAGCTATTTTTTACCTGAATAAGAAAATATTTTATCTATTTTCCTAGGTGTTCATCTTCCCCTTATCCTGCTGCCTCAGTGAATCTCTCTAAATCCAAGCAGTGCCTTCAAGACAGACCATGCTCTGTCTTTCCCACATTTTTATACCCCAGAGTGAAAATCTTCCATTCTTTGATCATGAAATAAGATTTGACTGTGTCCTTTGGATTACTTGGAGAGTGGCTGCTGGTGCCTGTTAATTTCAGTATCCCCAAACTCCTTTCAGTTTGTTGAGATTATCATGGAATTGTGGAAGAGTTTGAGCTGGGAAGGACCTTGAGGATCATTTCATCCATGGCAGGATGAAAATTATCTCAGACCCGTGGCTGTGGAAATGTGGAATGTTTCCATGATGTGGAAATGCTGAATTATTTGATAAATTCTGCAGCACATTTGGAGCTGTGCTTTAATTTCTGCTGACTGTGAATAGCTCGACTGAATGGTTTTTATTCCCATTTTTAGGTACACCTTTAGCTCTGATCATTTTTGGGATTTTCTTGGTTGCCCTGGTGGTTGTCCTGCTGGTGGCTGCTCCTCTTGGTTTTGTGTTCTACCAAGCCTACAACAAAATCAAATACGTGTTCTTCCCCTCCTGCCAGCCCCCCCTGAACATCGAGGTGAGCTCTGACTTCTCACACCTTCTTTGCAGGAAAATGAACTTTAAATATCATGGGAAAATGATGTTCATGTGTTATGGGTCAGCCCAGGTTCATTTCAGAGGTTTTATCAGTGATCTCCAGAGCTTTGTCCAGTATGCAGCCAGGCACAGGTGCAGCTTAGCAGGGATCCTGTTCTGGAATGAGAAGGGCAATGCTCAAATGTGCCTTGAAACCTCTGTACCTGCATTTTCTTTTCATCCTTGTGTGGCCTCCTCAGGCTGTAATCCATGAAATGTGGCAGTTCTGTGGTGATTGACAGCTGAGAGCAGGACAAGGGCTGAGAGAAAATGTTGGAGTCACCCTTAGTGATGGAATCTGTGAATGCAGCTGGAGGTGGGAGCTGGGATCAGCCCCAGGAACAGGGACAGGAGCAGAGGGAACGGCCTCAGGCTGGGCCAGGGCAGGCTCAGCTTGGCCAGCAGCAGGAATTTGCCCATGGAAAGGGAGCTCAGGCCTTGGCAGGGGCTGCCCAGGGAGCTTTGCAGTGCCCATCCCTGCAGGTGTCCCCTGCAGGTGGCACTGAGTGCTCTGGGCTGGGGACAAGGTGCCCATGGGGCACAGCTGGCACTGCATGGGCTGGCAGGGCTGTGCCAGCACCAGGGATTTGGGGATTCTGGGATCTAAACTTCACCCTAAATCTGAGCTGGTGACCCTGGGGAAACAAGAGGTGTGTTGGGGTGGGAAACCACCCATTGCTGCTCAACTGAGCATGGAACCCAGACTGGATTGGCTTAGGAGGGACCCCAAATCCCACCCAGAGCCACCCCTGCCATGGCAGGGACACCTCCCACTGTCCCCAGTGCCCAGCCTGGCCTTGGGCACTGCCAGGGATGCAGGGGCAGCCTCAGCTGCTCTGAGCACCCTGTGCCAGGGCCTGCCCACCCTCACAGTAAAGAATCTGATGGTCAATCCCATCTGTGTAACTGTGATGTTTAGCATTAATATTTAATTATTTAGACCAGTATATAATCATTATTTATGGGTGTTCATCTCCTGTGCTGTGTCCTCAGGGGTTTGCAGCCCAGCCCTTCAGCAGCCCTTACCTGCCAGCAGCAGAGGAAGCTGTGGAGAGCTGCAGTGTGATCGAGGCCATGGTGACAGAGCAGGGGACCCTCGTGGTGCTCACAGACTGCAAACCCTGCAGCCACAGCAGCCGCGACTCAGGGAACTATTCCAACGATGACACCACTGCTGGCAGCCAGGGATCCAGGGAAACACTGGGAAAGGAAATCCTGTGAGGTGGGGAATCTGAATTCCTTCAGGGATTGGCACCTCACAGACACCGCAGAGCTCGTGGTGATGGAGAGCCCAGCCTGAGGGGACACTGTGACCTTGGGGGTCCTCATGGACACTGTGACCTTTGGGATCATGAGGGGATCCTCAGGGGACATTGTGACCTTTGGGATCATGAGGGGACACTGTGGCCTTTGGGATCCTCATGGACACCGTGACCTTTGGGGTCCTCAGGGGACACCATGACCTTTGGGGTCCTGACAGGGATGCTGTGACCTTTGGGATCCTATGGGGCACTGTGACCTTTGGGATCCTATGGGGCACTGTGGCCTTTGGGGTCTTGAGAGGAACACTGTGACCTTTGGGGTCCTCATGGACACTGTGGCCTTTGGGATCCTCATGAACACTGTGACCTTTGGGATCCTATGGGGACACTGTGACCTTTGGGATCATGAAGGGGACACTGTGACCTTTGGGGTCCTCATGGACACTGTGACCTTTGGGATCATGAGGGGACACTGATCTTTGGGATCCTCAGGGACATTGTGACCTTTGGGATCATGAGGGGACACTGTGGCCTTTGGGATCCTCATGGACACTGTGACCTTTGGGATTGCTGGGTTTGGTTCCCAGAGCTGCCCTTGCTGGAGCTCCCCAGGCCTGGCTGGCAGTGCCCCCAGTGTCCCCACCCCAGCCAGGAGCAGCTTTGGGCTGTTCTGTCCTTGAGGCTGAGCACAGCCTGTCCCAGCAGGTCTGTGGGGACACTGCCACAGGGCTGAGCCAGCAGAGCCATCTGTGCTGGACACCATCCTGGGGGACTGGCACTGCCAGCCCCTGCCTGGCACAGCAGCTCCTGAGCTAAAGGGACCAAGGGGAGCAGCAGTGAGGAGCCTGGGCTTCCTCAGGGGGTTCCTCACGGGGTTCCTCAGGAGGTTCCTCTTGGGATTCCTCAGGGGGTTCCTCACAGAATTCCTCAGGATGTTCCTCACATGATTCCTCACAGAATTCCTCATGAGGTTCCTCACAGGGTTCCTCAGGAGGTTCCTCACGGGGTTCCTCAAAGGGTTCCTCACAGAATTCCTCACGGGGTTCCTCAGGAGGTTCCTCAGGAGGTTCCTCACGGGGTTCCTCAGGAGGTTCCTCACAGAATTCCTCACAGGGTTCTTCACAGGGTTCCTCAGGAGGTTCCTCAGGAGATTCCTCACAGAATTCCTCATGAGGTTCTTCACAGGGTTCCTCACGGGGTTCCTCACAGAATTCCTCACAGGGTTTCTGAGGAGGTTCCTCACAGGGTTCCTCAGGAGATTCCTCACAGAATTCCTCCCAGGATTCCTTATGGATGTGTCTGGCAATGTTCCCAGTGCCTGTTCCATGTCTCACTCCCCATCCTGGCAGTGCCAAGGCCAGGTTGGACACTGGGGCTGGAGCAGCCTGGCACAGAGGGAGGTGTCCCTGGGGCAGAGGGAGGTGTCCCTGCCATGGCTGGGGTGGCACTGGGACAGTGGGAGGTGTCCCTGGCACAGGGGGAGGTGTCCCTGCCATGGCAGGGCTGGGATGAGCTTTGAGGTGTCTCCAAACCCCTTTGGAATTAGCAGGACCAGGTGGAATTGAGGAGGTGCCTTTAGCAGGGGCTGAGCCTGGCACTCAGAGCTGTCCCTGTTTTGCCAACACTTTCCTCTGGCCAATCAGGATGTGCTGCAGTACATTTCAGTTTTCACATTCCATGTTTTCCATGCTGACTCCTCTGTCTTCCAGAGCCCTCTTGTTTTTAAATCTCTTTATTTTTTTATGAAGAAATGCTTTGGGGTCAGCTGTGTGTGAGCATCCCATGGACTGCTGTTGTTTGTTCTCTCTAGGAACTCTTGGTGTTTTTATATATTTTTTTTTAATTTTGAAGATACTACCTAATTTTATAAATTTCCTATCCCTGTGTTCATTGAAGAACATAATAAATTTTGCACATTTGCTTCTTACCCCTCTCTTGGTTCTGTGTGGTTTTGGTGTAGTGACATGGAAGCTGGGGAGTTCCCATGAGGAGCTGTCTGTCCTTCCTGAAAAACCCAGTGGGAAGGATAAAATGGAATATCCCATCTCAATTACATAGAAATGGAATTAATGGCATCATTTGCACAAAATTTAATTCATGGGAAGGATTTCACTGCCAGGTTTTGAACAGAGCACCCAGTGGATGTTCCTGAAAGAGGCAGGATGATTCACAGGCAACCCCATTTTCCTCTGGAGTGCAGAACCAAATGGATCACCATTAATGGATATTTATTGTTATTATTATTGTATTTTGTGCTCTAAGTGTGCTTACAGAAAACCTGGTACCAGCTCTTTGCAGTGGGGCCAGAAGCAGCAAAACCAGGACAGTGAGATGGAAAAACTCCTTGATTCAATGGGTATTTAAATATCTAATGTGAATATTTCATTTACTATTATTATTATTATTATTATTATTATTATTATTATTATTATTATTATTATTATTATTATTATTATTATTATTATTATTTTGTAGGGTTTTTTGTTTGTTTGTTTGGAGTTTTTTGTATCAAATATTTAAACTAGAAAATGAAGTTCCTAAATGCCCAAGTCAGCCTCATTCTGATTTTCCAGATGTATCCAGAAATACTGGGAAAAGGATTTAACCAGAATTTTACAGGTCACAGAACTGTTCATCTTGGAGTAGAAAGGAATTGTAATTATAGGATTTGTTCAGTTCCAAGGTATTTCTGAGGAATGTGGCCCTTGGAATTTCCTTCTTGTTCAGGCCGTTCCCCACAAGATGAGCTCAGAGGTCTCCCCAGCCTGAGGAATTCATCACTCTGTGATTCCCTTCCCTGAACCCTGGTGATGTTGGAGTTGTCAGGTGCCCTGGGAAAGCTGGGTGGCTCTGGGGGGTGTTGGAGTAACAGGGAAATGCCCCAGGGGGGTGGCAGTGAAACCAGAACCACTTCACCCATGTGGATTTTGTGGGATAATCCAATATCAGCTCCCAGGGAGGGAGATGGGGAAGGTGAGAAACAAGGCTCACTCCTTAAAATATTTTAAAGTTTAATAAGGGATAAAATTGACTTTTGCAGCACTGGGAGCTTGGCAGAGGCACATCAATTAGTTTAAAATAATTTCCTGACACACTTTTTCACTGCATTGGTCAAATGCATGCTCATGAAGATCATGCATATTCAAACATCCCTTTGAGTTTACACATTCTGGGAATTCTTCTGCTTGGTCTGACTCTTGACCCATCCTCTTAAGGTCCTGCAGGTGAAATTTATCTGTTTGATGTTCCCACATTTATCTGTTTTTATGTTCTGTGGTTTGGCAGTTCTTGATAACCAAAGGTCAGTGGTAAATCCTTCCTTGCATTCTTATTTATTTTCTTTTCAGTGTTATCTTACACAGACAGGATTCCCCACAAGTCCATGAGATCCACATGAGCTCCTTCCCAAGTTATCTGAGTGATTCTCACTGTTGGCACTGAGTTACACAGATAAAATCATTAACATCATCATGCACAACACAGTCTCTATATCAGTGAAATATTTAACATCATCATGCACAACAGTCTGTATTAGTGAAATATTTAACATCATCATGCACAACAGTCTCTATATTAGTGAAATATTTAACATCATCATGCACAACACAGTCTCTATATCAGTGAAATATTTAACATCATCATGCACAACACAGTCTGTATATTAGTGAAATATTTAACATCATGCACAACACAGTCTGTATATTAGTGAAATATTTAACATCATCATGCACAACAGTCTGTATATCAGTGAAATATTTAACATCATCATGCACAACAGTCTCTGTATTAGTGAAATATTTAACATCATCATGCACAACACAGTCTGTATCAGTGAAATATTTAACATCATCATGCACAACACAGTCTCTGTATTAGTGAAATATTTAACATCATCATGCACAACACAGTCTGTATATTAGTGAAATATTTAACATCATCATGCACAACACAGTCTGTATATTAGTGAAATATTTAACATCATCATGCACAACACAGTCTCTATATTAGTGAAATATTTAACATCATGCACAACACAGTCTGTATATTAGTGAAATATTTAACATCATCATGCACAACACAGTCTGTATATCAGTGAAATATTTAACATCATCATGCACAACACAGTCTCTATATTAGTGAAATATTTAACATCATCATGCACAACACAGTCTGTATATTAGTGAAATATTTAACATCATCATGCACAACACAGTCTGTATATTAGTGAAATATTTAACATCATCATGCACAACACAGTCTCTATATTAGTGAAATATTTAACATCATCATGCACAACACAGTCTGTATATTAGTGAAATATTTAACATCATCATGCACAACACAGTCTGTATATTAGTGAAATATTTAACATCATCATGCACAAGAGTCTCTATATTAGTGAAATATTTAACATCATCATGCACAACACAGTCTCTGTATTAGTGAAATATTTAACATCATCATGCACAACAGTCTCTATATTAGTGAAATATTTAACATCATCATGCACAACAGTCTGTATATTAGTGAAATATTTAACATCATCATGCACAACAGTCTGTATATCAGTGAAATATTTAACATCATCATGCACAACAGTCTGTATATCAGTGAAATATTTAACATCATCATGCACAACACAGTCTCTGTATTAGTGAAATATTTAACATCATCATGCACAAGAGTCTATATTAGTGAAATATTTAACATCATCATGCACAACAGTCTGTATATTAGTGAAATATTTAACATCATCATGCACAACAGTCTGTATATTAGTGAAATATTTAACATCATCATGCACAACAGTCTGTATATCAGTGAAATATTTAACATCATCATGCACAACACAGTCTCTATATTAGTGAAATATTTAACATCATCATGCACAACACTGTATATTAGTGAAATATTTAACATCATTATGCACAACACAGTCTGTATTTGAATATTTAGTCAAAGCCTAAGTGTGGAGTTCTGTCAGTGCTGTTGAACCATCTCAGCACCACAGGAAATGCAAAATTCCTGGAATTTGTGGTCAGACCTCAATAAAAGCAGCACATGATGTGGTTAATGTGGCAGAGAACCAAAGAAACTCAGGCTGGACCTCAGGACTCTTGGAAATCCATTTTTAACCTTTAATTTCTATAAAAATATTTTTAATTTTAAAAAATTAAATTAGTTCTATTGTTGTTGTTATTATTTTTCCCTTTCCTGCAGCTCCTGGGAGAAGTCCCAGAAATCCCATCATGAGCACCAAATCCAGCCCTGTTGCCTTTTCCCTGAGGCAGCAAAACCAAAACATTTCCTGCACCAAACGTTGGCAGTGGCAGCTCTGCTTGGCTTTAGGAGCTTTATTTCCCTTCCCTCCAGGGTGGATTCATCCCATCCAGGTATTTTTTAGGAAAGTGAGGGAGTTCCAGGCACACCTGTGCTGGTACCTGGGGCTTGGAGCTTCATTTGGTGAGAGCAAATTAAAACCCAGATCCATTAAAGTGTCTGAAAAAGTGATTCCACTGCATCCCTGGAGCTAAAACACACCCAGAAAATCTCCTGCCTGGAAAGTTGAACAATCTGGGGTGCCTTGGCAGTTTGGGGCATTTTGGGGACACATTTAGAGCCTCTTTTAGCTGAGATTATATATACTGTATATAGATATTATTTTTATTATATAGATACTATTTTAATTATATTTATATATATTATATTTATTATCTTTATTATATTATTATCCACTATATATTTATATTATTTATATTATATGTACACATAAATATATTATTTATGCACTTACAGCATTGAGGCTGTGAATGTATACATGGAATATAACCCTTCACACAGCCCAGCTGGGGCTGGCACATCCCTGCAGTGCTGGCTTGGCTGTTTTCCCTGGAAAATCTCTTCTTTTCTCTAGAAAACCTCTTCTTTCCTCTGGAAATTCTCTTCTTTCCCCTTGAAAATCTTTTTTCCCCTAGAAAAACTCATCTTTCCCCTTAAAAAATCTCTTATTTTCTCTGGAAATCTCTTCTTTCACCTATAAAATCTCTTCTTTCCCCTGAAAATATCTCTTCTTTGCCCTGAAAATATCTCTTCTTTCCCCTGGAAAATCTCTTCCTGCCCCTGCCTGTCACCCCCACTGTGTCTGGACTTGTTTATAAAAGCAGGAGTGTTCACCTCCTCTCACTTCTGCTGAGTTCCTTCACTGAGTCACAGTGAAATTTTTTTCACTCTTTCCCAGCAAAATGTCCTTTTTTGGGTGTTGGGGTTTCCACAAGGCCCTTGGTGACCTCCTGGAGGCTCCTTCCCTTCCCTTCCCTTCCCAAACCTTCCCAAACCTTCCCTTCCCAAACCTTGTCACAGGGGAGGTTCAGATCAGAGGCTGGCAATCATTTTTCCCTGCTGGAGGCACTGGAATGAGTTTCCCAGGGTCTGGTGGAGTTTCTGGGAGTGTCCCAGAGGTGTCTGGATGTGCCCTTGAGGACAGCTTTGGGGTGATGCTGGGGTGGCTCTGGGCTGTTGAGTTTTCTGTTACCAGAGCCAAGGTGCCTTAGGGTGTGTTCCTCAAATTCCTGATTTCATTTCCTACACATCACCTTGAAAACTGCTCCACCAAAAACTGATCCACGAGGGGATCACAGGGCTGCTCCAGGGCTGGAGCCAGGCTGGGAGAGCTGGGGGGGCTCACCTGGACAGGAGAAGCTGCAGGGAGAGCTCAGAGCCCCTGGCAGGGCCTGAAGGGGCTCCAGGAGAGCTGCAGAGGGACTGGGGACAAGGGATGGAGGGACAGCACCCAGGGGATGGCTGCCAGTGCCAGGGGACAGGGCTGGGTGGGATCTTGGCAATGAGGAATTGTTCCCTGGCAGGGTGGGCAGGCCCTGGCACAGGGTGCCCAGAGCAGCGCTGCCCATCCCTGGCAGTGCCCAAGGCCAGGCTGGACACTGGGGACAGTGGGAGGTGTCCCTGCCATGGCAGGGGTGGCCCTGGGTGGATTTAGGGTCCCTCCCATCCCAGCCCAGTCTGGATTCTGGGGTTCCCCCTAAATGTCACCATTTGAGGAACTGCCTTTCCTTGGCCACTGTGATCTTTTTGTTCCCACAGCTCTTTCCCACTCAGTGTCATGCCCTGACACCCAACTCAGGATGAGTTTCATGCCCAGGACAATCCTGTTCTCAGCAGGGCTGACCAGGCAGACGAGTCCATTCCTGGCAGGCTGGGTGTTTGTCTCTCACATGAGTGGAGCTCTGTTTACTGCTCTGATCAGGCACTGCCTGCCTGCACTTCCTCTGTCTGCCAGAGGCTCGATTTCATCACAGATTTACTGTAAGTGAATCACTAAACTTGGTTTTTTTTTTTTTTGCTTTAACACCATTTTTTTTACTTTAACTCCATTTTTTTTTTTTTTTTACTTTGAGCCTCACAACGTGGTGAAATGTACACACACAATGGGCCCAAAGGCTCTGGGAATGTCTGGCCCAGCTCTGAATTCAGCAGCAAACCCCAAATCCTGCTCTGGATCAGAACACAGAACATTCCACACAGCCCAGGGAGGGAGGAGCTGCTGTTTTCTCCCTGATCTCTTTGTGACCTCTCCCTTTTACAGCACAAGCTGTGTCACCTGAGCCTGGGGAAATCACAGAATGCCAGGCTGGCTTGGGCTGGAAAGGACCTTAAAAATCATCCACTAAAACTCAAATCTCTTCCCAGGGTGATGCAATTTCCTTTAACCCTCTGCAGGTGAGACACCTGAAGGGGCTCCAGGAGAGGGGCTGGGCACAAGGGCTGGAGGGACAGACCCAGGGAATGGCTCCAGTGCCACAGGGCAGGGTAGGACTGGAAATTGGCACCAAAATGGAATTGGAGATGCCTCTTTACACATCTAGATCATCTCCCATCTACCTCCAAGAGTCCCCAGCTGGCACAGGGGGGTCCAGAGCACCCCCAAACATCAGCAGAGCCCCCACAGCAGAGGCTGGGAACAAAGCTCACCAAAAGGAGCCACCAAAGCCAGCCAGGGGGCAGAAATGAGGTTAAACCCCCCGGGAATATCTGTGGGGATTCCTGAATAAACCTGCACTGGGCTTGTGGCAGGGAGGGTGGTGGTGAATGTTTTATACAAACAAAAAGAATTTGCTGGGAGTGACTGCAGGGTTGTTGTGACTGAGCCCCCCCTGTCCCCTTGGGAGGTGTAAAGGTGCCCAGAGCAGTGGCAGCCATTCCCTGGGTGCTGTCCCTCCATCCCTTGTCCCCAGTCCCTCTGCAGCTCTCCTGGAGCCCCTTCAGGCCCTGCCAGGGGCTCTGAGTTTGCAGTGCAGGGTTTGTGGCTGGCCACACCAGTGTGGGTTTTCTCTAAGAATTATTTTCCTTTTCGTGTCAGGCCACTATCAAACCACTCAATTCTGTTCCCCTTCCAGGAAGAAGGTTAAAAATCCAAGCAGCAAATACCAGGAGTGGCAAGGAATGAGGTCAGAGTTTGAGGAGCTTTTGATGTAGTAAGTCTGGAATTTGTTTAAGGTTTTCTCAAGTGTGATTTGAATAGGACAGGGGATCCTTCCTGCTTTCCTTTCTTGTTTCAGTTTCCTGAGTTACCTTTGCATGACCAGAGGAACACAAGGCAGGGGCTGATTTCTGTCCCAGACCACTGTGGTCCTAAAATTGTTCACACCCTGATCACTGCCTGATGTGGAACTGCCCCTGGGTCTGGCAATGGATTCATATCCCTTTCTCTCTGTTATTTTTAGGTACATTGCTTATCTTTTTGTAAATTCAGGGGTTTTTTTCAGGATTTTGTGCCAGAAATTTGGCTGCAGGAAAATCACAGGATCATTTATCCCTCACTGTCTGATTTGGCATTGACTTTGCTTCCCTCTCCCTGGTCTCAAAGACAAGAAAGCCAACACACAGAATTATCCCTGGATTCCTGTAGGTTCTGCAGATTTCCCAAATTATTGATATTATTTTCCTTTTTGACTGGATGTTGCATTAAACCCAACTCTCTCTTCCCTCTCTCTTCATTAAATCACTTTATTCTCCACTCTCCCCATTCTCCTTAAGCTCCCATTTTAATAAATCATCTTTCATCAACTGATGGTGGAAACCACATCTTCCATGAACTTTCTCACTTTGACCTCCCTCCTCCCAGAGGGGACCCACCAGAGTCATTTCTTGGGCTGTGCCTTATCAGGAGGCTCCAGATAAGACAGAGCTGGGTCGAAAGCTCAGCCTGGGCTGAAACCAAAACCCTGCCCAAGTTCCCCCTCTGCCCTGGCAGACGTGACAAGTTCTGGGATTTCTGCAGAGGAGGGGAACCCCGCTGCATAGGTCACAAGTTGAGTTTCTGCAATTTCGAGTTCCTCCACGCTTCTTTCATCGATCAAAGCCTCGTTAATGAGGGCGTCCCTCTAATCAAAGTGCCCTCTACGGGCTCTGCTCTGCTGCTCCGTGTTCCTGTCACGGCCTGTCCCTGTCCCTGTCCCTGAGTCACCCCGGGACTCCTGCCCTGCCCTGGGGATTACGGGATGCCTGTGATGTGTCAGGGTTATAAATAGTATGAATAATATGAATAATGTAAATAATGGAAATAATAGAAATAATAGAAATAATGTACATAATTAAATAATATAAATAATATAAATAATATAAATAATATAAATAATATAAATAATATAAATAATCCCTGAGTCACCCCGGGACTCCTGCCCTGCCCCGGGGCCGGGGATTACGGGATGCCTGTGATGTGTCAGGGATATAAATAGTATGAATAATATGAATAATGTAAATAATGTAAATAATAGAAATAATAGAAAAAATAGAAATAATAGAAATAATAGAAATAATTAAATAATATGAATAATGTAAATAATATAAATAATATAAATAATATAAATAATATAAATAATGTAAATAATCGAAATAATGTACATAATATAAATAATATAAATAATATAAATAATATAAATAATATAAATAATGTACATAATTAAATAATATAAATAATATAAATAATCCCTGAGTCACCCCGGGACTCCTGCCCTGCCCCGGGGCCGGGGATTACGGGATGCCTGTGATGTGTCAGGGTTATAAATAGTATGAATAATATGAATAATGTAAATAATGTAAATAATACAAATAATGTAAATAATGTACATAATAGAAATAATAGAAATAATAGAAATAATGTAAATAATGTACATAATAGAAATAATAGAAATAATAGAAATAATAGAAATAATCCCTGAGTCACCCCGGGACTCCTGCCCTGCCCTGGGGCCAGGGATTACGGGATGCCTGTGATGTGTCAGGGATATAAATAGTATGAATAATATGAATAATGTAAATAATATAAATAATATAAATAACGTACATAATAGAAATAATAGAAATAATGTAAATAATGTACACAATATAAATAATATGAATAATATAAATAATGTAAATAATGTACATAATATAAATAATATAAATAATGTAAATAATGTACATAATTAAATAATATAAATAATATAAATAATATAAATAATAGAAATAATAGAAATAATCCCTGGGTCGGCACGGGCGGCTCCAGGGAGATGCTCTGCTGAGCCCCTGGGGCGGTGTCACCTTCCCGCAGGGTCGGGGTCTCTACTGCTCACAGTGACCCTGACAAAAGTTCAGAAGTTTCTTTTCCCAGCCTGGTGCTTGAAGAAGGAGTCAGGGCTGTTCATTTCTCGGTCTCAAGGTTGTTTATTGCATCTTATCTGTAAAAAATTTTCTCCTGTCCAGCCGAGGTCACTCAGCAGGACAGTCCAGGCACTCTGCCTGCCCCAGGGCAGGGTTATGTGTTTATACTAAAAACCACGTGTACAATATTTACAATTACTTCTCAATACCCATCACCTGTGTTAGACAGTGAGCTTCTACTCTAAACCAATCCAAAAGTGCCAAATCACAGCAGAAGATGGAGGCCAAGGAGAAGAAGGAGAAAGGCTGGACACACCCAGATCCCTCCATCTTGCCCCCTGAAACCCCACACCAAAACCCACAAAATTTACTTTTCCACCCCGTGACAACTTCACTAATATTCCACTTAAACTGTTGTGGCTTGCTGATCTTCATCTAAGGTTGGTCATTTGCCCCACGGGTCACAATCAAACCCACAGGGGCATTGTGGGCTCTGTGCCAGGGTCTCTGAGCCCCCTGGCAGGGTCTGGGCTGCTCAGGACAGCCAGAGGGATGTGCTGGGCTCTGACACCGCAGGGTCCGGGGCAGGCAGGCTCGGGCTGTGTTCGTGCTCCTGTCCAACCTTTGTGTCGGGGTTAGAGGCTGTGAGATGCTCACCCCTTTGTGTCGGGGTTTGAGGCTGTGACATCCTCACCCCTTTGTGTCGGGGTTAGAGGCTGTGACACCCTCACCCCTTTGTGTCGGGGTTAGGGGCTGTGAGATGCTCACCCCTTTGTGTCGGGGTTAGAGCTGTGAGATGCTCACCCCCATGTGTCGGGGTTAGAGGCTGTGAGATGCTCACCCCTTTGTGTCGGGGTTGGAGGCTGTGAGATGCTCACCCCTTTGTGTCGGGGTTGGAGGCTGTGAGATGCTCACCCCTTTGTGTCGGGGTTAGGGGCTGTGACATCCTCCCCTCCCTTATCGCTGCCCCGCCCTGCAAACGCCCCGAGAGCCCGGGGCCGAGGGACCGGCAGAAATCTTCCCCCGGATGGAGAGGGAGCTGAACTGCGGTGAAATGCAGAGATTCACCCACCGGGAACCTGAACGAGAGCTCCGGCTGCTCCTGGTGCTCTCCTCCCCTTGGGAATCCCGCGGCAGCGCTGCCAGCTCTGCCAGGGACCCCGCGGGCACCCAAACATCGTCTGCATTCCTTAGAGCTGTTTGAAGCGCCCTTGGCTATAGAGGATATTTTTGCCCCCCAAAAAGGAGGAAGAATGAAGAGGACTCCATCTTATCAGAAGGTTAATTAATTACTTTATTATACTGTCTTATTCTATTCTATATTATACATTATATTATATATAATAATAATAATAATAATTATTAATTATTATTATTATACTATCATACATTATATTATATATTATATATTATATATTATATATTATATATTATATATTATATATTATATATTATATATTATATATTATATACTATATATTATATATTATATATTACATTATAATGTATATACATTACATCTAAACTGAATCTGCCAAGCACTCGACCCTGCACACACTGCCCAGAATCTGTCACTGTCACCCAACAGTCCTGACACACACACCTGGTCCTGACAGACCAAGGAAGCAAAACCCCATCACTCTGGGTGAACAATCTCCATGTTCATTCTGCTTTTGCACAAACACAGGCACAGCAAATAAAATAATAATTTTTTTCCTTTCTCTGAGGTTCAGAGAATGCAAAACCCAGAAATATCCTTGGGAAGAATTGTGCCTTGCTTTTCTCTGTGAAGAGAAATGGGGTGACACCTGACCTTGCTTGGATCCTTTGGTCAGCAGTCCTGCCAGTCCTGCTGACACAATTACCACTATTAATGATGATAATGATAATTTCCTCTCTGAAGCATATTTCCTCTCTGAAGTGTTTAAGAGTGAGTATTTCAGCTGTGTTCAGGACACACACGGAATACCCCTCTGCTTCAGCTGCTTTTAACCCGAGCAGTGTTTTCAGTCACAATCTGCTGTCACTGGCGTCAGCTGGGGGTGTGCAGTGTCACCAGGGGCTGCAGGTGTGTATCAGTGTCACCAGGGGCTGTAGGTGTGCAGTCAGTGTCACCAGGGGCTGTAGGTGTGTATCAGTGTCACCAGGGGCTGTTGGTGTGTATCAGTGTCACCACGGGCTGTAGGTGTGAAGTGTCACCAGGGGCTGTAGGTGTGTATCAGTGTCACCAGGGGCTGTAGGTGTGTGTATCAGTGTCACCAGGGGCTGCAGGTGTGCAATCAGTGTCACCACGGGCTGTAGGTGTGCAGTCAGTGTCACCAGGGGCTGCAGGTGTGTATCAGTGTCACCAGGGGCTGCAGGTGTGCAGTCAGTGTCACCAGGGGCTGCAGGTGTGCAGTGTCACCACGGGCTGCAGGTGTGCAGTCAGTGTCACCACGGGCTGCTGTCGTGCCCAGTGCAGCCAGAGAAACCCGGGGCGAGATGTCCTCACATCAACCACAGGGACAGGGACAAGAAAAGGGGCAGGGGCTGTGGTAGGGACAGGGATAGGGATAGAATGGGGATAGGGGCTGGGGAGGGAGCCGGGGGCAGGAAGGAACGGGGGCGGGTACTCGGACAGGACAGGAGAAGGGGACAGAGACAAGGACAGGGGCAGGAGAAGGGGACAGAGACAAGGACAGGGGCAGGAGAAGAGGACAGCGACAAGGACAGGGGCAGGAGAAGAGGACAGCGACAAGGACAGGGGCAGGAGAAGGGGACAGAGACAAGGACAGGGGCAGGAGAAGGGGACAGAGACAAGGACAGGGGCAGGAGAAGGGGCAGGACAGGGTCAGGGCCCGGGGCAGCGCTGCGCTCCCCGCCCCTCCCGGCTGATCCCGGAGCCTGCCGGGCCCTCGGGCGGGGCAGGCCGAGCTCAGCCCCCGAGGGCGGTGACAGAGGCGGTGACAGGGGCGGAGCGGTGGCCGCGGCCGTGCGGGTCGGAGCGTGCGGCCGCCGCAGCCCAGCCCGGCCCGGCCCGGCCCGGCCGCGCTCGGTGGGACCCGCGGCCGAGCGGGGCCATGCGGGGCCGGGCTCCGCTCCGCTCCCTCCCGCTCCTGCTGCTGCTCCTGGTGCTGCTCCTGGTGCTGCTGGGCTCGGCCGCAGGTGGGTGCGGGGCCGGGGGAAATCGGGGTTCGGTGTTTGCGGGGTTCGGTGCCCGCGGGGGTTCGGTGTTTGCGGGGTTCGGTGTTTGCGGGGTTCGGTGTTTGCGGGGTTCGGTGCCCGCGGGCTCTGGGTGGCCGAGGCGCGGTCTCCGTCCCCGCGCGGGGCCTGTACCGGTGTCCCCTGTGCCTTCCCCCCGCCCCGGCTCTCCCGGCCCAGAGCAGCCGCTGGGGCCGGGCGAGGCTCAGCCCGTGCCGGGGATTGGTCCTGCCCGGCCCGGGTTCGGTCCTGCCCGGCCCGGGTTCGGTTCTGCCCGGCGCGGGTTCGGCCCTGCCCGGCGCGGGTTCGGCCCTGCCCGGCGCGGGTTCGGCCCTGCCCGGCCCACGCTCGGTCCTGCCCGGCCCCGGGTGCTGCTCCCAAGCCCCGCTGTGGTGGAGCCCTGACCGGGCCGCCGGGGGTTGTGTGGGGCTGTGGGCGCCCTCCGGTGCTCGTGGCGTGGCGGGGGTTTGGGAGGTGGCACCTCCCGTTAAATGGCGTTTAATGTGCGGATGGACGCGAGTTTGGGTTTAGGTTTGGTGGAAATGGCTCTGCAGGCTCGAGCTCTGTAACCCCGGCTCCAGGTGTGTCCCAGGGGAGCCGCTCTAGGCCAGGCTGGGAGAGCTGGGGGGGCTCACCTGGAGAGGAGAAGCTGCAGGGAGAGCTCAGAGCCCCTGGCAGGGCCTGAAGGGGCTCCAGGAGAGCTGCAGAGGGACTGGGGACAAGGGATGGAGGGACAGCACCCAGGGAATGGCTGCCAGTGCCAGAGGGCAGGGCTGGGTGGGATCTTGGCAATGAGGAATTGTTCCCTGGCAGGGTGGGCAGGCCCTGGCACAGGGTGCCCAGAGCAGCTGGGGCTGCCCCTGCATCCCTGGCAGTGCCCAAGGCCAGGCTGGGCACTGGGGACAGTGGGAGGTGTCCCTGCCATGGCAGGGGTAGGATGGGATAATGTTTAAGGTTTCTCCCAACCAAAAGCACTCCACGATGGAACGAGCTGTGCACAGAATGTGGTGCTCGCTCTGGCCCTCAGGCTCTCCATGAGTTCAGCATGTCCCGGTGGTGCCCACGGCCTGGCTGACCAGCCTGGCCCTGCTGAGCCCTCTGGGGCTCTCTGGTTGTTCCAGACCCCGTGGCTGGACTGAGGCACACCAGGGCAGGGCCTGCTGCAGTCGGCACTGCTCAGTTCCATCCCATCAGCAGCCGAGGGACTTCCCATGGAGCTCCGGGAATTCCAGAATCCCCAAATAGATTGGATCGGGAAGGAGCTTGTAGCTGCTCTCATTCCAGCCCCCTGCCATGGAAACCAATCTTGCTCTATTCCTGAGAAGCCACTTTGTTGCGCTGGAACAGGAAAAGTCCATACCAAATCCCCCAAAGCCCAGATTCCTGTTTTGCCAGGATGCAGGATGGTTGCAGGGGAAGGGATCGGGAATCCCTGAGGAGCAGCAGGAGCTGGGACAGGGAGGGGTCACCCGAGCCAGGCTGCTTTCACTGGCTGTGATTGTGGCTTCACACCGTGCTGTGAAAGTTCTGACTCGTGGTTTGAAGTACCTTGAATCGTCTGCACAGCAGGAAAAAACAATCTGAGCCTCCTTAGGCTGCTGCTCTGAAAGAAGCAGCCCAGTGCAAACCAGGTGGGAAGGGACCTCTCAGTGTGTGCGTTCTGAATTCCCCTGGCTGAGGGAGTTTGGGGTTTTGAGGGTGCCGTGGGGGCTGTGTTTGAAGTGTTCATGTTGTTATTTTGGGCCATGCAAACTGGAGATGAGGAGGAAGTTGAGTGGGTGCTTTCAGCAGTTGCAGTCCCTGCCCTGTCGGGGAGGGGTCTGACAGAAATTCAGATTTCCCTGCAGCTCCTCAGCCTCGTGGCAGCCCTCAGAGGGCACATGAGCCCTGGGGTGTTCTTGGTGAGCTCTGCAGTGTTTCTGATAATCTCTGCAGTGTTTTTGAGACTGGCAGGGGAAATGACTCATTATTGAATGCAAAGTAAGCAGCGTGCAGCCATGGGATCCCAGACTGGGCTGGAGGGAGCTTAAATCCCATCCTGCCATGGCAGGGACACCTCCCACTGTCCCCAGTGCCCAGCCTGGCCTTGGGCACTGCCAGGGATGCAGGGGCAGCCCCAGCTGCTCTGGGCACCCTGTGCCAGGGCCTGCCCACCCTGCCAGGGAACAATTCCTCATTGCCAAGATCCCACCCAGCCCTGCCCTTCACTGCTGTTGATTTAAGCTGTGGTGGGAGTTGCTGCCTGTGGTGTTTGGTTCTCAGAGCTTCCTGGGATTCTGTAGAGCAGAGGGTGACAGAGGTCTGAGGCACAGATGGTGTGAGATAGCTCACCACGTGCCAGACCAGCAGCGAGAGTGCAAAAGGGATCCGTGGGACTGCAAGGTGAAAATTTCTCACCAGTTCAGAGGCGGCTCCTTGGGGGCCTTGCACACACCTGGGGAGGTGAATGGATCCACACACCTGGGAGGGGAATGGGTTCCACACCTGGGTGGTGAATGGATTCCACACACCTGGGAGGTGAATGGATCCACACACCTGAATGGTGAATGGATTCCACACACCTGAATGGTGAATGGATTCCTCACACCTGGGTGGTGAATGGATTCACACACCTGGGAGGGGAATGGGTTCCACACACCTGAGTGGTGAATGGATTCCACACACCTGGATGGTGAATGGATTCCACACACCTGAATGGTGAATGGATTCCTCACACCTGAATGGTGAATGGATTCCACACACCTGGGAGGTGAATGGATTCCACACACCTGAATGGTGAATGGATTCCACACACCTGAATGGTGAATGGATTCCACACACCTGGGAGGTGAATGGATTCCACACACCTGAATGGTGAATGGGTTCCTCACACCTGAGTGTTGGATGGATTCCACACACCTGAATGGTGAATGGATTCCACACACCTGAATGGTGAACGGGTTCCACACACCTGGGAGGTGAATGGATTCCACACACCTGAATGGTGAATGGGTTCCTCACACCTGAGTGTTGGATGGATTCCACACACCTGAATGGTGAATGGGTTCCACACACCTGGGTGGTGAATGGGTTCCACACACCTGGGAGGTGGATGGATTGGGAAGCTGTGAGGGATCTCTCACCTGTCTGCAAGGCTGGCCCAGGCACTGTGGGCTGAGGCAGGGTGTGTTGTGAGACTGCTGAGAGATGAACCTGAGAAATTACTGGCAGGCCTGTGGGGAATTACTGACAGGCTGATTAAGCTTTGAGAGAAACACAGCCTGGCTTGGCTGTGTTTGAGGTCACACCGTTCCACCCTGCCAGGGACAGGGTTACCTTCCACTGTCCCCAGCCTGCTGGCCTTGGACATTTCCAGGAATGGGGCAGCCACAGCTTTTCTTGGAAAGCTGGAGCTCAACTCATTATTTGGTACTTTGGACTTAGGGGTTAATGCAGCTTGATGTAGAAATCAAAAACCACAACCTTTTTAACAGGAATCCACATTTCCGCGGAAGCCTGGGCCAGAATTTGACTCAGGTCAAGGTTGATCTTCTGATCTCATTGAAGTAAAAATTAACAGACTGTGTCTTGGGAGACTCTGTTCTTCAGAGTCAAAAATTACCTGCAGTGATGGGGGTATTTTGTCCCAGTTCTTTGTCAGGCCAGGCTGGATGGTGGAGCACTGGGTGTTGTGTAAAATCCCTTCCAACCCCAGCACTCCCTGAGTCTGTGACTCTCCTGGTGTGAGGAGTCACCCCAGAAAATCCATGGGGTGCAGAAGGAAATCCTTTGTCCCTGCAGGATCCAGGAGAGATCCCAGGGCTGCAGGGGCTGCCCTGGAGCCTGGGCCGGGTCCTGCAGAGGTTTTGGTTCTGCTGCTCCTCCCTTTGGTTCTGCTGTCCCTCCCTTTGGTTCTGCTGTTCCTCCCTTTGGTTCTGCTGTTCCTTTGGTTCTGCTGCTCCTCCCTTTGGTTCTGCTGTTCCTTTGGTTCTGCTGCTCCTCCCGTTGGTTCTGCTCCTCCTCCCTTTGGTTCTGCTGTTCCTCCCTTTGGTTCTGCTGTTCCTCCCTTTGGTTCTGCTGCTCCTTTGGTTCTGCTGTTCCTCCCTTTGGTCCAGCTGTTCCTCCCTTTGGTTCTGCTGTTCCTCCCTTTGGTTCTGCTGCTCCTCCCTTTGGTTCTGCTGTTCCTCCCTTTGGTTCTGCTGTTCCTTTGGTTCTGCTGTTCCTCCCTTTGGTTCTGCTGCTCCTCCCTTTGGTTCTGCTGTTCCTCCCTTTGGTTCTGCTGCTCCTCCCTTTGGTTCTGCTGTTCCTCCCTTTGGTTCTGCTGTTCTTCCCTTTGGTTCTGCTGTTCCTTTGGTTCTGCTGTTCCTCTCTTTGGTTCTGCTGTTCCTCTCTTTGGTTCTGCTGTTCCTCCCTTTGGTTCTGCTGTTCCTTTGGTTCTGCTGCTCCTCCCTTTGGTTCTGCTGTTCCTCTCTTTGGTTCTGCTGTTCCTTTGGTTCTGCTGCTCCTCCTTGGCTCCAGCTGCTCTCTCCCTCCTCCTCAGCCCTTCCTCTTCCCCTCCACCCCGATTTCCCATTTCTCTTTGCCTCCAGCCCTGCCTGGCCCTGTCCCTTTTTTGGCCTTGTTTTGGCAGCTCTCTCCTCCTTGTCCTGGGCTGTCAGTCTGTCCTTTTCCTGTCCCTCCTGAGCAGGAGCTGGAGGCTGATGGTGGCTGCTGCAGTGCCTTATTTTAAAAATTTTTAAAGGTTTAATGATAATAAAATGATTATAAAAGTAGTAATAAAAATTATAGTAATAATAATTTGGACGATTTGGATTAGGACAATATGAGACAATAGAAACAAAGAGTTATGGACACTCCAGGTACCTTTTCTGGGCAAAATAAGCCCGAAAAAGGCCCCACGTTAACAGAGGATTAACCCTTAAAAACAACAGCCTGTTGCATATTCATACAGCTCATCCATGGTGCAGAAATTCCATTCAAACACAGGATTCTGGCTGGGCAGTGTCAGCTTCTTCCTCTGGATCCTAAGGGTGTCTTTATGCCTCAGTGAGGCACTCAGAAGTTCATTTGTTCTGATAATGGAGCAATAAATTCTCTTTCTCTGAAAGATTTGGGTGTCCTGTGGCTGCTGTCTCTGCAAGTCCTTTCTTTAAAAAAGCATCTTACATAGCACAGTTTCTATTTTAACATTTTGTTATAACCTGAAACTCTTTTAACACCCTACTTAAGAAAATTAACACAGCATAACTTTCTAACACAACACATATAATATTCATTTGAATATTTGCCAAAAGCCAATCCTAAACCAGGCATTTTTCACAGCTGGGTTTGGGGCCCTCCCCAGCACAGAGCTCCTGCCATTTCCTGCCTGCTGAGATCTCCAGAGCTGGCACACCCAGAGGTTCCTCAGGCCCACCACGTCTCCCTCAAGGGTTTTCTTTTTTCCAGCTGGCACCTGGGAGGTTTCACTGGAATGACCTCAGGGTCAGCAGGAGGCAGATGGGGAAGAAGAGAGGAGAAGCTGCAGGGAGAGCTCAGAGCCCCTGGCAGGGCCTGGAGGGGCTCCAGGAGAGCTGCAGAGGGACTGGGGACAAGGGATGGAGGGACAGCACCCAGGGAATGGCTGCCAGTGCCAGAGGGCAGGGCTGGGTGGGATCTTGGCAATGAGGAATTGTTCCCTGGCAGGGTGGGCAGGCCCTGGCACAGAATCCCAGACTGGTTTGGGTTGGGAGGGACCTCAAATCCCACCCAGAGCCACCCCAGCCATGGCAGGGACACCTCCCACTGTCCCCAGTGTCCAGCCTGGCCTTGGGCACTGCCAGGGATGCAGGGGCAGCCCCAGCTGCCCTGGGCACCCTGTGCCAGCCCTGCCCACCTGAACGTGCCAGAGGCCCTGGACACAGAAGGAGGAGGAGGGGAAATGGTTTTACCTGCAAAGCAGTGAAAATTTAATGTATCCTGATGGAATCTGGAGACTGAAATTTGGTTACTGTGCACTTGAATATCTCAATAGTTGTTTTATTCTTCTTCTTCCTTTAGAAACTCCTCCCTATTTACCAGCCCCACAAAACGTGGAGGTTTATTCCTACAACTTCCAGAGTGTGCTGAGGTGGTCTCCTGTTCCAGTGGAGAATGGCACAGTGCTGTACACAGCCCAGTACACAACGTGAGTAAACAGCAAATAAAACCAACTCATTCTGTTCTGACCCGGGGTAACAGCTGCTTTTAGAAACCCCAGAAACCCTGAAAATGAATCAGCACAGAGTGAAAGGATGGTTTTTATCACAGGTGTGTTTATGTAGCTCCTGGTGAGTGCCAGGCCCTTGGCCCATGAGGTGTCCTCTGAGCTGAGGAGAAATTGCAGCCCTGAGGACACCCAGAGAGGCTGCACAGAATTTTAGCCTTTCCTGATTCTCTCTGGCCAATTGAAATTTCCCAAATGGAGGGGAAATGGTTACTTTAACCCTTGTGAGGCCAGAGCTGTGTAACACATCCTTGTCTCACTGAACTGCCTGGGAGGGGATGTGGTGTTCCAGGTGGCTGCACTGCCTGCTCCTGGTTTGAACAGCCAGGTGGCTGCAAGGAAGGCAATGGGAAATGCAAACCCCCTCCCTCTGAATTATTATAATTTTGCTTTTGGTTCATTGTTGTCTTGGTTTGAACAGCCAGGTGTCTGTAAGGAAGGCAATGGGAAATGCAAACCCCCTCCCTCTGAATTATTGTAATTTTGCTTTTGGTTTATTGTTGTCTTGGTTTGAACAGCCAGGTGTCTGCAAGGAAGGCAGGAGCCTCCACTGAAATGGGAAATGCAAACCCCCTGTCTCCAAATTATTATAATTTTGCTTTTGGTTTATTGTTGTCTTGGTTTGAACAGCCAGGTGTCTGCAAGGAAGGCAATGGGAAATGCAAACCCCCTCCCTCTGAATTATTATAATTTTACTCTTGATTTATTGCTGCCTTGGTTGGAAAAGCCAGGTGTCTGTAAGGAAGGCAGGAGCCTCCCCTGAAATGGAAAATGTAAACCCCCTCTCTCCAAATTATTTTAATTTTGAAATTAAGGGGCTCTCGGGCAAAGATATGGGAGTAGGAATGACAGCTCTTTACTAGGAAAAATAAAATAAAAATGCAATAATATGAAACAACCCTGCCAGAGCCAGCCCATGCCCTGTCCCTGTGTGCCAGGGTGGTGTCCCAGCCCCATGCCATGGGGGCTCAGCCCTCCTGCAGTGCCAGCTGTGGTTCTGCTGGAGCAGGGATCCTGCACAAGGGAGGAGTTTTCCTCTGCAGCTCCAGGGCTGCTGCAGATGGGCCTGGGCTCCCTCTGGCAATGCAGGGCAGCAGAAAGCTGCTCCTCTGGCAATGCAGGGGGCAAAGGCTGCTGTGCTGTGCCAGGCTCAGCTTGGATCCAGGTAGGAATGCTTGGCTCCTGCCCTGGGCACAGCATCTCCCCATGGGATGGGGGAATTGGATCAGCCCTGCAGGGACACCATGGACAGAAGATAATTAATAATTAATGGCCCATGAACACAAGATATTTCACCAGAGTTATGAGGGATGGGTTGTGGAAGAGACAAGGAAACCTGCCCCACCTGGTTTAACATCTGGCCCATTATCAGAGGACATCCCCCTGGAATTATCAGGGATATCTGTAACTTCTGCTAATTCAACAATTTGAGGAGAACCTTTGGCTGTTTGAATGTGTGATTCCCATGTTTGAGTTGTCTGGTCATGCCATGTAATTTCTGATTTGTGTGTTTTCCCAGAGCCAGCAGTCAGTGCTGTTACAGCATTTTAAGGCCCTGCCCTGAACATGGGTTTTCCTCTGAAGCTCAGTTTTGCTTGCTGCAGCCTGGAAAGTGAATAGAACAAACACCTGAGACATTCAATAATGCAATTTGCAAATCCTCTGATTTTTTCAGTGCCCAATCAAAATATCCCTTTTTCAAGGGAAGGAAAATCACCTTAAAATCTTTGCCTGCCATTGATGAGAACATGGGTGAGATAAAGAGCACTGCCCCACCTGGTTTCAACAGACAGTGGTATGTGGTAGTTGAGATGGAGACAATACAAAGCCACACACTCCATTTTCAGAAGGCTTCAAGCTGCTTTTATTCTGGCATGGATGCTTTTTATACATTCTTACAGAGCTCAGAAGTTTACATTTTCTCATTGGTCATGAGAGACAAACAAAGTGCTCATTGGAACAGGAAATTGCAGATTTCTCTTGTTTATCCTTCTTCATTTCTTGGTTTCTGTGTCCATGACCTTGGTGCAGTGCTGTTCCCAGCTCTGGCCCCTCAGTTTGGGAAGGACCCTGAGCACATCCAGAGGGGCCAACGAGGCTGGAGAGGGAACACAAACCCTGTGAGGAGCCCTGAGGGAGCTGGGGGTGCTCAGCCTGGAGCAAAGGAGACTCAGGGCTGCCCCCATCACTCTGCAGCTCCTGAAAGGTGCCTGTGCTCAGCTGGGGCTGGGCTCTGTCTGCAGCAGCACTGACACAACCAGAGCACACAGCCTCAGGCTGCACCGAGGGAAATCCAGGCTGGAGAGCAGGGAAAAGGTTTTTGCAGCCAGGGGGAGAAAGTTCTGGAATGGCTGCCCGGGGAGGTGGTGCAGTCCCCATCCCTGGGTGTGTTTAACAAAGCCTGGATGTGGCACTGGGGGCCAGGGCTGAGTTGGGGTGCTGGGGCTGGGCTGGACTCGATGGTCTTGGAGGGCTCTCCCAGCCTGGGCATTCTGGGATGATGAGGCAGACGAGAGAAATGCTCATCCAATGATGATTGACAAGTCTCAGATTTATTGATTAACAGAAACACTTTTATAATCACAGTAATAAGGCTCATACATATTGCAAAACTAGAGCTCACTATTGTTCAGCTATAAAAAGTCAGTCCCACCTTTCTCAGGATGTTTGTGGCTTCTTTTTTCCCTCCTGTTATCACATAATTTATTAAACAACTTCTTGCTCAAAGAAACCATGGCCTTGAATCAGGCAGCTGTTGCTTTCTCAGATGGATTTTCTCACATCTCTTTTCCCATCAACTATGTCTCAATAAAAAACTGTCCACATTGGGAATTCTGTGACAAGTTTTTCAGGGGTAAACGTGGATCCTCTTACCATGGAGCCTCTTACCAACCCTCTCTCTGGCTCACAGAAGTGCTGTAAAACCCCTTCCCCAGTGACAGACCCTGCACTGGTGTCAGACCCACCCTGGTGCCAGCACACCCACCCTGGTGCCAGCACACCCACCCCTCTGCTGCCATCCCACGCCCAGCCTCAGGATGGTGTTTGCTGTTCTCTGCAGGTCGTCCTACGAGCACTGGAGTGACCTGGGCTGTGCCCGGAGCCCCCAGCCCCAGTGCTGGCTGCCCCCCGAGCTGCAGCGGCGCCGGCGCTGGACGATCCTGCTGCGCGTGCGGGCAGAGCTGGGCACGCTGGCATCGCCCTGGGCACGCTGCCCTGCCTTCGTGGCAGCCACCAACAGTGAGTGCTGGGGCTGGGCATCAGCCAGGGGCTCTGGGAATAGCTGGGCACGCTGGCATCGCCCTGGGCCAGGGCTCTGGGAACAGCTGGGCACGCTGGCATCGCCCTGGGCACACTGCCCTGCCTTCGTGGCAGCCACCAACAGTGAGTGCTGGGGCTGGGCATCAGCCAGGGCTCTGGGAACAGCTGGGCTGCCCTGCTGCTGGTTGTGGGTCACAGGATGAGGGAAGAGATGAGAATCTGACTCCGTGTTGCAGAAGGCTGAGTTATTATTTTATGGCATATATTGTATTAAAGGAAAATTGTGTGCTAACACTGTACTAAAGAAAGAGAAAAGATTCATCAGAAAGCTTGAAAGGAATAGAAAGGAATGATAATAAAATCTTGTGACTGACCAGACAGTCTGAGCCAGCTGACTGTGATTGGCCATTAATTAGAAACAACCACATCAGACCAATCCCAGATGCACCTGTTGCATTCCACAGCAGCAGATCATCAATGTTTGCATTTGTTCCTGAGGCCTCTCAGCTTCTCAGGAGAAAAGAATATAGCAAAAGGATTTTTCATAAAACATATCAGTGACAGGCTGCCTGTCTCAGCTTCCTGGGCTCTGCTGCAGGGTGGTGCCTCAGAGCCCAGATGAGTACAGAAGAATAAATGGGATATTTATTGAAGGGCCTTTGGGGTGGTTTTAGGATTGGCAGGGGGAATGACTCATTTCAAAATGCAGAATAATCAGTGTGCAGTCATGGCATCCCAGACTGGGCTGGAGGGACCTTAAATCCCACCCAGGGCCACCCCTGCCATGGCAGGGACACCTCCCACTGTCCCCAGTGCCCACCTGGCCTTGGGCACTGCCAGGGATGCAGGGGCAGCCCCAGCCATGGCTCTGCCCAGGTGGCTCCAAGATGGAAGCAAAAGAGCTTGGTCATGAGATGTCACATTTGTGTAAGTTTTAGTCCATTTGCATACAGGAGTTAACTGTTCAATTAATAGCTTCAAATGATGAAGTTTCATCCTCCTTGCTCACTTGCCCACCCTCCTCTTTTCACATTGTTTGTGCTTTGGGCCTGAAGTTTGAAGAGATTGTCCTTGAGTCTCCAGCTAGAATGGGATGGTTTGTCTTCACCACCCTGTGAAAAGATCCAAGTGAAGAGGATAATACAAAGCTTAAGATAAAGATTAATATAATTTAATATAAATATAAATAAATATTAATATTAATATTAATAAATATTATATATTTATTTTAAATATATTTATTTTAATATAATAAATATTAATATTAATATAAATTAATATATATTATATAATTATATAATATAAATTATATAATTTATATAATAATATAATAAATTAATTATATAATATAAATTAATATATATTATATAATTATAATATATATAATTAATATATAAATTTATATTAATATAAATTAATATAATATAAATTAATATAATTTAATATAACGTAATATAAAGCTAAAAGCTGCACACCAAAACAGAACAGAGAAACCTCAACCCAAGGTATCAGGGGGATTGGGCTGTTCCTGCCTGAGGCCTCCCCAGGGTTTGGTTCTGCTCTGCTCCCTCAGGTGTCACCAGAGGAGCCCCTGAGCCTCTGGGGTGGTTGGGCCTCCAGAGAGCCCCAGGGTTCTTCTGCTGGAGGATTTTCCACCCTCTCATTTCCCCTCTCAGCTCTGCCCACACACACACCACAAACTCTCTGAGGCTAAACCACCTCTTTCTGCTGGACAGATCCCTTTTCTGATAAACAAAAAGTGTCCTGATAAATATCAATTGTCTAAAGTGTCCTGATAAATATCATTTGTCCTGATAAATAGAAATCGTCCTGATAAATATAATTTGTCCTGATAAGTATAAATGGTTCAGATAAATAGAAATGGTGCAGATAAATAGAAATGGTGCAGATAAATAGAAGTGGTTCAGAGAAATATAAATTGTTTGCACTACAGTGTAGAAGTGTCAAGGCCACACTTTAAATCCCAGGCTGGGTTGGGCTGGAGGGACCTCAGAGCCACCCAGTGCCACCCCTGCCATGGCAGGGACACCTCCCACTGTCCCCAGTGTCCAGCCTGGCCTTGGGCACTGCCAGGGATGCAGGGGCAGCCCCAGCCCCTCTGTGTGGCAGGTTTGGTGCTGCTGTTCTGAGATCTGCTCCTTGCCCTGCTGTGCTTGGCTTTAGGGTTAGGAAAAGTCAATGTTCAGGTTCAGAAGTTCCTTTGAAATGGGACTGAGCAGGGAAGGGATTTCAGGGCTCTGCAGCCCCTGATCTCCCAGAGCTGCTGCCACAGCCCAGGCCCCAGGGTCTGATACTTGGCCTGGGTCTAAATCTGGATTTCCTGTGGCAGCAGAGTGAGGAAATGCCTGAATCCTGCCCTGAACTCTGAACATGCCCAGGCTGGGGGCAGGACTGGGATCCTCAGGAGTGGG
>CM019902.1:116118711-116439681 GCA_009764595.1 Geothlypis trichas | reverse complement strand
TATTCCAGTAACTGGACTGGGTTTAACAGGGTATTCCATATTCCAGTAACTGGAGCTGGGTTTAACAGGATATTCATATTCCAGTAACTGGAGCGGGTTTACCAGGACATTCCATCATGGAGCTGGGTTTACCAGGATATTCCATATTCCAGTAACTGGAGCTGGGTTTAGCAGGATATTCCATATTCCAGTACCTGGAGCTGGGTTTACCAGGATATTCCAGTATCAATCTCACACTAAAAGCTGGATGCTGTGGCTGGGTTTCCCAGAGCCAGGCTTCCATCCCTGTGGATTTCCTGCCCAAGCTGGCAAGCAGCACTCTCCTAGAGCAGCAAACAGGCAGACTCACTCTGTGTGCATAGGCTCCAAAGAGAATCCACATGGAGGCAATGAGGGATCCAACATCAACATGAAGCCGATGAAGAGCCAGATCCGAGCCCCTGCAGGGAGAGGGAAATGGGGATTTCATCCACAGGGCCAGAGAATCCAGCTGCTCCTCTGGGAGCATGGAACCCCTGAGCTCACTAAAGGCACAAATGGAAAGGGTTAAACCCAAGGTTAAAGGATAAAATCCACCTGCTCAGTCATTGGAAGGAGAGATATTCCTGTGCTGAAGTTCTCTGAGCTGGAACATGACTGACACACAAAAAGCAGCACAGGCCACCTCAAATGGCAGCAAATCCCTCCAAATCACAAATCCCATGGAAAAGGCTGCTGGACCACGAGGAAATGGAAAGGGAGTTATGAATGGAAGCAGGGAGGACAGCAGGTGCAGGGACACCCACAGCAGTGACACAGGACATGGAAATGTTTGTGACACATCCCCAGGGAATGGCTGCTCCACAGCCACCCCAGGCAGGAACTGGTTCTCTCCCAGCAGCTCTCCAGGATTTGCAGGGAAAGTTTAGGAAGCCAAGAAATCCAGAAGTTTAATTTCACCAAGTTCCCTTTTTAACAAAGCCAGCACTTATCTCCAAGGGTTAATTCTGTAAAGAAATGAATTCACAGAAGTTCTCTCCTGCTCCTTATCTCCTGATTATTTCATTCACCACCTTGGAAAAAACCCCAGCAGGTAAATGATCACCTGAGCAGGATTTGCAGAGTTCATTTACCTGTTCTTCCTAAGCATCCATCACTGTAGCTGTCTCCTCTCACCTGTGCATTTGATACAGCATTTATCCTGGGGGGCAAAAAACAAGAGATACACTTCAGATTACAGAAAATTAATTTAGAGTTCTAAGTAAAACTCCAGCTTTTTTTTTTTTTTTTTTTTTAAGATGTGACAAATTCTGGGAAATTCCCTGGCATTCTGTGTAGTCACAAATCCCAAGTCATCCCTTTTTCTTGCCAATTTGAATGATTCAATAAAAGCTGTTACTTTTATTTACATCTCCAAGACAAGAGCCAGGATATTGTTAACCCTCCCATTTGAGGAAGTTTTGGGCAGGGAACAGCTGTAAAAATTGTAAAAACTGAGGGAAATGGTAAAAACTGAGGGAATTGTTTCATATTGAGGTAAGTATTGCATTCTCCATCCCAGGCCAGGCTGGATGGGGCTGGGAACACCTGGCACAGTGGGAGCTGTCCTGCCATGGCAGGGCTGGCACTGGGTGGGCTGTGAGGTCCCTCCCAACCCAAACCATTCCCTGACTGTGTGATTTATCCACACTGCCAGCAAAGGCTGGCTGGTTGCTGGTGTCTGTCGGGACCCAGCACATCCCTCTGGCTGTCCTGAGCAGCCCAGACCCTGCCAGGGGCTCACAGACCCTGGCACAGAGCCCAAAGCCCCTGTGGGTTTGATTATGGCCCATGGAGCAAATTACCAACCTTGTATGAAGATCAGTGAGCCACATTTTAAGTAAAATTAGTGAAGTTATCACAGGGTGGAAAAGTAAATTTTAGGGGGTTTTGGTATGGGGGTTCAGGAGGCAAGATGGAGGGAACTGGGTGTGTCCAGCCTTTCTCCTTCTCTCCTTGGCCTCCATGTTCTGTGGTGATGGTGGCACTCACAGATTGGTTTAGAGTAGAAGCTCACTGTCTAACACAGGTGATGGGTATTGGGAAGTAATTGTAAATATTGTACAGGTAGTTTGTAGTATAAAACACAACACCACCCCGGGGCAGGCAGAGTGCCTGGACTGTCCTGCTGAGCTGACCTCAGCAGGGCAGGAGAAAATTTTTATAGATAGATAAATAAACAACCTTGAGACCGAGAAATGAAGAGCCCTGACTCCTTCTTTAAGCGCCGGGCTGGGAAAACAGACTGTGGAACTTTTCTCAGGGTCACTGTGACAAACCAATGATCCCGACAGGTGGCTCTGTGGGGAGCCCTGTCCCCAGCACTCACATGAAGAAGAGGGTGGAGAAGACCCCGCAGTGTGGAAGGCGTGGTTCAGCTGCTCCGGCTTGGGATACACCACGGCAGCATCGATCATGATCCACCAGCCTGTGAAAACTGGCACACACACACACAGGGTGAGCCTGGGGGGCACAGGGCAGCCAGGGAAACCAGCCAGGGTGTGGGCAGCACTGCCTACACTGGCTCCCAACAAGCACCAGTTCCTCTGGGCAGCGATGTGAATGTGCTCAAAGGGCAATGCCTGCACAAATCCCAATGCTGCTGCTTTCAGGGGATGTTTGGGAATCAGCCACACTCTGTGTTCACATTAAGGAGTGGGGTATGGGTAAATTTATGCCCAGAGCAGCTGGGGCTGCCCCTGGGTCCTGGCAGTGCCCAGGGCCAGGTTGGACATTGTGGCTGGGAGCAGCCTGGGACAGTGGAAGTGTCCCTGCCCATGGATGGACTTGCAGGTCCCCTCTCAACCCAAACCCTTCTGGATTTTATGAAATTCCCAGTGCAATTTCTGTGAAATTCCCTGTTCCTTGTTCCCCTTAAGAACAAGAATCCAGACTCTAAAACCACATGAGATGGTGCAGAACAGCAGCTCTGACATCCAACTCTGCAGGAAATCCATGAGGAATTTCCTCTCAAAGAGAGAGCAGAAATGGCTCACGATCAGCAACACCAGATTTCAACATTGTGACAACGCTGCTGCCAACCCCCACAAGGACCAGGCTGGACTGGGGAAGTGAAGAGGCAGAAGTGGCAGAACCTGAGGCCCAAGGGTGACAGTTTGTGGCTCACCAGCACCCCGGCCACGATGGAGGCGATGGTTGCGGCGCTCGCTCCTCGAGTGCACTCGCACTCCGGCCAGCGGAAATTGTCCAGGAACCCGGCCATGGCCACAGCCCTCAGTGCCCTGGGGCACAGCCCACAGTGCCCTGGGCACGGCTCAGGCTGCCCTAGGCACAGTCCTCAGTGCCCTGGGCACAGCTCAGGCTGCCCTAGGCACAGCCCACACTGTCCTGGGCACAGCCCACAGTGCCCTGGGCACGGCTCAGGCTGCCCTAGGCACAGTCCTCAGTGCCCTGGGCACAGCTCAGGCTGCCCTGGGCACAGCCCACACTGTCCTGGGCACAGCCCACAGTGCCCTGGGCACGGCTCAGGCTGCCCTAGGCACAGCCCTCAGTGCCCTGGGCACAGCTCAGGCTGCCCTAGGCACAGCCCACACTGTCCTGGCACAGCCCACAGTGCCCTGGGCACAGCTCAGGCTGCCCTGGGCACAGCCCACACTGCCCTGGGTACAGCCCTCATGCCCTGGGCACGGCTCAGGCTGCCCTGGGCACAGCCCACAGTGCCCTGGGCACGGCTCAGGCTGCCCTAGGCACAGCCCAGGCAGCCCTGGGTACAGCCCAGGGCCCTGGGCACAGCTCACACTGCCCTGGCACGGCTTACACTGCCCTGGGCACGGCTCACTCTGCCCTGGGCACGGCTCACTCTGCCCTGGGCACGGCTCACTCTGCCCTGGGCACAGTTCAGGCTGCCCTGCGCAGGCTCAGGCTGCCCTACACAGCCCACAGTGCCCTGGGCACGGCTCACTCCACCCTGGGCACAGTTCAGGCTGCCCTGGGTACAGTCCACAGTGCCCTGGGCACGGCTCACTCTGCCCTGGCACGGCTCACTCCGCCCTGGGCACGGCTGTCGCTGTCCCGCTGTCCCAGCACTCTGTCCTGGACTCTTCCATCAACAGCAGTTCCTGAGTGCCTGAAACCACAACCAAGGTGAGGGGTCAGTGTCGACGCCTTCAGTTTGAGCTTTCATATGTTCCACATTCTGTACTGCATTTGTGTGACTCTGAATTTCACATAAAGTGTCAGCAGTTGTTCTCACAGCTCAGTCCCACAGAACAATCCTTCTCCAGCCCCAGAACCAAGGACACCACTGCAGCTCAGCCCCAAAAAGTGTAAAACAACTTTTGTGCATTGAGGAGAGCAAACTGGGAGGATGGGACTGCATCACCTGGAGCTGGAATTGTAATTAACCCCAATTGGAAATGGAGCAAACTTGTAAGAGTGTGAAAACTCCTGACCCAGGGTGCATCTTGGTGGCCACAGCCAGGCTCTTGTGCTGCCCAAGTTGTGTCCTTTAAAGGCCTTTTAATAAGGGATTTATTCCTTATTTGTATTTTTACTTTATTTCTTTAACTCTGTCCAGCCCTGCTCTAGGCAGACTCTCAGTATCATCAGGAACATCTTGAGATGCTGGACAACCTTCACGAGTTTCCACTCTGGGGGTTTTTACAGAATTCAGGTTTTTACACAGAACCTTCCAGTGGAATTTGCCCCACCCGTGGCAGGAGAGGGAAGGAGATTGTTTTAAATCCCAGCCCAAACCATTCCATGACAAACTCTATTGAGCTGTAGTCACAAAACAACCTCCAGAAAATCACCTCAACCCCAAAGCTTATGGCAGAACTTGGTCCTTAAGTCATGTCAAGGAGTCTCAATTAAACTCATATTTCCAGTCTCCAACCTAACAGATAGTATGATTTAATGCCTTTTACACAGAGAAAAAGAGCCTAACTCAGCAAATCAAACCCTGATTCTGAGGGTAAAGAAGGTCTCACTGCACAGAGAAAAGGTCACAGGGAACCTTAATATGGGAAGGAGGAAAGCCAAAGTTAATTAACTGACTCACAGCTGCTCTAATTTGCTTTAGTATTGTCAACTTCTGCATTTTCCAACCTGCCATAACTCATTTCCAGCCATTTGGTAAAATGTCCTTCACAACTGTGACAGCACAGACTGCTGGAGAACATTTTCAGGTTAATAACAGCAGTGAGAAGAAGTGGAATAAAAATCAATCAATAAACATTTGTCCATGCTACAAACACAGGTCACCCTCCTGGAACACGAGCCAAAGGTTTGTCCTCCAGGAACCCACACTTGTGATGCCACTTCAAATCCCAAAGTTATTTTAATTTGTGCAGCATCTGGGCTCAGCCATCTGGTTGTTCTCCTCAGGAATTCTCCTCTCACCTTTCCCTGGCAGTGATCAGATCCCTGCTCATCCCACAGCTCTCACAGGGAATTGCTGTGCTCCTACAGAACCCCCGGGTCAGCAGGGTGGGAAAAGCCCTTTGGGATCACCCAGTGCCACCCCCTGAGCTGTGTCCCCAAGGGGGACATCCAGGACTCCTCCAGGGAACACCTGCAGGGATGGGCACTGCAAGCTCCCTGGGCAGCCTCTGCACCCTTTCCATGACCTGTAATTCTCCATAATTCCTTAGGAAAAGAGGAAGAAACACAATAAACTGCATTTAAAATCCCAGTCCCCACAGCAAAGCTGAGGCTCCATGGACAGCACAGGAGCCAGGCTGAGGTTTGTCCCCAGGAGCATGAGCAGGGACACAGGGTTGTCCCAGCTGCCAGCCCAGCACAGCTGCACACACCCCTCTGGGGGAGGCAGGTGCCTTCAGCTGGGATTTCCCACCTGGATCAAGGTGCAGGAATCACTGTCTGCTCTGAACTCTCCCACCCACACAGCTCCCAGGCAGGAAACAGGTTAAAGCCCTTGGAATTCCTGTCCTTCAACGCCCCTTCCCACCATCAGCCTCCTCCCCTCTGCCAAGGGCAGGCAGGGACACTCCTCAGCCTGCCCAGCAAACACAAACACATCTGCAGGAACAAACTGGGGACTCTGGGGCTGTAAAAACCACCCCTGGCAGAGGCCAGCATGGAGAGCAAGCCCACTGCTCTGTTATGCAGACAGAAAACACAACAGCAGCTCCACATTTTCACCTGAAAATCAGCTTTTCTCCCCCCAAATGAACTGATTTCACCTGAACAAAATACTGAAAGTAGTTGCAAGGAAATATGAAAGTCTGCAGGGAAAAATGCCTTAATGAGGAATATCATTGGGTTAGTAAAGAACAGGACTGCCTGTTTCCAAGAGGGGAAAAGACAGAAGGAAAAAGGGAAGAAACTTAAAGGCATGAAGGATATTCAGGTTTTCCTTGAAGAAGATGAATCTCACAAGCAACTCCTCAGAATATCCTTTAGGTCACACATTTCCCCCACATGCACAGAGGATGAAAGTATATCAGGGGCTTATGTGAACATTTCTGTAATAGCCCATTGTCCTTTTCCCACTTATTTCAGTGATTTCCTGCACTTTCACTTTCAGTTCTCCCTATTCCACAGCACTGATTTTTCAGTATTACAGAAAGACAAGAGCAAAGAAAGGAAGTTTTTAAACTAATTTACACAAAAAAAGGCTGCGTGGCAAACTTATTAAAAGTGATATGAACTATATTTCCACTCCTTGCAAGGGCCCATCCCCGGCAGTGTCCCAGGCCTGGCTGGGCACTGAGGAGCAGCCTGGGGACAGTGGGAGGTGTCTCCTGCCATGGCAGGGGTGGCACTGGCTGGGTTTAATGTCCCTCCAAACCCAACCCAACCAATTCCAAGATTTATCCCTTTGCAGCAATGTGCAGCTCAGTCCCAAACTGCCCGCAGCGGGGCTTCTTTAAGAGCGCTATTAGAGTTTAAAACTTGAGGAGGCAGAGGATAAAACCCATCTCGATTCCGCAATCTCCAGAGGCGGTTTCTGCCTCAGGCCCGCTCCGAGCCCTGTGCCCGCCCTGGCACCGGGGCGTGACGGGGCACGGCGAGCCCCGAGCCCGGGCTACAGCCCCGCCAGGGATCCCTACGGCCCGGCCGGGTGCATTGTATTTATATAAAACACGGCATGTTCTCCTTTCACCTCCCCTACCGACCTCGCTCCCGCGGAAGCACCGGCGGCGCGTCCTCAGGGCCGGTCAATGCGTGACACACCGGTGTCCCAGGGGAGCGGCCCCGGGGTGCCGCCCGGTGCGGTGCCGCTCTCTCTCTCGCCCCCCATCCCGCTTCCTCGTCCCTGATCCCTGTCCCTGATCCCTGTCCCGGTACCGCCCGGCCCGGCCCGGCGCGGCCGCACGTACCCGCTCCCGGGCGAGACGCTTCCGCCTGAGGGCACCGAGCCCCTGACTGACGCGCCCTCTGGCCAATCAGAGCCGAGCGCTGCGCGTCAGCCGAGGGCCGGGTAAGGACAGAGCGGTGTGATTGGTCAATACGGCGCCACCGGCCCTAAGCCCCGCCCTATCCCGCTCAGGCGGGGCGGGAAGAGGCGGGGCCAGCGCGCTCCCGCCTTCCTGCAGGCCCCGCCCCCTCCCTCACGGCGGAGCCCCCTCCCGCCATGGCCGCCCCCTCACGGCCCCCTCAGGCCCAGAGCCGCCTCCACACGGCCGGGGAATGACCCCGGCCGCTTCCGCTGCCCCACGGGAACAGCACAGTAGTGTCATTTCCCATGCTGGAATAGATAACGTTCACCCCTAAATGCCCTTAAATCTCAGTCCGCTGTCTGGTTTAATGAAACTCAGCGGAATTAATAAACATGGATAAACTCTGATTCATTCATCACGGAATGGTCTGGGTTGGAAGGACAAGCAATATGGGGGTAACAAACACGTCAGTAAACTCATTGTGGAACACGACCCATCTAAAACACCAAAACAAATAAGTGCCAAAAGACAGATACTAAATAAAAGCCCTGGGCAAAGAAAACTGCGTTTTCTTTGGCAAAGAAAACTGGGCAAAAAAAAGTCAGCGTTTTGAGGATTAGAGAGCACATCTCACAGACGTGGAATTGAAAGAATCACATTGTGCTCGAAGTCCTCCCTGCTTCCTTTTTTAACCTTAACTTACACGAACACACTGTGCTCCATCAAGCCCAGAGACACCACACTCCCTGCTCCCTCAGAGGGGCTAACAATAAAGATTGATCACTTACATATTTCTTTTACAAGATGCCCTGCTCTTGCTTCTCCTTATTCCTTCTCCTCAGAGCCTCCTCTGTATCTCCACGTTCATCCTGAGATGTTACTGCTCTGAAACACAGAATCCTCAGCAGGACTCACACATCTACAGTGCCTAGAGAAGGGAAGAATTTCTTCTCAATACTTTGTTTAAATCCCTCTCTCAATTTCAAGCGATACCCGCTTGTCCTGTTGGGCAAGAAACAGATTCCTCACCTGAGAAAAACTGATATCTCAAATATTGTATCTTCATAATATATAAAATTATATACCTATACAATCTTTTGTCTTTATATTAAGATGTCACTTAAGCCTTTCAAGCCACAAGGCATGTGGGCATTAAACCAACAAATAGGAAGTTCTGGGAATAAACAACGTGGTTTTGGATCTGGGGTCAGCAATGACTGCACCCTTTTTCACAGTCATAAAACAACCTTATCAAATTCAAATTAACAGTCCAGTGTCAGCCAGAAAAATTCCTTCTGAAGGCCATTCTCTCCTGGATTTTCTGTGTGCAGTAGTTGATATTCATTAGTATTGACTAAACACTGCAACAAAATTATAGACAAGCCCTGAAACACTGAATTCCTCTAAACACCTGGGAAACATTAAAGTGGAAATTATTTTTCCATCATCACTGTAAATGCTGCAGAAGTGGATATTTGTGCCTGGCAGGTTTTGATGGCATCAGTGCAAGGCTGATTTAAAGTTCCTCAGTCAGGTCACACCTGCCCCATTTAAACCCAAGTGGTTTTAAGAAGAACATAAAAATCCCTCAGTCTGCTGATTCACCCTTTATGGCACCTCTGGTATTGGAAGTGCTGATGCTTTTTTGTGAGCCAAAGTGGGTCCCATTTCCTGCAAACTGGTTTCTATTCACCCTTGGATTTGCTCTTGAAATCTCCCACTGGATTTGTCTGAACAGCAATTCTGATCCAATCCCTGCAGATCCTAACGTGAATCAAAATGTGAGGTTTTCAAAAGTACCATGTCAAAGGACCTTCAGAAAGGTATCTTTAATTCACAGTATCTTTAATTAAGTTTTTGTTATAAACAAGAATAAATTATGGAAATAAACATTCATACACAGAGCTGGAAGGTATCCCTGCCCATGGCAGGGGGTGTTCACCAATAAATAAATTTCCAAGACCTCTTTCTCTGTAAAAGATGCAAAAATGGACTTGTGCACATGTACATTCCAAGCCAAGACATTCAGAACCCTCCCTTCACAGCCACTGAATTTACCCTTGAAGAGGTGAATGTACTTTTAAAAAATATGCAGGGAACCTGCCAAAAATTCATGAGTTGTAAGTATGGAAATAAGAGTGCAAAGGTCAAACAGGGCACAGCAAGACTTTTGCCTCCACTTTAAAGTGTTTTTCTTATGCCTCCGTTTCCCCTCCAAAGTGATAAGAGCCTGTAAAAGTGATTACTGTGCTGAAGTGAAGCATTAATTTGGATTTCAGCAGAAGGAAAATGGCCTGCAAGAGAAGAACTTGTTTGATTTGTTGCTGCTGTGGCTTAACCCAGCCAGCAGCTGCTCAGGGTTTGTGCAAACCCTGCCCAGCAATAAAAACACCCTGGAATGGTCAGCACTGCCTCCAGCCCAAACCCAACACGCAGCCCCAGACTAACGATGAGAAAAATTAACTCTACCACAACCCAGACTGGCACATTTCATTTAATAATATTTAAAAATAATTATTTATAATGCAAATGCTCATCACGCAACCAAATTTCCTTCAAGTAGTGTAACAGCGTGGATTTGAAATTTCCAGCGACCCTGAAATTTCTCTAGTGCTATATTTCATTAATAAAGTGCATTCAAAAACCTTGGCAAGAGGAATTAGTACGAAATTATTTCGGTGCAAGTTTTAACCACCTCAAGAGAGAAGACTTCCACCCAAACCTTTTGCCCTCTTCCCCCTCGTTTTCCTTCGTGCCCGGATCAGAAACCTTTTCCACGACAGCCTCGTAAGTCTTTCGCGCTCGCAGGATCTCCTTGTCGGTGCTGAAGTGCACCATCTGCCTGCTCAGGATGGGCACCACCAGGTTGAAGTTGTCAACCCTCTTGTTCAACTTCCTGATGTCTTCCGCGAACTGCTCGCAAACGCGGCCCCACTGCTTCTGCTCCGACAGCGTCATGGGCTCCCCGAGCTTCCTCCTGGAGGCCACGATGCCCTTCCTGAGGCGCCCGATGGTCTCGCGGATCTCCTTCTGCAGCAGGATCCACTCGGGCTGGTAGCCGTTGTCGATGAGGATCCTGTTCAGGTTGTGGGTCATGGGGTCAATGTGGGGGCTGTGCGAGAACTTCTGCAAGGGCTTCCCTTTGCCGCTCAGGTTGTCGAAGTCTCCCTTGGCCATGGACTCCTGGATGAGGTCCTCCACCAGGCGCTCCACGGCCTGGGTGATCTTCACCTTCTTGCTCTGCCGCACGTCCTGGGCCCTGCTGAGGTCGCTGCCGGCGTAGCGGCTCTCCAGGCGCTGCTGCCGGTACTCCAGCACCTGCTCGGTGGCGCGGTCCACGCGGAACTGCATGTACTGCTTCTCCCGCTGGCTCGGCGTGCCGATGCCCACGCCCTCGAAGCTCAGGTAGTGCCTGTGCTGCAGGGACTTGGATTTGAACTGGTCTTCCTCCTCCTCGCCGGAGTCTGATTTCTGCTTGGCCGCCAGGTCGCCCAGCACGACCCTGTAGGCCTCCTCCACCCGGATGAAGGCCCTGGAGTCGGCCATGCCGGAGCTGCTGTCCGGGTGGTATTTTTTGGCGAGATTGTGGTAGGAGTTCCTGACGTCGTCGAGGGAACAGCCTTCCTCCAGCTCCAGAACCTTGTAAGAGTCCTTGACGTCGTTTTTGGGTTTGTAACCCGACAACATCCTGCAGAGAAATGGCTTCAGCTTCCTTGGGATCATGGCTCCCCGTCCCATGAAACAGTGCCCCATGTTGTTGCTCAGCATGACACAAAGCCACTGGGGATTTCTTCACATGCAGCTACATTATAAAAAACCTACAGACACATTTGGACAAAAATCATGTTAAATATCCTTTTTTTAAAAGAACTTCCAGGGGGAAAGTCTTGTATTTAGCCTGATATATTAAAGAAATCCCTACTGAAATTTAGCAGTATTTTTTTCTTTTACAGACTGTTACTGAAATCACAGAATCCCAGAATGGGTTGGGATGGAAAAAGCCCACCCAGTGCCACCCCTGCCATGGCAGGGACACCTCCCACTGTCCCCAGTGTCCAGCCTGGCCTTGGGCACTGCCAGGGATCCAGGGACAGCCCCAGCTGCTCTGGGCACCCTGTGCCAGGGCCTGCCCACTCTGCCAGGGAACAATTCCTCATTGCCAAGATCCCATCCAGCCCTGCCCTCCCTAAGCTTAAAGTAATTTACATTTCTAATTAATTCGTACTGAAGCAGTAGTATTACAATGTAAATGAAAATTAAGTCACAATTTACTTTTTTCCTGGTATGATAACAGGAACATGAGTTTGTTTAGCACTGCAGAATTCCCTGGAAGCATTTTTATCGCCTTTATTCTTCTGCTACTTACTTTACTGCCTTTCAGCAAACATTGTAAACTGGAAATAAGCTTGATGCTGAGCAATAAATGCTGAAACAAATCCCTCCCTTCTCCTCTGTGCCTACATTCAGCAACAGCTCAATTTCCTACTCCCTTGGATCAAGACCTACCACCTGGTACGCTGGCAAAGGAGGTCATCACGGCACATTATTGGTATCTCACAGCAACATCTGGATCAGCACTGAGGTTACAGATTCACTAGGTCAGCCTTTGTATCCCAGCAGTGGCCAACTTCCTTCGCTGGTGTCAGGCAGGGACATAAACCTGGAATTCAGAACAGATCAATAGCACTGAGTATGTCACTGTGTCAGCAATTCCAGTGATTCTGGGTTATCTGGGGACACAGCCAGGACAAAACCTCAGCAGGTGACAAAGTCGGTCCTTAGGTAAAATCAAAGTAGAAGTATATAACACTAACTGGACACACCAGTTACACATCAGCCAGCTCTTCTTTATTCATGGAAATCCTTAAGGAAATGCTGAATCAGTGGACCTAAAGACACAGAGAGGGCAACATCTCCTTTGCTCACTCCATTCCTAAACAAAAAACTAGGTCAAATCAACTCCTCAAAGTTAATCAAAGAATAAGCAGCATTTATGTCTTCTGCACAAACCAAACTGCCCTTCTGCCCTAACCCAGAGAAGGAAAAGGACAAGTACTTGGGACTGGATCAATCCTCAATATTTCAGCTGGCTTTGATCCATGTAAGGCATTAACATTAAGTCATCAGCTTGTGATAATGGAGCTCATTAACACCTTTTATTTATGACCCAGTGATTTCATTCCATCTGGGTGGCGAACAAAGATAACGACTAATTTTCATACAGCCATAAAACCCCACGTAACTACTACTTAAAGAGAATGATCAATAAACACACTTTTAAAATTCAATTATTGCTCCGAAAGTGACTTTCTCATAACTCGGTAGCCCCGCTATCAACAGACCTGTTCTTAAGATCCAAATATAGAACCCTGACCGCTCGAGGGGGCCGGCTGGGAAAGGAGCGTTACTCCTGGCAGTGCGAACCCAGCGATGCCGCTGGGATTTGGGACGGGGGGACGGATTGGGCCCCCCAGGAGCCAGCCCCGCTCCCACCCCACCTCTGCCCGGGGTCCCGTACCTGGAGCCCGGCCCGCCCCGCCTCACCTGCCCGGTGCCGCCGGCCGGCCCCGGGAACGGGCCGGTAACGGACCCGCAGGAAGAGGAGGGGCGCAGGAAGAGGAGGGACGGGCCGCGGCTGTGACCGCGCCTCAAGGACAGAGAGAGGGGAAGGAACGGGCAGGGAGGGCAAGACCGGAGGGTCGGGGAATGGGGACTGAGAGAGATGGGGGAGAATGGCAGGGAGAGGGAGAGAGAGAGGGGGAAAAGTGGAGAAGGAAGGGAGCAGGGTAGGAGAGGGTCGCGCTTGTCTCCGCTGTCCGCCAGGGGGCGGCAGAGTGGCGCCGCAGCCGTGAGGGGAGGGAGCCGTGAGGGGAGATGTGCCATGGAGGGGTGTGAGGGGAGATGTGCCATGGAGGGTGTGAGGGGAGATGTGCCATGGTGGGACTGTGAGGGGAGATGTGCCATGGAGGGTGTGAGGGGAGATGTGCCATGGAGGGTGTGAGGGGAGATGTGCCATGGTGGGACTGTGAGATGTACCGTGGCAGGGTGTGAGGAGAGATATGCCATGGAAAGGCTGTGAGGGGAGATGTGCAATGGTGGGGCTGTGAGGGGAGATGAGCCATGGTGGGACTGTGAGGGGAGGTGCCATGGTGGGGCTGTGAGGGGAGGTGCCATGGTGGGGCCGTGAGGGGAGATGTGCCATGGTGGGATGTGAGGGGAGATGTGCCATAGTGGGGTGTGAGGGGAGATGTGCCATGGTGGGGTGTGAGGGGAGATGTGCCATGGAGGGGCTGTGAGGGAGGTGTGCCATGGCAGGGTGTGAGGGGAGATGTGCCATGGTGGGGCTGTGAGGGCAGATGTGCCATGGAGGGGCTGTGAGGGGAGATGTGCCATGGTGGGGCTGTGAGGGCAGATGTGCCATGGAGGGTGTGAGGGGAGATGTGCCATGGTGGGGCTGTGAGGGCAGATGTGCCATGGAGGGGCTGTGAGGGGAGATGTGCCATGTTGTGGCTGTGAGGGGAGATGTTCCATGTTGTGGCTGTGAGGAAAGGTGCCATGGTGGGGGTGTAAAAGGAGATGTGCCATGGAGGGGTGTGAGGAAAGTTGCCATGGAGGGGCCGTGAGGGGAGATGTGCCATGGAGGGATGTGAGGAAAGGTGCCATGGTGGGCTGTGAGGAGAGGTGCCATGGTGGGGCTGTGCATGGTCATGACAGCTCAGGTGGGCTGGGCAGCTCTGCATTGAGGCAGCAGGGAATGGGAGAAAAGACAGGGAGTGGGAGGAAAGACAAACCTCTCCCGGTTAAGGCTGCACTCTGTGGTAGAAGTGCTTGCTGTGAGAGCAGTGAGGACATGTCTCTCCTCTGCCAAGCTGAACAAATTGTTGCAAAGAGAGGGCTGATACCCAGCAGTTCTGGTCCACAATGAAAACTCTTCATCCCGTTGCAGCTCAACAGCTCACGGTTTTCCTTCCTGTGTGTGAGCCCAGGGGCTGACAAAAGTCAGGCTGGTCTGCACGTAGAGCTGCCCCTGTTCATTTTTCCAGCAGGAAAATGTTTCATGAAATCAGGACACAAAGTGGTTGTTGTTCCTGTGCTGTCCTTGGGTTATACCTGTTCCAGAACACTGCTGCATGCACCTTCCTGCTGGAGGTGTCTGTCTTCAATGTCCCAGCAGGAAGAGAACAAATAGTGGGAAGATGAACTAAAGAAACACGAGTGTCCAGGGCAGATGACACCGAGCTCTCCCCAAAGGCCAAGCAGAGTGACCGGGACACATCCCAGGGCCAAGACTACCACAAGAAAGAGCTGTCCCAAGGGGAGAGTGACAGTGACGAGGAGCTGTCCCAACAGGATAACAGCAGCAACAATAAGCTTTGCCAAGAAGGCAGCAAATATGACAGAGAACTGTCTTTGGGGAGGACTGTCATGTCCAAGACATGTCCCAGTGAGAAGCAGATGAGGACAAAGGACTTTCCCAGTGGGAAGCAGATGAGGATGTAGAGCTCTGCCAAGGGGCACAGGACACTTCCAGGGAACTGTCCTAAAGGGAGGCAAACAGTGCCCAGGGAGCTGCTGCCTGTCAGGAGGAAGCAGCTCCCTGGATCCATCTGTGCTGGAGGATGACAGGAATATTGAGAAGATGGACAAGGAGAAAGAGACCCCCAATTCTCCTTCCTTTCTTTTCCACACCAAAGGAGACTCCTGCAATGGGAATATGAATTGTTCAGGGTGGAGCTCCAGCCCAGAGGAGAGGCCTGGGGGACATCAGGTGTGGTCCCACCTGCAGGCTGACACTTCAGAGCTGTGTCAGTGGGAAAATCTGACACAAAACAGATGATCCAGAAGCACCCTTGATCTGTCTCCTCTCACTCACCGCACTTGGAGGAGGTTCTGGATCAGTGCTGCAGGGCAGGCCTAGGAAATCAGGAGGAACTCTGATTTTACTCCTGGTGTGCTGCCGTGCAGCCTGGGAAAGGAGAGGGGCTTTGTGCACGGCTGAAGCGTGGCAGTCCTGCGGGAGCTGCACAGACATTCTGCAGCCTTGGAGCCACATGTTGGTGTTTCCCTGGTGCTGCTCAGTTTTGCTTCAATGTTTCCACAATAATGAAGAGCACAGGGAAGAAATTTGAAAGTTTGAAAAGAATGAGATCAGCAACTGACAAAAACCATGTAAGTATTTTATAGCATAGTTTTTCTTTTCATAATTCTTTAGTAAGTAGAGATGTTGCTCCTAACGACCTCTTTATGACTTTTGACCCACATGTATTTCTGATGATACCTTTCTAGTGTTTGTTATGCCTTTTGAATTCCATGTATAACTGACAAGTGCCATCTAGAGTAGTTTTCTCTCCCAAATAGCCTCAAACACTCGTTTCTTTCTCCCAGAGAGGCTGAACCCCGTGTGGTTCGTGTCCCATCGCACGCCCCAGCCCTGGTATCAGCAGAGGGGATTTGGCCCGGGGCAGCCGTGTGGCGATGCTGCCGCAGCCCAGCCCAGCCCCCGGGCACATGGGCACATGGTGTCGGGGCCCTTGGTGATGTGGGACGTGGTGGTGGTGGCCAGAGAGCCTTGTGACATCAGGGAGCCCCGCCCTGGCTGAGGGTGTCTGAGGGGCGCAGAGCCCTGCGGTGCCCAGTGGCAGGAGAGCCGCTGTCGGTGCAGGAAGCAGCTCCCTGTGCCCGTCTGTGCTAGAGTACAACGGAAATTACTGAGAAAATGAACAAGGAGAAGGGGAACCCCAACTCCCAGCCTGCCCAAGGCCAACTGTTGAGTGTGCAGAGGAGGATGAGAGTGAGGGATGAGGCAGAAAGGAGAGGCCAGTGCAGGGACAGGGCCAGCACCTTTGCCCTCCTGAGGGAACCATCTCCATCCCGCGCCTCTTCATCCTCATCCTCCTACTGCTCCTCACTGATGCCCATCAAGCTGCCACCAATGCACCTGGGGCAGCCTAAGGTAGGACCCAGAAAGCCCAAACACCTCAAGGGCCCACAGGTGCACCTCGGGCAGCTGCAGGCAGTGCCACAGCACAGCTGGAGCCAGGCTCTGTCCCTGTGTGGGGACAGACTGCCACCACTGCCACCTCTGCCAGTGCTGTCACCGCTGGCACCACTGCCCTGCCTGGTGAGCCCCAGAGACACTCAGAGCCGGGGCATGGAGCTGGGGAGCAAAGGGGAGAAGGAGCCCCAGCCCTGCAGCCCCTGTGCTCGGCAGCCATACACCCCCGTGCCCAGGGTGTTCTTGCCCCCGCTCAGGGTGGCCCAGGAGGGCACAGCCTGTGTGTCCCCGAGCTGGCAGCTGCTGTCTGTGCTGCCCATCCCCTCGGGGGCTCGGGCCATGGAGCACAGCTTCACAGGCACAGAGCTGGAGAGACAGAACAATGACAACGAGCTGTCCCACGGGGAAAATGACAGTGATGAGGAGCTGTCCTTGGTGGAAGAGGCCATTGAGAGCCTTACAGGGGACAGCAGCACTGACGCAGAGCTGTCCCCAGTGGAAGAGGCCATCGAGAGCCTTACAGGGGACAGCAGCACTGACCCAGAGCTGTCCCCAGTGGAAGAGGCCATCGAGAGCCTTACAGGGGACAGCAAGAGTGACCAGGAGCTGTCCCCGGTGGAAGATGACAGTGAGCTCTTTCCAGCTGGCAGCCCAAGTGACCAGGAGCTGTCCCAAGTTGAAGAGGACATTGAGGTTGTTCCAGGGGACCGCACAAGTGACCAGGAGCTGTCCCCAGTGGAAGAGGACATCGTGGTGGTTTCAGGGGATGGCCCAACTGATGAGGAGCTGTCCCCAGAGGAAGAAGCCATCGGGGTTGGTCCAGAGGACAGCACAAGTGACCCTGAGCTGTCCAAATTGGAAGAGGCCATCAAGCTCTTCCCAGGGGAAAACAGCAATGACAAGAAGCTGTCCCCAGTGGAAGGTGACAATGAGCTCTCCCGAGGGGACAGCAAGAGTTACAAGGAGCTGTCCCTGGGTGAAGAGAAGCATGAGGAAGAGCTGTCCCAGGGGAACAGTGACAGTGACAAAGAGCTGTCCCAAGGGGTTAAGTATGAGGCTGAGAAGCTGTCCCCAGCAGACGTCAAACACGAGACAGAGCTGTGGTTTGGGGATGACCATGATGTCCAAGACGTGTCCCCACGGGAAGAGGATGACAACAAACAGCTCTCCCATTGGGAAGAACATGAGGATGAAGAGCTCTGCAATTGGGAACATGAAGAAGATGAAGAGCTCTGCAATTGGGAACATGAAGAGGATGAAGAGCTCTGCAATTGGGAAGAACGTGAGGATGAAGAGCTGACAAGGAGGGCCCTGCTCGGTGGTACGGACAGAGATTCAGGCTCGCCACCTAGACTGCCAGTACTGGAGAGAGTGTCAAAGCGTCAGATGGTGCTGGATTGGCTGGAAGCCAATTTCCCCAACGATTATGTTGCTGAGGAGGAGGAAGAGCATGAAGCTGACAGACACCAAGCACTGTCCAATCTGAACTGGTGCAAGAAGAAGGTGGATGCCCACTGTCAAGAGCTGTTGGGCTCCATGTCATCTCTTCATTTCAGTGTTGGTGACAATGTGCCTTCCAAAGGAGTCCCAGTGGTGTCTCAAGGGGACGAAGCCATCCAGAACAACATCTGGAACAAACCCTCAGGCTTGGTGAATGACGAGGACCCCCTGGAAGGACCCAGCTGTTCCAGGCATGTGGGCACAGAGGTGGCAGCAAAGCCAGCCTGTGCTGATGAGCCCAGCACCTCTCCTGCCCTGTGGGGTCCCACAGGTGCCAATCTGGCAGCTGCTGGGGAGGAGGAGCCCCCCAAGCCTCTGGGTCCAGAGGTGACAGAGGCACAGAGCCAGTGCTCTGAGAAACGTCCCTCCCGCTTCAGACGGGCGCTGCGGGGACTGCTCCGGTGTCCCTCTCTGGGACGGGGGACATTCCACTGTCCCTCTCTGTTCCAGAGGCCATTCTGCTGTCCCTCTCTGGTGCAGGGGACATTCCGCTGTCCCTCTCTGGTGCAGGGGACATTCCGCTGTCCCTTTCTGGTGCAGGGGACATTCCGCTGTCCCTGTCTGGTACGGGGGACATTCCGCTGTCCCTGTCTGGTGCAGGGGACATTCCGCTGTCCCTGTCTGTTGCGGAGGCTGTTCCGCTGTCCCTCTCTGTTGCGGAGGCTGTTCCGCTGTCCCTGTCTGGTGCGGGGGACATTCCGCTGTCTCTCTCAGTTGCGGAGGCTGTTCCGGTGTCCCCGCCTGTTGCGGGGGCCGTTCCAGTGTCCCAGGCCGGTGTTGGACCTGCTCTGTCCCTGCCTGGTGGCACAGCCAGAGGAGTAGCACCCACACCAGCACCAGGCCAGGCCTGGAGGTGGAGGCAGAGCAGCCCTTGGGCAGGACAGACGTCCCAGTTGTGGTTCCTGGAGGTCAGCACAACCCAGCACTGCAGGCACAGGACTCGGGCCAAGAGGTGGCCATGGACCAAGAGCACAAAGACCCCCAAAGCCACCGACCCTTTTCCAGAAGGCCTGAAAGAACAGACTGTGCAGGAGGCCCAGTTTGCATAGAGTTGCATAACCCATTTCAGGGTGGGGAACCCAGTCCATAAAAGGGTACCCTCACCAACCTGGACATGACCCTGGACATCCCAACAGCTGGATCACTGCTGGATCCAGGAGAGACATCCTGTCACCTGGAACCATGCTGGAGCCAGGAGAGACATCCTGTCACCTGGAACCATGCTGGAGCCAGGAAGACATCCTGTCACCTGGAACCATGCTGGAGCCAGGAGTGACATCCTGTCATCTGGAACCATGCTGGATCCAGGAGTGACATCCTGTCACCTGGAACCATGCTGGAGCCAGGAGTGACATCCTGTCATCTGGAACCATGCTGGAGCCAGGAGTGACATCCTGTCACCTGGAACCATGCTGGATCCAGGACTGATGTCCCATCAGCTGGAACCACACTGGATCCAGGAGTGACATCCCATCAGCTGGAACTATGCTGGATCCAGGACTGATGTCCCATCAGCCAGAACCATGCTGGAGCTAGGAGTGATAATCTCTTCCCCCTTCTTTCCTTGTCTTTCTTTCTGTCTGTCACTTTATAATTCATCTTTTCCTTTCTCTCTACCCTTTCACCCTTTCCCTTTATCCCAAACTCACTGCCATGTGTTTTTACTGTAGGTCAGAGATTAATGTAGCAGTTGCATAGCAACAAGTCAAATTAAAAAAATATTAATACATTGCTAAAAATAATCATAAGTGTTTAAGAGAAGTTTTTGATTATTATTATGTGGTTGCTCTGGCTTTTATTGTTGTTTTTATCCTTGAGCATTTATGATTCTTGGGTGCTTCTTTCCCCTTATGGGTGGGTGATCACAACACATTAATAAAAATGCTGCTTTTTCCAATTGGGCTCGTCTGTGCCTGTTCCACCTCGAGAGCAAGGCAGGTGCTGGCAGCATAGATAGTCATGGAATGATGGAATATCCTGAGTGGGAATAAACCCCCAGGGATCCCCAGTGCCATCCCAGACCCCAGCAAGCCCAGCCTGGGCATCCCTGGCAGCGCTGGCCAAAGGCTCCTGGAGCTGTGGCAGCCTCGGGGCCGTGCCCATTCCCTGGGCAGCCTGGGCAGTGCCAGCACCCTCTGGGCAAGAGCCTTGCCCTAAAACCCAACCTAAATCCCTCCAGGCGCAGCTCCAGCCGCTCCCTGGGTGCTGTCCCTGTGCCAGGAGCAGAGGTCGGAGCTTGAGGGAAGAGTGACTCATCTGCAGATGTCCTGACTCCATCTCCCTCTTCTCCAGCACTTCTCAGAAATGTGACAGCACACAGGTAAACTTTAAAACGTTATTCTTGCATCATTTGCATTTATTCTTGCATCATTCACTTGCACAAGCCCAGTCTCAGCTGTGTCCAACACCAGCTATGCCACCACAGCTGGAGCAGCACCAGGCCTCACACAGGGGGGCACAGTTTAGGAACTCTTGTTTAGTTATAGCTTGTCTGTAAATAGAATTGTTTAACCAGGAGGGACTGAGGGAACAAGACATTCACAGCAACTGAAGTCAGTTAAAATTGCATTATGAGAAACAGTTCTGCCTGATGCATACCTGTTACAAATGCCTAAAACCCAAAAGGAGCCATCTTCACAGTACAGATATTTCACTGAGGAATACTTAAATGTGCTGTAAATCAACAATACAAATTAATTGCATTTTCTTGTAAGAAAGGGTAACTTTATCTTCCATTGCTAGACAATTTTTTATAATGCCTTCATAATTTTTAGGATCATACAAATTCTACAGACAGTAGAATTTTTCTCTGGTTTTCTTAAAAGAGAAAAAGAAAAGGAAACTAGTCCATACCATTTGTTTGGCAAAAAGCAAAATGTGCACTAAAAAGCCAGGGTGAGATGGGGAAGAGGGAGCAGCACCTCTCAGAGGGTGGGCAGGGCTTGGCACAGGGTGCCCAGAGCAGCTGGGGCTGCCCCTGCATCCCTGGCAGTGCCCAAGGCCAGGCTGGACACTGGGGACAGTGGGAGGTGTCCCTGCCATGGCAGGGGTGGCACTGGGTGGGATTTAAGGACTCCCCAAAGCATCCTGTGATTCCCTGAAGAGCAGGGCTGGAGACAGGGCCAGCCCCTGGACCAGCACCATGGTCCCACAGCCAGCCTGCTCCCCCTCCTGTGTCACAGCACAGCCCTGTTCCCATGGAGCAGCTCCCAGACCTGGGGTGGATTTCCCTTCCCATCCATCTCCCTTCAGACACCCAGCCACTTCTGGGGGTGGAGGGAGGGCAGAGCTCCTGCTGCTCACCAAGCCCTGACCCTTCAGCTGTGTCCCCATTTCTTCTTTCTCCCCTCTCCTGTGCTCAGGGCAGGGGCAGGACCCAGGGGCTGCCGGGGGCTTGGAGGAAGCCCCAGTCCCCTCTGCTTGCACAGCACTGTCAGCTCCCAGAACTGGTCCCCAAACCCAGGGACAGTGACACTTTGACAGTGTTACAGCAGCCAAGGAATTGACCCACAGCCACAGCAGAGCCTTTGACAACTCTGTAAAGTAATTAGGGCCGTTTAACACCCTCTCACTGCAGTTCTTTATTTTTTTAATGAGATCCTAAATATATCCTACATACAGAAAAGTAATTTCCTGAGGACACTCCTTCTTTTAAAATATTTAAATGAACAAACAAAATCGGGTGACTTTAAATGGTTTTCAATGAGATTTCCTCTGTATTTGACAATGACAACAGAGCTGTGGTTTGGTACTGTATGTACAATAATAATATATCTGTATTATATATTATATCTATAAGCATGTACTGAACTCTGGGTACAGCAATGTGCACGCAGGACAGGAGTGGAGAGGCTGAACAAAGCAAGGGCAGATGTGGAATGTACACACAGAGCAAACCCTCAAAGCAATTTCTCCTGGTTCCCAGCTTCTCCCTGTTTCAAGGGCTTTGCCTGCTGCATTTGAATGAACTGAGATCTCACTGTGACAAGCAGAGCTGCCTGGAACCAGGCACTGCTGTTGGAGTCAGAGTCTGGAGTTGTCACATCTCAGTTTTGAGAATGTAAGAAAAAACTCCAGAATGTTTCCCACCCCAATCCTCCTCACACATAATAACAAAAAGTGACTGAACTATTTTTGAAGGGTAAAAAAAATTGTCAAATGAGCACTGAAAAAGTGCCCTCATAAAAACTCACACTGAGAAAATACTGAATAATTAAGTGCATGTAGAAAAAAACCCTGCTGCAGTCACTCAGCTGTTTGGCTCAGTGTCTGCTCAGAGCCAGGCTCTGTCTCCCAGGTGCCCAAGTCCCTTCCCCAGCTCTGAGCAGCCTCTCCTGGATTTCCAGCCTGGCTTTCCATCAGCTCTGCCCTGGGCAGCCTCTCAGCATTTCTGAGCCAGGGCCAGCCTGGGGATGGTTTTATTTTACAGCACTTCCAAGCGTGTGGCATTGGCAGGGGCTGCCCAGGGAGCTTTGCAGTGCCCATCCCTGCAGGTGTCCCCTGCAGGTGGCACTGAGTGCTCTGGGCTGGGGACAAGATGCCCATGGGGCACAGCTGGCACTGCATGGGCTGGATCCCAGGGATTTAGGGACTCTGTGGCTCCAGAGAGCACAGTTCTGTCTGGGAAGCCAGCAGGGCTGGGTGCCACTGAGCTCCAAGGGCAGTGACACTGTCACCAGGGCATGGACACAGCCTGTCCTCCATGCACAGGGACAGGCTGAGCTTGCCCTTCAGCACAGGATTGTGAGGGATTCATTGGATCCCTGGGAGCCAAACTCCAGCCTGGCACTGGCAGGAGTTCAGCAGTGCTGTGCATCCAGGGGGAGTGGGACATCCCAAGCCATGGGGCTGTCACAGTCCCCAAAATGGGACAATCCTACAGGCTGCTACAGCACCTCCCTGGCAGTGCCCAAGGCTGGATGGGGCTGGGAGCAGCCTGGCACAGTGGGAGGTGTCCCTGCCATGGCAGGGCTGGCACTGGGTGGGCTGTGAGGTCCCTTCCAACCCAAACCACTCTGGGATTCTCTGATGTCCATGACGTGGGTTTCAGTCTGAGAGGAGGCTCTGAGTGAAGGGTCCCCCACTGCCAGCACAAATGAGCCTCAGGCAGGTGCAGCTCCTTGGGGCTCCCTCCAAACCCTGGCCAAGGTTCCTGCATTCCAGCCACGAGATTTTTTTGTCCTGTTGGCCAGTTCAGCTGTCACTGTAATTGATGCTGGTGAAATGACACTATTAACAAACAAAGTGATGCTACTTGTGAAACACTGAAATGAATGTTCACCCTGTTGCCAGCACTGAGTAAAATTAGGACAGCAATAAAAGGTTAGACAATGACATTTAATGGTACTCCAGTAATAGATTTTATCACTTTTTTTATCCTACCACAACAATGTGTATTTTCATATACATTATATTTAATAAAATGTATTGATATGGAATTAGGAAAGCATGGGTTTAGTACTATTTACATATTTTAATTGAAACAATTTTCTTAACAACATTGAAAAATAGAAACTTAAAGTTCTCTTAATCGTGTTTTCAGCCAGTTAGTGGTAAACAAATGCATGCCTAGGAAGTCACACTCCCTCTAAAATGTGGTCAGTTGAAAGTTTCTAACTAAAGTGTGTATCTCTGTTTTGTTTCAAAAAATACATAAGTATGTCTGTCATTTCTGATACAAAATTCTACACTATCTTCAATAAATAAATAATAAAGCGATTCTGAAAAGTATGAAATGTAAACTTTGTTGTCCCTCCAACATACATTTTTTTTCCTTCCCATTGCTTGAAACATTACAGTGGTCTTTTAGGAAATTATAATACACAGACACTTCCCAGCACAGTTTACACTTATTACCATACTGATCTACCTACCTGTTATGGATATATCCTAATTTCCTAATGGAAACCAATAAGACTTGGAGTGCTAGAGAACACCGCCGACACAGGAGAGGTGGGAACCAGTACTGAAAGGACATGCAAGGAACACCAAAACCTAACGACAGCTCCACGAGAACGTTCACATGCGAATGACACGGGCTGGCACCTCCCATCCGGAATGAAGTCCTTACAAAAATACCAGTGGATGCGTGGCAGGGCAGGAACAAAAGGAATCCAAGCAGAACAAAGAGGAATTTGACTCTCAGGGATGTGTTGTCCCTGAGTCCTGACTCACAGGGCACTCACACGTGTGCCTGAGGGAAAGCAGACGTTGTGCCCGGGAGCTTTGCCAAACAGGGACAGGGGCCTGGACGTTGTTATCCATGGAGTGAAGGGATGGAGAGCCCTGCATTCCCCGGGTGGCTCTGGGGTCCCCACTCTGCAGCAGCACCACGAGCTCTCTGGTGACACCCAGCACAGCCCCGTGGGATGCCCTGAGCCCCCGGGGCTCCCTGGCTGCACACAGGAGAGCTCAGCTCTGTACCTGGGCACCACCCACTGCTGTGCACGCCAGGCCCTGCAGGCTGCACCTTCTCTTCCTGAGCTGGGGCCACGATTGTTTCTTCTCCCCCATGGCAGGTGAGGCTCGGCCTGGGAGCAGCAGCAGTGAAGGAGCACCTGGGAGGTACACACGACACCAGCAGGGCTCTGTGCCTCACCTGGGCTTCCTGCCCCAGCACTTACAGCCCTGGGGACAACAGCAACTCCCAATGGACTCCTCTGGAGTGCAATTCATCTCTGTGCAGAAGGCCTGGACAGCTTTTATTTTCAGGGGCAACACGAGTCATGAAGTGGTATGTTAATAGAATCTTCTCTGTTTATAGATATAGACTATTTATTTTCTAAGTCTTTTCAGTACCATCATGAAGACCTTCAAAGATCTTCCTGCTGCAAAACTGCTCCTTCCATTCACTCACATTTACACACCACTCTGCTAGGCAATAGGCACAGAACTCCTGAAGGGGAAAACCCTCAGAAAGCCTTCAAAACACACCCACACTGCCTCCTCCACGGGAATTAAAGAGCAGGGCAGCTGGAGCAAGCACAGCCACCCATGTGGTTTGCCAGCTATCCCCACTGCAGCACAAGGAACAACAGGGTTGTTTCACCAGCCCAGGAAACCAACGCCAAGTTCCACACAGAGAGATTGAGGGAGATCTCCTCACTAAATTGGGATTCGTGTGTTCAGTGAGAATTATCAAGGCACAAAGCTGCTCCTGTTTGCTTTGATAACCCTCTGACGTGTGAAGGGCGAGCAGTAGTTTCATGCCACACCAGCAAGGACTCGGTGACAGCTTCTGCAGACACCTCCTGCAGCGACCTCTGGCTGAATTCTGACTTTGGCCCCTCTCTCCTAAGGCTCATCAAACAGCTGCAGGTCCAGGCGCACCACGATCTCTCCCGTGGGGACTTCGTGCAGAAGGAGACACTTTGTAACTGGTCCCTTGGAACCCTGATCCTTCTTGATGTCTGCCACACGGATCTCTGTCCTGCCCAAAAAGTCTGGAATGCAGAAACACAGCGTGCTCAGGAAAGGGGAACCAGAGCCTGCAGGACCTGAACTTCCACCCACACACAGCAAAAGAGAAAACAAGCCTTCAGTTCTGCTCTGGTTGTGCACTTGAAGGGGACCAAAGGCTGCCAAGCTGCATAGCAGGGCATTCAGCCAGACCATGTTAAACAGCAGCAGCATTAAAACTAAATGGGCCCATGAGTGGAAAAACCCACCGTGGAATTCACAGCTGCCCTGCTTCAGGGACTTGATTTTATGATATAAAATAACCGAAGCCAAAGGCCAAAGTTCTCAGTTAAACCTGAGAGTGAACCTGCTGGAGATGACAGAGCCAAGCAGGTCATCAGCCCAGCAACGAGGTCAATGAGCCAGTACAGTCCTACCCAAACATTGTCTGAGAGATTGTGACTCCAAAATACATCTGTGGCACTCCACATGTTCATCCCAGCTTATGAAATAAGAATGAGAGAGGCTGTGGAATCCCCAGCCCTGGAAGTGTTCAAGTGTTTCCAACTAAAGTGTTTCTAACTAAATCTCTGTTTTGTTTCAAAAAAGACATCAGTATGTCTGTCATTTCTGATGCAAAATTCTGGATAGGGCTTGTAGCAATGTGGGATAGTGGAAGGTATCCCTGCCCATGGAAGGGGCTGAAACTGGATGATCTTTAAGGTCCTTTCCAAACCAAACAGTTCCACGAGTCTATTTGGTCTGGGATCCTGGGCTCATTTTTGCTACTGTTATTGCATAGAACAGGATCTCAAGGACATTTCTCTTCCTTCTGCCTGAACCCATCTGTGTGCAAGCAGCATCCAGAGCTTTCTGGAGTCTCAGCAGAATTACAAATCACACTTCAGTTGTTGTCAACTGCACAAGAAAAAGAACTCTCAAAACCCAGAGGGAGCTGCACCCTTTTTGTGTGGATACTGTGTGGAGCGAGGTTAAGCTGACTCCTCCCATATGCAAAGAGGGTCAGATCTGGGGTATCTTTAAAGATCATCTCCCAGCCCAGCCCATTCCCTCTGCTGTCCCTCAGCAGGAATGCTCCTCCTCAAAAAGAGCTCTGCAAGCGCCCTTGGTGGGGCAGCCCCTACGCACCATCCGGGGAGAACTGGTCCCGCTCGAACACCGTGATGCACAGCACGTCCTGCTCCAGGTCCTTGATGAAGAACTGGCAGTTGGAATTCCACTTGGGATTGAGGGTGTCCTGGATGGTCTTGGTGATGTGGCACTGGGAGCCCATGGTCACCTCACAGTAGGGGTTGCTCTTTCCTGGGGAGATGGGAACAAACAGAAACGAGCGGGGCTTTGTTAGCTGTGTGCTCCTGAGCTTCCTTCTGCTCCCACAGCCACCTGGGCTGGGAAGGACCTTGGCCACACCAGGCCCTGGCCCTGTCCCAGGCTCTGTTCCCATCCCAGGCTCTGCTTCACTGCCTCTGTAATGGGCTACATTACCATCACAGTGAATGCTCTGCCCTGCTGGGTGCTGAGCACCCTCCACCCTTCCCTCCAGGACTTTTTGGCTTGTGTGGTGGAAACAAAGCCAGCCTGAAACAAAAGCCTCGTGCAGGACAACTGCAGGACCATGGCTCAGCTGCACAAAGTCACCTCTGCCTATTTTACCTTCATTAAACCCACGTCATTTAACAAAATTATGTCTGGGACAGAACCCCTGCAGAGTCAGGCTGGCAAATGGGAATGTTCTCTGGATGGAGCAAGGAAAGCCAAGGCACTCACCGTGGGACCTGCAGGGTTTTAGCTCAATGCCTTCAACCACGTTCACCATCAGCCTCCCGATGCCTGTTGCCCTCTGGGAGCGAACTGTGGTGGAACAGGAGAGCAGAGAGAAATGTCACCAATGGATTTTCCTGCCCAGGACTTTTCCACAGAGGATGAGACCCCCACATCCTATGCTGTACCTAAATAGGCCTTTTCCCTCTTCTTCTTTTCAGTCTCTATGTAAAGTTCTGAAGCAGCTTTGATCTTCTGAACCCAGGCAGTCCTTCAGAAGGAAAGGAGAAAACAAAGTTGCAAAATGCCATTTCTGTTTTTCCCTGCTGGAGAACAGCAGACAAAACTAAAGCTGTCCCTCCTTCCCAGCCAAGGCTCTGGCCCCATCCCAGGCTCTGCCATCCCACAGCTGTCTGCCTGGAAGGGATCTTACTGGAATTCAGCACCTGCAGAATGGAACCATCCCAGGGCAGCAAACCCCAGCACACAGAAAGCTCAAGAGAGCCACGAGCAGGAGATGCTTGGTGAGAAAACAAAAGGCCTGAAGAACAGGTTTGGTTTCATCCAGCCCCTTGTTTTCCTGAAATAAACTGATTTCTTGGACTGGTACAAGACACTGCTGCTGCTGAGGTGGCCACTGTCCTTGGTCCCTGAGATTTCCAGCCCAATTCTTCTGACTCTCAGGGCTTTAAAAGCATAACCTGGGGAGTCCAGAGGTGGTGAATGGGCCCTTCTGGGAAACCATTTCTGGTTAAGAGTCACAGAACGTCCTGAGTTGGAAGGGACCCACATGGATCACTGAGTCCACCCCAGCAATCCCAGCCTGTGCCTGAAGGAGGCTGAGGGGAAGGCTGACAGACAAAAAGGGTGGCAGAAGGGCTACAAGTGACCTCAAGGGCTTCAGAGAACTGCTGTGACATACAAGGAAGCCTGAGCCAAGGAAACATGGGAGAAACTGGAGGCTGTGGATCAATTCAGGAACCCCAAATGAAGAGCTGCTGCTCCACAGGACATTGTGTTGGGAGACATCCTAAAGCTCCCCCAGTGCCACTCCCTGCCATGGGCAGGGACACTGTCCACTATCCCAGGTAACAGCAGAAGATAGAACTGCATCTCTTGGCTTCTTCACATTACCATAAAATGTGAAATGCAGCCTGAACATCCACCCTCAGCCATTTCATCACTGGTCTAGCTGGAATTCAGGAAACATTCTTTCTCCCTCTTTTTCAAATCATCGTATCCCAAGAAGGAATTTTCCAGTCTTGTAAAATAACCAGCCTGGAGAGTGCTCTGCAAGTTTCCATCACAACCATTGCCATCCTACAGTTCCCAGATTTTACAGGCCCACGAAGGCCCTTACCTTTCATTAATGCTCTCAGCCCGCAGTGTGTAGACTCTGTCGATGTGGGAGATGTGGAAGATGGGCTCATCTCCAGAAGGGTCTGTGGGTAACTTTACCAGTACCTCGTTGAGGAAAATGGGCTGTAAAACATCAGCAGAGCTGGAGTTGTACTGCAGAGTCTGCACAGGGGCATTCAGCACACATCAGCTCACTGCAGGATTATTCCATGTCCCAAGTATCTCCCCCTTTCTGCCTCCTGTATTTCTGCAGAAAATTTTAAAAGCTGACAGAGACAGAGGTGCCTGCATAGCCAGGGGACACTCCTGGAGAGAGCCAAGCAGAGCAGAGTTTCCTCCCCCAGAGAGCAGTGAATGCTGCTCTCCCTCTGCTCCCTCAAACACATGAGCCCTCATGGAAGAGTTTTATTCAAGCAAAACCTCCAAAGCATCTTTTCTTATTTCCCTAGAGCACACAGCCACCCTTCCTGCCATCAGTTCCTGAACCCCAAAGCTTTCAAACCTCTTCTCTAGGAAGGCTCCTGCCCACACCCCCAGAATGGAGCTGCTCAGCCCTGTCCCCATCCCCGTGCCAGGGCAGCACTCACAGTTTTGTACATTTTGTACTGCAGGTTGGACTTGGGGCTGAAGACCTTGTCTGTGCCAGAAGAGCCAAGAGGTTTTATGATCTGAGTGAGGAGGAGGAAGTCGTTGAAGAGAAAACCATAGAGCTCCTTGTTACTCTTGGCTTTATAGAGCTTCCCACTGTGCAGGAACTTGCGTGGTCCCAAGCAGTTTGTAACTGAATTAAAAACGAGTTGCTGCGAAAAGTAGAAGAAGAACAACAACGCACTGTATAAAGTGAAACAATCGGGGCTGCCCTGCAAGAGACCAAATACAGTTTTGAGTCCTGGTTCCAGTGGGTGCAGGGATGACCAGCCATGCCTCGAGCACCACAAGCAGCACAAGTCACAGGGGGCCCTGCGAGAGTCCCTGAAGGCCACAGGGCTGGGCAGGCAGGGGAAGCCAAAAGCATCTGTGCCCCCTGGCCACACACATGCACCTCCAGGGTGGGACTGAGCCAGGGCACCTGTCCTGGATGAGCAGCAGCTCTGCCAATGGTGTCTCCACAGAGCTTCCCTAAGGGCTGCATTCTGAATTGTGCTTGAATTTCACCCCTTACAACACCTCAGAGGAGTTCAGATGGCCACGATACCCCGAGTGAGAGCTGCTGACCACTGGGACTGGCACAATCCCAGCCTCAGCCAGGCCTTGTTAGGGATCAGCAGAGTCCTGCCCTTGCCTAAAGTGCCATTTTCAGGTTTATTTTCACCAGGGTTTGGGACAGCTCTCCCCAGCCTGGGCAGCTGGCTCTGGAGGGACTCCTTTGGCAGGCTGGGAACCCCTTGGACAGAAAACAGGGAGAGGTTGGGCTGTTCCTGCCATGGCTGGGGCTGCTGCTGGTGATGGTGCAGTGAGCACCACAGGCTCTGCCAGGGTGTGGAGCTGCTGTTCTGGGGCAGGCACCACCTACAGAAGGTAAAGCAGCCACTTCCCTGCTGGCAGACAGCTGGATGTGCTGACATTGTCACACCTGTCCTTCTCCCAGAACAGTCAGGCTTCCTCAGGTGAAATGCAATTTTTCTACTTGATGAACGAACCAGTGCTCGTTATTTTTTACGTTCTAGAATCATGCATACTTTGAAAATCAAGTAGTGATCTGTCTGTCTCTGTTACCTCCACCACAAGAGGAAGGCCATCAGAATATCTTCCCTCTTTTTGCAGGACATACAAACAGAGTATTTCTAGAAACTTATCAGGTAACATGGTATGAGAGGCAGGAGTTCTCTCTGTAAAGCCTCCAGAGACTTGATCAGTATTCTTGAGTTTTCAAATACATACAAAGCTTTATCACAGAAAATATTTGTAAATATTTGGTGTTCAAAGCAGTCCACAGTGGTCAGGTGCAGCTTTGGAGTGGGATCCAGCAGCCCCATAACCACTGCACACAAAGGGCTGGGAATCTGGGCAGTGCTGGTTGCAGATGGCAGCATTGAACCAGGGACTGCTCCGGAGCCAGGCACCCGAGCAGGGTCAGCAGCACGAGCAGCAGCCAGGACGGCGTGCAGGGGCCAGGAGGGGCCGGGAGGGGCAGTGCTGCCGTGTCCCTGTCCCCGGGGCAGCCCCGTTACCTCGGAGAGGCCCTCGCACTGCACGTGGGCCTGGATCCACTCCAGCCTGTCCGAGTTCTCCTTCTCGCGCACGCCCTCGTTCACCTGCGAGCACAGCTCCTCCGCCTTCTCCAGGGCCTGCTTCAGGTGGCTGTGGTCAGGGTGGTTCTCGGGGGTGTTCTCTATGATCTGCACACAAGCAAAGGCAGCATCAGGCTCCTGGCACCGCAGCTCAGCGGCACTCGCTGTCAGCCCCACGTTTATTTTCTTCCTTGGCAGATGTGAGAAATGGGAGACAAACACTACTTGGGAACAGCTGGACTGCAGGCCTGCCTGCACAGCCTTTCCAGCAGGACACTGCTGGCTCCTCTGACAGCCAAATACAGAAATGGAGCCACGACTGCTGAAGGAATCCCTAAACACCAACATCCAATTCATAATCCTCTGTGAAAGCCTTGGGCCATGCTCTGTGGTGTTATTTGGGATGGGAAGTGTTAAGCACCAAGTGGAAGTTAGGAAAGGGCTGTAAATCCTGCAGCACCATCAGCACAGGGGGAACATGCAGCAATGCAGGCTCAGCCTGTGGGGAGGGAATGGCACTGAGAGAAAAGGCAAATATGAGCACAAGGTTGTCTTGTTGCTCCTGTTATCTGAGTTTTAAATTTTCTCTCAGCACTCTCTGCCTTCTGGTTCTTTGGCTGCAAGCTTCAGCTCTGTTTCAAATGGAAATATTGAATAACTTTCCCAAAGCTCAAGGAAGGATCCCATTTTCTATACTGGAATCGAGTATTAAAGGACATCCCACATTGCCCAGCACATCAGAAACCTCCCGGTGACAAAGCCTGACACAGATAAGGAAACAACCCTGTAATTAAGGTGTAAGCAAAGCAGCCCCAAACCCAGCAGGTGTGCAAAGGAACGTACATTTTTAATGATTAGTGGGTATCTGGTTACCCGTTGCATAGGCTTCAGTAGGAAACTTGACAGTGGCATTCCTTTACAGCGAGGATCCATTGCTAACCTCTGAAACATTAGAGAGGGAAAATCTGGTTACTCAGGTGGTTTAAATCCCAAAAATGAGCTCCTCCAGGAAAGGAAAAGGGAAGGCAATAAATGAGCACCAATCCTCAGCTAAATCTGCTCTGAGATCTCAACATCAGCAGGAGAACTCCTGGTGCTTTGTACAACATTTCTTCAACCTGCCTTGTCTGGACAAGAATCCCAGAATCACCAGGATGGGAAGAGCCCTTCAGGATCACCCAGTGCCACCCCAGCAGCACCAGCATCACCCCAATCCCTGTCCCCAAGGCCACATCCAGACTGCTCTGGGACAATTCAGTGACTCCAAACCTCCCTGGGCAGCTCAGCCCAAGGCCTGACCACTCTGTGAGGGAAAAATTGTTTCTAATTTCTGATCTGAACCTCCCCTGATGGAATTTCAGGCCATTTCCTCTCTTTTCCCTTGGGACACGACAGCAGAGCTTGACCCTCCTGGCAGGGACTTGTGCAGAGCCACAAGGACCCCCTGAGCCTCCTTTGCTGCAGCCTCAGCCCTGCCCATCCTCAGGGATTCTCCAGCCCCTTCCCAGCTCCTCAGGGATTCTCCAGCCCCTTCCCAGCTCCTCAGGGATTCTCCAGCCCCTTCCCAGCTCCTCAGGGATTCTCCAGCCCCTCCCCAGCTCCATTCCCTGCCCTGGACACTCTCAGCCCCTCGTGGGTGGCCCAGAAGTGCCACAGCCCTCACAGGAGGTGGTGCCTCCTCTGCTCAGCATTTCAGCCCGGTGAGAAGAGAAGATGCACAGAATTCCCAGGTGCTGCTGCTTCTCCCACCTTGACAAACTCCTTGAAGTCGGGCACCTCGTCGGTTTTCTGCTGGATGAGGGCGGCGCCGTTGAGCTGGCAGCTGCAGAAGCGGATGTAGGGCTGCATGTGGGGCAGCTGCGCCGTCAGGATGTCCCCGATCATCTTCACCGGCATCTTCTCCCCAGACATCTTCTTCCTCACACGCAGGGCCCTGGGCAGGAGCAGGGCAGGGGTTGGACACAGAGCCACTCCTCAGTTATGGAACAAAGGGATTAACCCAATAACTGATCTTTGGAAGCCCGCAATGGGGACTTTTCTGCCCAATTACAAAATGGGAAAGAAAATAACTTTATTAATGATTTGCCTATCGAGGTGCAGGTTTAACTGTGCCCTCACTGGCAGTGACTGGGGACAGCAGCACCCAGAGCCTTTGGAGAGGGATGCCCTGGGCACAAACCCCTTGGAACCAGGCAGGGAAAATCCTGCCCTGTGGGAAGCCTTGGCAAGGAGGATTTGCCTTCTGCAGCACTGTCTCTTACTCATTGTGGAAAGGCAGGGAGCCATAAATACAGCAGGGACAAGATTTACTGCAGGGATACAATGAACAGTTCCTTCTTACTGAGCTGTTGCTTTTACACAGAGGCAGCAGCTGTGGCAGTACCAGCTGTGGGTTTCTCTGGGTCTGGATTGAAGGCACTTGGGACAGTAATTCATGTTGGGACTCAGGTGTTTATTATTTGTTATCAGTAAAACAGTCTCACTATTTGTTATCAGTAAAACAGCCTCACTGCTGTGAGTTCTGCTGCTTTTCATTGGAAGGCACAAAATGCCCAACAGTCTCGTGGTACAAGGACTTTTAAGACTGAACTATCCAATGAAGAACTGACACCTGGATTATTTCACTTTTAACCCAATAACTGATCTTTGGAAGCCCACAATGGGGACTTTTCTGCCCAATTACAAAATGCCACCCAAACCCATGGAGAAGGAGGAAGAAGAAGCATGAAGAGCAAACCCAGGACAGCACCCTGTGCCCTCCATCTTGCTTCCATCCACAACACACTAAAAACCCCAAAACCTCAATTTCTCACCAGTGATGCACCTACACTGCTCTCTATATAATCTATTTCACACTTTTGTGGGTTCCAGTCTATCTTGAAGTCTGGGAAACTTTCTCCATGGATGAGGGTCAGAGTCAGTGCTGCCCTGGGGGTCAGGGCACCCCAGAGCAGACACAGAAATATTCCCTGTGTGCTCTGGGTTTGCACAAAACCCAGGCTGCACCCTCAGCCAATGCCTTTCCTTCTCCTGGCCATCCAGGTGCTGCCTGACTTTAATGCAATGCCAGATCACAGGTGAGAGGAAGAGGAGGGTAATTTCCTTTTCTATTGGCTTAGAAAGAGAGTTACTGATGTGTGAGTGAGGCAAGGAAAACCCCATCACCCTAATTTTTAGCCTGGTGTCCTGAGGAAGGTTCATTGTCACTTGTCCTGTCACTGCCACAACATTTCAACTTGTGGGCCATTTTCAAATACATTTTACAAAAAAAGGAGATATTACAAAGCTGTAAAATCTCTGTAGGTTCAGTGAAAATTAGCAGCTGAGTAGGGAAAGAAAATAACTTTATTAATGCTTTTGCCTATCAAGGTGCAGGTTTAACTGTGCCCTCACTGGCAGTGACTGGGGGCAGCAGCACCCAGAGCCTTTGGAGAGGGATGCCCTGGGCACAAACCCCTTGGAACCAGGCAGGGAAAGTCCTGCCCTGTGGGAAGCCTTGGCAAGGAGGATTTGCCTTCTGCAGCACTGGAACCAAATGATGCAAATGGCAGAGAACTGCTGGGCTCTTCAACAGCTCCCAGCAAACCCTGCCCCCAGTTTGCTTTGCCCCCAAGGAGAAACACGTGGCCCTTCTGGTTAGGATGTGTGTAAGTGGAAAATGTTTACATGCAGATAAAAGGAGAGGCAGGGGCAGAGGCCCAGGGTTCTGGTTTTGTGAAGTATGGGGGAAAAAACCAACTTACTTCAGTAGTTTTATATTGCACATAATCAGCTCCTTCCAATTCACAAAAATCATGGCAACTTCTTTTTCTGTGACCAGCTCAGACTCCATCAGTGGTTTCTGGAAGATCTGGGGAGTGAGAAGAGGCCACTTAGAATGCACAGGGTAAGTACAGAGCCAGCACACCCTGTCTCTGACATCCATGGTGTTCCCTGGGACTAAGGAACCCTCAGGTATGGGGGGCTTTAACAGGGAATACTCTGAATTTGTAGGGGTGATGGTGTTAATGCTGACCTGGATAATCTGTTTGAATCCTGGGAATTTTAGCAGAGCTCTCCTGCAAAAGATCCCAGGATTCCTTTAATAATCCAGCTGAAAACAGCTTAGACTCTTCTATGGAAGATCTGATTTCTCTGAGAGTCCCAAGATTTGCATATCTTGAACTCTTCCTCAAAAAAGGACTTTGCTCCTCTGTCAAAGGAATTGTCCATAGCTGGCTGTACTGATTCCTTTTTTCCACCTCTAAAGCCAATCACAGGAAGTGATAACTGAGCTCATTTATCACTCAGTATCACTGCCCCCCTCAGAGCACAGGCAATGTGCTTCATTCACAACATTTGTTTAAGCTTCACAACTTGTGCATGAGAAATGAACGCTGAGAGTCAGGAGCAAAAGGGCTTTGCTAAAATGACACTTCAAAGATCAGCATTTAGGTGATGGTAGCACAGGGGATTGCCGTGGTATGCAGCCACCCACAGCTGTATCTGTATATCTGTATATTTGTATCTGTATATCTGTGTATCTGTATATTTGTATCTGTATATCTGTATATCTGTATCTGTATATCTGTGTATCTGTATCTGTATGTATCTGTATATCTGTATATCTGTGTATCTGTATCTGTATGTATCTGTATATCTGTATTTATCTGTATCTGTTTATCTGTATCTGTATCTATATCTGTATCCATATCTATCTGTATATCTCTTTCTGTATTTGTATATCTGTATATCTGTGCATCTGTATCTGTATATCTGTATTTGCATCTGTATTTATCTGTATCTGTATATCTGTGCATCTGTATCTGTGTATCTGTACATCTGTGCATCTGTATCTGTATATCTGTATTTGTATCTGTATTTATCTGTATCTGTATATCTGTATATCTGTATACTGTATATCTGTATCTATATATCTGAATATCTCTATCTGTATCTGTATATCTGTATTTGTATCTGTATTTATCTGTATATCTGTATCTGTGTATCTGTACATCTGTATCTATCTGTATATCTGTATACTGTATATCTGTATATCTGAATATCTCTATCTATCTGTATCTGTATATCTGTATTTGTATCTGTATTTATCTGTATCTGTATATCTGAATATCTGTATCTATTTGTATCTCTGTACTTGTATATCTGTGTATCTGTACATCTGTGCCTATATCTGTATTTGTCTGTGTCAATACAGGTAAAGGAGGACTGGGCAGAGACCCCAAGGCAGGCAGGCCGGCAGTGAAATGCAGGAACTTTGCACAATGCAGGAATTCTGCACAATGCAGGAATTCTGCACAATGCAGGAACTTTGCACAATGCAGGAATTCTGCACAATGCAGGAATTTTGCACACTGCAGGAATGTTGCACACTGCAGGAATTCTGCACAATGCAGGAATGTTGCACACTGCAGGAATTCTGCACAATGCAGGAATTTTGCACAATGCAGGAACTCTGCACAATGCAGGAACTCTGCACGATGCAGGAATTCTGCACAATGCAGGAATGTTGCACACTGCAGGAATGTTGCACACTGCAGGAACTCTGCACGATGCAGGAATGTTGCACTGGCCGAGGGAGGGGCCCCGGGGCTGCCCCACCTCCGTGACCAGCTGCAGGTCGTTCACGTAGTTCTCCTCGGTGACGATCAGCTCGTGGATGTAGCCCTGCCTCTTCCTCTCCGTGGGGGTCAGCATGTCCAGCAGGTGCAGGTCTGCACACCCTGCAAAACACAACAGCACAGGGGCCTCAGTGGGGCTGGGGCACAGGGACCCTCACTGGGGCAGCCACAGCACCCCTGCATGGCCAGCACTGCTGCCTGCCCTGCTCACTGCATCACTGCTGACATGGCACAGCTGCATGGCCAGCACTGCTGCCTGCCCTGCTCACTGCATCACTGCATTACTGCTGACATGGCACAGCTGCATGGCCAGCACTGCTGCCTGCCCTGCTCACTGCATCACTGCATCACTGCTGACATGGCACAGCTGCATGGACAGCACTGCTGCCTGCCCTGCTCATCCATCACTGCTCTCATGGCACAGCCCCAGCAAAGCTCCATCTCTCAGTGACTCCAGACATTCCATTTAACACATTTTTTATTCATTAAAGCAAAGGCCATCTCTGTGTGTGAACTCCTCCCTGGTGGCCAAGTTCAAAGCCTCCTCAGCTCTGCCTGCCCGTTCCAAACCAGCCCCTTGGGTTGTGCCATTCCAATCCCACGTGGATGGCTGGCAGTGAAAGGGGCAAAGGACTCCATGTGGTGTGAGGAAAACACAGAGATGTCCCAGAGGGAATTAGGGAAGAGCTGCAGGTCCCCAAAGCTCCAAGGGGCTCTTTGGAATGAGTCCCTCAGCTCTGCTGGATGCTCCACATTCCAGGTTCCCCTTGGCCCCTCTGCTCAAGAAGGGCCTGCAGGGCCTCTGCACTCCTCCACACTGCAATAAAAACTGCTCCAAATATTTGAAGGGCCTGAGCCAGGACATGCAAAGGTCACTGCAGATCCCCACTGATGTCTGGGCTGAGCCAAGGCTGGATTTTGTTCTCCTTTCTGTTTCAAAGCACAGGAAAAGCTGGCACTGAGCTCCTCTTCCATCAGTTCTGTCCTTTCACTGCTGGAGCCTCCCTTGCACTGATCCCCTCAGATGGGAGGGGTTTTATGTCAGTTCCACAGTCTTGAATTTTCTTTTCTACTCTGAATTAGACAGAACATTTAATTCCATTCTTTCTTCTGTTGGCCATTATTTCTCAGCTGAGCTTAATTAAGTTCTTCTGAGATTGGAACACAGGATGTTTTCTTCCAGTTTTTGCTACTTTTCTGCATAAAATACAATGCATTTCAAAAGGCAAAGTTGATTTCAAACAGGTGGAAAATGTTTGGTCTAAAAATGATCTATTTGACTATTTTCACACAACCAAAATTCTCCAGGTGAATTCTTTCCCTCACCCCTCAGCAAATTCAGTATATTTCCCATGGAAACAAACTTTCCTCATGGAAACATCAGGCCCCAGGTAACTCTTTCAGTTCTTTGCATATAAAGTTAAAATTTAGGGAGTGTTCCCTATTTTAGCTTCCTGAGTGGAGCTCAGACAATGCCACAGGGAAGGTTCAGCTGTATCACCAATATTTCCATGAAATACCAGCAACATCTGCTTGAACTGATCTGTGCTTATGAAAGTGGAATGATGGATTTGACTTAAAAATAACAAAAAACCCCAAACCAACCAAACAAACCCAACAAAGCAAAACCAAAAGCCAAAACCAAATGGAACAAACCCAGAAAAGGAGACAGAGCCAAGGTTGATCCCCTCTGACTCTGAGGCTGGGATCAGTGGAAGCACAGTGACACTCACAAGGCTCCCCTGACACACAGGATGTCACAGCCCTCCACAAAATGCAATTCAGACTTGGAACAAAAAGCAGGTGTGGAGAAATATCATTTTCATGCAAGAACAATGGATTTTGGCCCCTTCCAAAAGCCAGAAGTTCCATCTCTGTTGAATTAATGCCTGATTTCAGAGCAGCTTCTTTGGTACCAAGCAAACCACAGGTCTGAGAAACAGCCCCAGCTCTCCCAGTGCTTCATTGGAAGAGAAACAAGTGTTTAATTACTTTTCCTGGGGGAAATTCTTGTTCAAAGATGTTCAAAGTCCTCGGCCTGAAGGTGATTTCCAGGCACCAAGCCCGTGGAGGGAGCACTGACATTGTGAATAATGAAACATTTCAGTGGCTCCCTTGGCAGCCAGCTGGGCTGTGAATGGCTGCTCTGAACACTGAAACATTCTGCTTTTGAAGTATTTGGGAGAAAAAGAAGCCCAAATGTGAGCAGAACATCCCAAAGAGACTTTCCTGCTAGGAGATTTCTTTGTGAGGTGCACAAGTGCAGAGATTTTTCTTGTCCTTGTATGAAGAGCACTGGAGAAGAACTGGATTCCTTTCCAGGTGGGAATGTCTGGCTCGTTCTTCATGGATGCCAAAGAACTTTGGTGAACTGGATTGCAGAGATCACAGAGTCATGGAGTGGTTTGGGATGGAGGGACCTGAAATCCCACCCAGAGCCACCCCTGCCATGGCAGGGACACCTCCCACTGTCCCCAGTGTCCAGCCTGGCCTTGGCAGTGCCAGGGATGCAGGGGCAGCCCCAGCTGCTCTGGGAATTCTTTGTTTCAATCCAGAAAAGCCAGGGGAGGATGGGGAAATGACAATCATGAGCTTGGTTTGTTGTCAGGAGGGTGAACCTGTGAATTCTGCCATTCTGGCTGGACTTGGAGAACCCACAGACAAATGTTGGAACTGCCAATCTGTGCCTTGACCTCCCAGCACCACAGTCCCTGCAGGTTAATGGGCTCCAGAAATGTAAAAAATCATTTCAAATCCTTTGCACAGAGCAAAGATGTTGTTCCTCTTCCTTACAAAGTCAGCCCTGAAGATCTGGGTCTCCCAACACAAACACTGAGCCTAAAACAAGATGCTGCTTTTTGGGAAGGGAGGTTCTGCTGTGGAAATCACAGATCCACACCCGTGGCCACAGCTGCTGATCCCTGTTCATGTCAGTTCTAAGCAGTGCCACGGGCAGACCTCCCTGTAAGCCTTGAGCTGGCCCAGGCTGCACAGGAGAGAGGAACCTGTCCTGACAGAGGGACCAGGAGCAGGCAAGAGTGATCTCACAGTTTGGAGTTTTCCAGAAAATGCTTTAGGAGAAGGGAACAGCACACCAGGACAGCAGCCCCTCACTGAGGTAAATTATTCACAGAACCCCCAAATCCCCGGGGTTGGCACAGCCCTGCCAGCCCATGCAGTGCCAGCTGTGCCCCATGGGCACCTTGTCCCCAGCCCAGAGCACTCAGTGCCACCTGCAGGGGACACCTGCAGGGATGGGCACTGCAAAGCTCCCTGGGCAGCCCCTGCCAAGGCCTGAGCTCCCTTTCCATGGGCAAATTCCTGCTGCTGGCCAAGCTGAGCCTGCCCTGGCCCAGCCTGAGGCCGTTCCCTCTGCTCCTGTCCCTGTTCCCTGGGAGCACAGCCCGACCCCCCCGGCTGTGCCCTCCTGGCAGGGACTTGTGCAGAGCCACAAGGGCCCCCTGAGCCTCCTTTGCTGCAGCCTCAGCCTCTGCCCAGCTCCTCAGGGATTCTCCAGCCCCTGCCCAGCTCCTCAGGGATTCTCCAGCCCCTTCCCAGCTCCTCAGGGATTCTCCAGCCCCTTCCCAGCTCCTCAGGGATTCTCCAGCCCCTTCCCAGCTCCTCAGGGATTCTCCAGCCCCTTCCCAGCTCCTCAGGGATTCTCCAGCCCCTTCCCAGCCCCTCAGGGATTCTCCAGCCCCTTCCCAGCCCCTCCAGGGCTCTCCTGCAGCACCAGAACTGGGCCCAGCCCTGCAGGGGCCTCTCAGTGCTGAGTTATTTAAATCACAGCATTTCAACATTCAGCTTTCTTAGCACCTGTTTGAAATGCAACCAATTCCCCTTAAATCTCCTGGGATGGACCCTCCACCGAGAGGCCATCCCAGGTTTTGGTGAGGACATTGGGATCAAACAGATCTCTCCATCTGCAATGGATGCCTAAGAAATTTGGTGAACTGGATTCCAGAGACCCAGAGAGATCCAGAGATCCAACCCCATTTCCCAGCTGTTTCCAATCATTTCTGCAGGTTTGGAATTTCTCAGGCAGACCAGTGTGTCCAGCTCCTGTCAGAGCAGAGCACTTCCCTCTGAGCAGGGAAGGAGCTGGAAACAAACCTGGGCAGTCCCTCTGGCAGAATTGCAGCATTATTTAGGGCTGGGATTGCCCTCTCTGGGGTGTGCAAAGGTTTGGATGTGGCACTGAGGATGTGCTCACTGCTGGGGCTCCAACCTCAACCACTCCACAGTCACTGATTCCATCAATCCCCCTCCAGAGGCTCTTGGGGACAGTAAAATCCCACATGTGAGGGCAAGAATGCCTCAAAGAATGTAAATCACAGAGTTCAGCAAGGCCTGGAGGGGTTCAGGACACATCAGGAAACCAAACCCACCCCTGGGTTGTGCCCAGGGTGTCTGAGGCCCTGGCACTCAGGGCACAGGAGCAGCAGAGCCACAGGAGAAGGGACAGCACAGCCCATGCCACAGGGAATTCACAAATACAGCTGCTGTGCAGGCACTTCACTGGAACCAGCAATGTGGGAGCCAAATGCAGTATTTAAAATGCTGCAACCTCTTTGCAAACAGCATTTTATCATTTCTTCACTTTCATTTGGCAGAGGGACAGCTCTGATCTCTGCTCCTGTGACCTGACAGCACCCAGGGAGGGGCTGGAGCTGTGCCAGGAGGGATTTAGGTTGGGTTTTAGGGCAAGGTTCTTGCCCAGAGGGTGCTGGCACTGCCCAGGCTGCCCAGGGAATGGGCACGGCCCCGAGGCTGCCACAGCTCCAGGAGCCTTTGGCCAGCGCTGCCAGGGATGCCCAGGCTGGGCTTGCTGGGGTCTGGGCAGGGCAGGGGGGGCACTGGGGGTCCCTGGGGGTCCCTGGGGGTTCATTCCCAGCTCAGTTCAGGAGCTTTGCTCGTTAAGTCCCCAGGTGGGCAGTGAGTCCTGGTGAAAATCATTTGAAAATCATTTCCACTGGAACCCAGGACAATGAAACCCAAAGGTCACCTCAGCACCGTGTTTGGCTCAGCAGCCCTTGCTGGCCCTGCCCTGTCCATTCTCCTCAGTAATATTTGAGGTATGTTGCTCCTGAATCTACTCAAGTTGTCTAAAGTTAAAAACAAGTCATTTGTCATCTGAATTTACTGCACAGAAGTTGCTATTTAAGAAGTTAAATAGCTGGAGTCAATAACCACAAAGAACTAACAAGTGCTTTAAAACCAGAGAACAAAACCAGAATTTCAGTCATTTTGGTTATGGGAATAAAATGTGCTCAGTGAGCTCATGGGGACACAAAGTGAAGCCACTAAAGCTCCAAAAGAATTGAGGTTTAAATAAAACTGATCCTGAATATAAAGCAAAATGTTGATAAACCCACATTTCAGCCTTAGAGTTGTCTTGGACAGATTTCAAGTATTGAAAAGAACAAATTCCATGAAAGAACATCCATGGGAATTCTTTGTGAGCAGTTGAATACAGAAGGAATTCCCACAAACATAAAACCAGTGAAGAATAAAACCCAGGAGCACTGGCAGCCTCTGGAATTCCAGTCTCCATCCCTCCAGTGACAATTCCTGTGCAAGGGGAGAAGGCCCCTGGCACAGGGAAGGGAAGACACAGAAACAGTTCCCAGAATGGCAGGATGACTTGGGTGGGATTTAAGGATCACCCAGAGCCAGCCCTGCCATGGCAGGGACACCTCCCACTGTCCCCAGTGTCCAACCTGGCCTTGGGCACTGCCAGGGATGCAGGGGCAGCCCCAGCTGCTGGGACAGTCACTGTCAGACTCCCTTTCTCATATAAATATTTATATATATTTATATATATTGATATCCACAAAGACAAGTAAAGCAGTCCCTGCAATGCCTTGTTCCCTGCAGCTCAGGGAGGATCCCTGAGGAGGAGGAGGAGGAGGAGGATGAAACCCTCAGGGACCCCGGGAGGGAATGAACACTGCAGGGATTTCAGCATCTGCCACTGCAGCCCCAGGGCAGTGTCTGTGTCTGGGACTCTGTGCAGGGATTTCTGTTCCTCTTCTGCCTGAGGCAGCAGCAGTGCCTCGAGTGTGCTCAGCTTGGCCAGCAGCAGGAATTTGCCCATGGAAAGGGAGCTCAGGCCTTGGCAGGGGCTGCCCAGGGAGCTTTGCAGTGCCCATCCCTGCAGGTGTCCCCTGCAGGTGGCACTGAGTGCTCTGGGCTGGGGACAAGGTGCCCATGGGGCACAGCTGGCACTGCATGGGCTGCCCCTGGGATTTGGGGGTTCCCTGTGAGGGACAAGCCCAGAGGGCTCCTCCAGCCTCCCAGAGCTCCCCAGGAGCCCCCAGAGCCCTCGGGAGCCCTGAAGACACCAGGGGGGATCATCTGCACCCTCAGGGCCTGCAGAGCTTCACTGGATGTGAAGAGGAAGCAAAGAGCAGCACCTGAACCCCCACAGCTGAAACTGCAAATGTTTCACACAGATTCAATCTGTCACAGGACCCTCAGTGTCCCTAAGGTCAGAGCTTTCAGTCCAGTCAGGTTTTCACCCCAATAGCTCAGGATGGGAAAAGAGGGAGAGGCTCTCATTCAAATGTCAGTTAATGCACAAAATACTGACAGAGTGCAGTCAAACCTGCCTCCATCCCCTCAGAGAGCCCTGACAGTCACCAGGGGGATGTGCTGCAACATTTCTGCACTTGTCAGCAAGTGGCCATGATGGAGGAGAATTATTTTTTTAATGGTAGGAATGAAAGATGCATTACTATTTAAATATTGTCCTAAAAGGAAGGGAAATCTGTGCAGTTGTGCATATCTTCAGACTTGAGCTTCTGGCATAAGACACATCCCAAATGCAGGAACAGCTTTGTTCAGGAACAGGAACATGGGAAGGAGCCAGGGGGTGGAACTTAGGGGAAGCCCCTCCAGGGCCTCCACAGCAAATCAAGAAAGAATATTTAATTTATCTATTAAAAAAATCAAAATCCACTGCTCGGTACCACGCAGAAACCCTGGGCAGGGAATCAGAGAATCCCAGAACATCCTGAGCTGGAAGGGACCTGCCAGGGGTCCAAGGACACACCAGCAACCCCCTGAGCCAGAGGGGCAAAGGCTGCAGGGAGCAACGATGGAACTGAGCAGTGACAGGGAGCCCAAGGGCCAGGCAGGTGCCCCTGGAGGGCTCCAAGGGCCAGGCAGGTGTCCCTGGAGGGGCAAAGGGCCAGGCAGGTGTCCCTGGAGGGGCAAAGGGCCAGGCAGGTGTCCCTGGAGGGCTCCAAGGGCCAGGCAGGTGTCCCTGGAGGGTCCAAGGGCCAGGCAGGTGTCCCTGGAGGGGCAAAGAGCCAGGCAGGTGTCCCTGGAGGGGCAAAGGGCCAGGCAGGTGTCCCTGGAGGCTCCAAGGGCCAGGCAGGTGTCCCTGGAGGGGCAAAGGGCCAGGCAGGTGTCCCTGGAGGGCTGGAAGGGCCAGGCAGGTGTCCCTGGAGGCTCCAAGGGCCAGGCAGGTGTCCCTGGAGGGGCAAAGGGCCAGGCAGGTGTCCCTGGAGGGCTGGAAGGGCCAGGCAGGTGTCCCTGGAGGGGCAAAGGGCCAGGCAGGTGTCCCTGGAGGGGCAAAGGGCTCCAGTGCTGCTGCCAAAGCCCTCGGGGCGAGCTCGGCGTGACCCAGCAACGAGACAACAACAAACACTGTCGGCCTCTTTTGTAGGAAGGATTTAATTCTCTATACATGGAACTAATTGGAAAGGCTGGATTACAGTTGTTAAAGCTGCAGGTTTTTATATATTTATATAATTTACATTCATAGTGATGAAATACTGAAGTGCAACTGAGTAAGGAGCTTCACTTGTCCTCTGCACCTCTGCAGGACGGGCGGGGAGCAGGGGCTGGGACAGGGCACAGACACCAGGAGTAAGCCCGTTGTAAGTGATGAGTAGCAGGGCTCAGTTGTGCTCTGTGAGGCGTTGGGAGAGGGCAGGGCCAGCACCTGCAGCAGGGGCCGGGCAGGGTTTGGCTCCAGCTCCAGCTGCAGCTGCAGCTCCAACTCATCTGTGTCAGTTCCACAGTCTGCTTTAAAAAATGTAAACATTGGAAATGGATTGCAGGGATCTCGTTCCATACATTCGTTCTTGTCAGGACAATGACTCGTGCCCAATCCCCAGGGCAGTTTGGGGGCTCTGGCAGCCCCAGGAGGGAACAGTGTCCCCGTTTGTGACCCGGGCAGTGACAAACCCAGGGCACACCCAGGGCTGTTTGCTCACCGTTTGCAGCTACAGGAAATGTGCAAAATCAAATGAACAGAGCTGGGTCAAACATCACCCCAGGTTTGCCTCTGGCACGGGGGAGGGCGTCTGCCCTCCCCACAATGGGTTACACACTCAACAACAACACCTGTTACAAACAGTACAGTAACTACAACAAAATACCTGGAACTGGGCACATTTCAACTTCCTTAAACTGATTTTAACTCCTTCTGTTCTTTTGTAATTAAAAAAAAATTAAAATTAAAATAATAAAAAAAAAGACACATTGACAACACTGGACAAGTGAACAATAAAAAAAGAAAGATACATAAAGTCTCCAATTCATGGACATTTGGAACAATTTTAATAGCACATGCAGCATTCCTTGATAGTGGGTCTTTTTGCACAAACAAAAATTGCAATGAAGAAATTAAATTTATACTTTTCCTTTAAAAGGCTAGAATATATCTTTAAAAAATAATTTTGAAAACTACCAAAAGCACCTGTGCAAAGGTGGAAAAATTAGTTTGGTAACTCTGAAAGCCACAAAAGGACCCACTATCCTCTGATTTTTATTTTTCTTTTGCGTGTGTGTGTTTTTGTTTTGTTTTGTTTTGTTTTTCTGTTTTGAATCAGTTTAATTTTGTCGGTAATTAACTCAACCATTGCGATTCCATGCACTAAATGTCAAATGAGGTAAAACTGCTGTGCAGTGTGTTCTTGACTCAGAAGGCAGTAGATGATCATGCTGGAAGCCACATGATCAAGGCTGCATCTCCCATCATCCCTCTGGGCACTGCTATGGGATAGTGGGTCTCTTTGAGGACTTTCAAGCCTGAGTGGGGGATGGACAACATATGATTCCTAGAAAAAGGAGGAAAACAACACATAAGCAAAACAAAACAATGAGCAAATTCAAGCTGGGGCAATGAGGCAGGCGTGGCGAGGCACGGAGCAAAAAATGATGGGGAGGGGGGAACGTGCTGGGGGGGAGATGGGAACAAAACCAACCAAACACAGCGGGGACAGAAAACCTTCAAAGAGCCCCGGGGGCGGCGGGGCCCGGCAATGCTGCATGTGGGAGGGACACGGGGACAGCGGCACACCGGGACACTCACACTGCTGGCTGGGGTCCGTGTCCGTGGTCAGCTTCACGTAGTTGGACGGGAAGAGCCCCACGTGGCCGTTGACCTCCCCCTTCCACCAGTCGGGGTCCTCCCTGCTGAGCACGGTGATGATCTGGCCCTTGCTGAACGCCAGCTCGTCGTCGTTCTGCGCGCTGTAGTCGTACATGCCGATCACCTGGCACACTGACAGGGCACGGTGTCACCGGGGCTGTGCCACCCCCAGGGCAGCCCTGAGCCCCCCTGCCCTGCCCAGAGCCCAACCCAGCCTGGGCATCCCTGGCAGCGCTGGCCAAAGGCTCCTGGAGCTGTGGCAGCCTCGGGGCCGTGCCCATTCCCTGGGCAGTGCCAGCACCCTGGGCAAGAGCCTTGCCCTGAGCTCCAGCCTGGCCCTGCCCACGTGCAGAGGTCACCTCTGGTCATTGCCCATGGCTCAGGACGGCTCCACAGAACTCAGAGAATGCCCAGGTTGGGAGAGCCCTCCAAGACCATCGAGTCCAGCCCAGCCCCAGCACCCCAACTCAGCCCTGGCCCCCAGTGCCACATCCAGGCTTTGTTAAACACACCCAGGGATGGGGACTGCACCACCTCCCCGGGCAGCCATTCCAGAACTTTCTCCCCCTTGCTGCAAAAACCTTTTCCCTGCTCTCCAGCCTGGATTTCCCTCGGTGCAGCTGGAGGCTGTGTGCTCTGGTTGTGTCAGTGCTGCTGCAGACAGAGCCCAGCCCCAGCTGAGCACAGGCACCTTTCAGGAGCTGCAGAGTGATGGGGGCAGCCCTGAGTCTCCTTTGCTCCAGGCTGAGCACCCCCAGCTCCCTCAGGGCTCCTCACAGGGTTTGTGTTCCCTCTCCAGCCTCGTTGGCCCCTCTGGATGTGCTCAGGGTCCATCCAGGACCCTGCAGTGACCAGAGCCCACCCTGGGGCTCAGCTCAGCCCCCCCAAACTCCAGGGGTTTAAAAATCCCAAAGAGTTTCATGGAACCCCAGCAGGGCTTGGGTTGGGAGGGACCTCAAAGCCCATCCAGTGCCACCCCTGCCATGGCAGGGACACCTCCACTGCCTCAGGGTGCTTCAGCCTGGCCTGGAACCCCCACCAGGACCAGTCAGTGGACAGGAAAATCTGGGACACACTGGGACTTCCACTATTGGAAGCTGAATAATCCAAAAGAAAGCCAATGCTGATGCCTTTGTTGTCCCTGTGAGGTTTTCAGAACAAAAAACTCTTGGGAAATACAAGAGAAAATGAAGAGAACTGGACAAAAGCATCCCAGGCCATCCAGGCTGCTCTGCTGGCACCCAGGACTGGTTCCAGCAGGGATTTTCTATTTCCTTGCAGTGGAACTCATCCAGCCCCAGAGTCCAGCTGGTCCTGCTCACTTCTGACAAAGCAGCTCCCTGAACTCTCTGAAGCAGCAGGACTGTTTGGTTAAATAAATAATCTCCTCTATTTCTCTGCCCTTTTCTCTTTGCCAGGCCACAGGGCTTCTGCTTTTCCCACCACACATCAGACTTCCATTAATGAGCCTTGCTGGCAGGTTCTCTCCAGTGGATTAATCCTAAAATTTGCTTTTATTTTTGTCCTTGTACCAAGCCAGCAACTTATTTCAATTTGCCAAACAGCTTTTCTTTTTTTTTAAATTACAGTTTAATTAAGATTTTGATGTTCTGCAAAAAATGCTGAAATTTTATTCTGTAAGATTTAGCATGTGGGGAAAGCCACAGATTGTCAAACGTGAAGTAATTTCAAAAATACACAAAAAAATCTCATCCTATTTCCTTGTAAAAATTGTGTCTCAATGCTGAGCTGCCTTTCTCAACCTGAATTCCATGGGGCTTTAGGGAGGCAATTCCATGGGGCTTTAGGGAGGCATTTCCTGGATCTCTGTAGCAGCCAGCAGAGGGGCAGCAGCAGCAGTGCCAGGCACAGCACCAGGGATGGGCTCTGGGAAGGCCCCTCCAGCCCAGCCAGGCTGGGATGCTCTGGGATGTTCCTGTCCTGTGCTCCCGAGTCCCTCCCCAGACCCTGCACAGCAAAGGTTCCTCCCCAGGGGTTTGTCCCAGCTCAGACCTGGGGGTTCTGCAGGAGAGGAGCCTCAGGGGCAGCCCTGGATCCTCCTGAGCCTCTGCAGCTCCTGCTGCACCCAGGGCAGGGCTGGGGACACATCCCAGAGCTCAGAGCTCCTGTCCCACATTCAGGGCAGGGCTGGGCTGGGGATGGAGACACATCCCAGAGCTCCTGTTCCATGGACAGGGATGGGCTGGGCTGGGGACACATCCCAGAGCCCAGAGCACCTGTCCCACAGTCAGGGATGGGGATGGAGACACATCCCAGAGCCCAGAGCTCCTGTCCCACAGTCACTGCAGGGCTGGGCTGGGGATGGAGACACATCCCAGAGCTCCTGTCCCACACTCAGGGCAGGGCTGGGCTGGTTTGGGGATAGAATAACATCCCAGAGCTCAGAGCTCCTGTCCCACACTCAGGATGGGCTGGGCTGTTTGGGGATGCAGGATTCCCCAGAGCTCCTGTCCCACAGTCAGGATGGGCTGGGCTGTTTGGGGATGCAGGAACACCCCAGAGCTCCTGTCCCACACTCAGGGATGGGCTGGGCTGGTTTGGGGATGCAGGAACACCCCAGAGCTCCTGTCCCACAATCAGGGATGGGCTGGGCTGGTTTGGGGATGCAGGAACAGCCCAGAGCTCCTGTCCCACACTCAGGGATGGGCTGGGCTGGTTTGGGGATGCAGGAACACCCCAGAGCTCCTGTCCCACACTCAGGGATGGGCTGGGCTGGTTTGGGGATGCAGGAACACCCCAGAGCTCCTGTCCCACACTCAGGATGGGCAGGGATGGTTTGGGGATGCAGGAACAGCCCAGAGCTCCTGTCCCATGATCAGGGATGGACTGGGCTGGTTTGGGGCTGCAGGAACACCCCAGAGCTCCTGTCCCACACTCAGGGCAGGGCTGGGCTGTTTGGGGATGCAGGAACACCCCAGAGCTCCTGTCCCACAGTCAGGATGGGCTGGGCTGTTTGGGGATGCAGGAACACCCCAGAGCTCCTGTCCCACACTCAGGGATGGGCTGGGCTGGTTTGGGGATGCAGGAACACCCCAGAGCTCCTGTCCCACAATCAGGGATGGGCTGGGCTGGTTTGGGGATGCAGGAACACCCCAGAGCTCCTGTCCCACACTCAGGATGGGCTGGGCTGTTTGGGGATGCAGGAACACCCCAGAGCTCCTGTCCCACATTCAGGGATGGGCTGGGCTCGTTTGGGGATGCAGGAACACCCCAGAGCTCCTGTCCCATGATCAGGAGGGGCTGGGCTGGTTTGGGGATGCAGGAACACCCCAGGGGCTCTGGAGCTCCACACCCGTCCCAGCTGAAGGCCCAGCACGGGCACAGCGGGCAGGGCAGGGGTGCCAGGGGCAGGCAGGGCTCACCTGAGGGTGCTGCAGGCCTGGGCAGCTCCGTGGGGGTGCTCTTGCTGGTGCCAGGGCTCAGCAGTTTGACGTAGTTGGCCGGGAACCAACCGATCTGGCGCTTCTTGCCACGGGCCTGGGACACAGAACCGACACGGGATCAGGACTGATCAGAACTGCCAGGAACTGCCCAGAACTGCCAGGAACTGCCCAGAACTTCCCAGGGGGATCAGAACTGATCAGAACTGCCCAGGGGGATCAGAACTCCTCAGAACTGCCCAGAATGCCCCAGAACTGCTCAGAACTGTTCAGAACTGCCCAGAACTGCCAGGAACTGCCCTGAACTGCTCAGAATGGTTCAGAACTGCTCAGAACTGCCAGGAACTGCCCTGAACTGCCCAGAATGGTTCAGAACTCCTCAGAACTGCCCAGAACTGCCCAGAACTGCCCAAAACTGCCCAGAACTGCCCTGAATGGTTCAGAACTCCTCAGAACTGCCCAGAACTCCTCAGAACTGCCCAGAACTGCCCAGAACTGCTCAGAACTGCCCAGAACTGCCCAGAACTGCCCAGAATGGCCCAGAACTCCTCAGAACTGCCCAGAACTGCCCAGAACTGCTCAGAACTGCCCAGAACTGCCCAGAATGGCCCAGAACTCCTCAGAACTGCTCAGAACTGCCCAGGCAGGGATGGACAGCTCCAGGGGCTCAGAACTGCCCAGAACTGCCCAGAACTGCCCAGAACTGCCCAGAACGGTTCAGAACTGCCCAGAATGGTTCAGAACTGCCCAGAACTGCCCTGAACTGCTCAGAACTGCCCAGAACTGCTCAGAACAGCTCAGAACTGCCCAGGCAGGGATGGACAGCTCCAGGGGCTCAGAACTGCCCAGCCCAGAGGAGAAAGGGGTTGGGAAGGGAGAACTCAGCTCTTCTGTTCCACCAGCTGAATGTTATAATGCTAACATAAAATCTTATCAGTATTTCTAATTGTTAACATAGAATCTTATCAGTATTTCTAATTTTTAACATAGAATCTTATCAGTATTTCTAATTGTTAACATAGAATCTTACCAGTATTTCTAATTGTTATCATAGAATCTTATCAGTATTTCTAATTGTTAACATAGAATCTTATCAGTATTTCTAATTGTTAACATAGAATCTTATCAGTATTTCTAATTTTTAACATAAAATCTTATTAGTATTTCTAATTGTTAACATAAAATCTTATCAGTATTTCTAATTTTTAACATAGAATCTTATCAGTATTTCTAATTGTTAACATAGAATCTTATTAGTTAAACAAGTTAAACCCTTGTTCCATTATTACACCTGTTACATTAAAATAAACCCTCAGGTTGTGACAGCTGAAACAGAGATTAAGAATCCAAATTTCCCTTTTCTTTTACAGAACCAGATCCAAGCTTTCCAATGCCTTGTGTCACCAAAGAAGGAATCCTCACCCTGTTATCCCCCAAACCCAATGTCCATTGCAAATCAAATCCATAAAAATTCCTTGCTGTAAGAAAGAGTTAGAAGCTGAGATTCAAAGTTCTGGAAGAACCTATCTCAAGAATGATTTAAAGTGTTTATTCTCTTTGTGTTAGAATAAGGTTGGCATTTTGGGCAGGGAGAATTTTGCCCCTGATAAACAGATTGTTAACTTTGGTGGAAAAAATTCATCTAAAGGATTTATTATTCTTGAACTACTTTCTTCCCTGTCTAAGCCTCTACTGAAAAAGAAAACACTTGGTCTAAAGCCTATTTAGATAATTTAAGATATTTTTGAACACTGCATTAATGCTTAAATGCTTAATGCTAGAAACATTTGCCTTATTTCCCCTTCACTCTGACCCCCAAGTGAGGAGCAGGAGAATAAAAACAACAGTCAGGGATTGCTAACACAATAAAACCCAATTGTAAAACCACATGTAAGACATTAAAGCATCTAAATGACATCTGATTATTCACACAACCAAAAGTGAATTGTTTCAGAGCCTCCCAGCAGCTGCTCAGTGGGAACTGTGGCCCAGAGAAGTTTCTTTTCTGTCTTAAAATGCATTTAATGGAAACTCTTTAAAGGTAAAAGTTACCAACAGCACCAAGGTTAGTGAGAGAAAACCCCAAAGGAATCCTGGAAGAGGATTTCTCCACAAAAGATGAAAAAAAGAAGAAAAGGCAAAAAGGGCACAAAGAGTTAAAAAGAACTGAACCAGTCAGAGATCTGCAGTGCACAAATGAATCCATGGCATTGTTACACCTCAAATTCCCTGCTAAAACCCCAGAGCAAACAGAGCCTCCTTCAGGGGACCCAATGTCAAATTGTGCCCTCAGAATCCCCTGGCAGGGCCCAGAGCAGCCCTGAGCCCTCCCTGCTGTCCCCAGGCTGTCCCCAGGCCAGGCATGGCAGCTGGGGCAGCTCCTGGAAGGGATTTTTGGGGTTTTTTGGGTTTTACTGGCACCTGCTGCAGTGCAGAGCATTGTCACATTTATTTCTCATTGGCACATTCAGCATTCTCAGCTACTAAAAACCAGGTTTTTTTTAATGGGATTTTACTAGGAAACAGAAAAAGGAACTAACTTGGAGCTCTCCTTCCCACCAACCACCTGGATTCTTCTTTCTGATGAGAATCAGCTGGCCAGGAGCAAGAGTCAGCTGTTCTGGGCCTGTGGCTGTGTAAGAGGCAATAACCTGGGCAATTTCTGTTGAAGCAGAGGAGGAAAGAAAAGATTAATTTGAAAAAAATCCAAGCACATTTTATCCAACATTAATTCTGCTACAAGACTGTGTTATTCCTTCCCATAAAATTGTGATGGATTTATGTATTTCCATGAAAACATGTGGTAACTGGAAAATAAATGAGAGGTTCAGAGAATAAAGTAGTAATAAACCAGAGGTGCAGCAGCTGTGTGGTAGGAGATAAAAAATGTTTGAAATAATAATAATAATAATAATAATAATAATAATAATAATAATAATAATAATAATAATAATAATAATAATATTATTATTACATAGCTCTTAAAATGCAGTGTTTTCCAGTAAATCCATCTTTGCATTTGGCTCCCTAAGGAGAGGAGCCCATCACAATGACAAATTAATGAAGCTGCACCCAGAGGTGCCAATCAAGGCTGGCAGAGAATCTCCCACCACCTGGCCCCACAAGGGATATTTTCCCCATGCAGCAAAGAGGATTTCCCTGGAATTCTGTGTTCCCTCTCAGCCCAGGAGCTGCTGCAGGGAATTACCCTGAGCTGTGCTGGTGGAGCTGTTCTGGTCCCCCAGGTGACCCAGTGTGCCCCAGGTGTGACCCGGGTGTGCCCCAGGTGTGCCCCAGGTGTGCCCCAGGTGTGCCCCAGGTGCAGCTGCACAGCTCTGGTGCCACCCAGAGCCAGGCTCAGCCCTGTCCCCAGGCCAGGGACAGGGACAGGGACATTGAACACAGCCAGAGTGGGGCTGGGGCTGCTGAGCCTCCTGAGGGACCTCAGGGATTCACTGCCAGGACAGTGCAGGACAGAACACACAAACCCTGCAGGGATTCACTGCCAGGACACACAAACCCTGCAGGGATTCACTGCCAGGGCAGGACAGACACAGAACACACAAACCCTGCAGGGATTCACTGCCAGGACAGAGCAGACACAGAACACACAAACCCTGCAGGGATTCACTGCCAGGACAGGACAGGACAGAACACACAAACCCTGCAGGGATTCACTGCCAGGACAGAACACACAAACCCTACAGGGATTCACTGCCAGGGCAGGACAGAACACACAAACCCTGCAGGGATTCACTGCCAGGACAGGACAGAACACACAAACCCTGCAGGGATTCACTGCCAGAACACACAAACCCTGCAGGGATTCACTGCCAGGACAGGACACACAAACCCTGCAGGGATTCACTGCCAGGGCAGAACAGAACACACAAACCCTGCAGGGATTCACTGCCAGGACAGAACACACAAACCCTGCAGGGATTCACTGCCAGGGCAGGCACAGAACACACAAACCCTGCAGGGATTCACTGCCAGGACACACAAACCCTGCAGGGATTCACTGCCAGGGCAGGCACAGAACACACAAACCCTGCAGGGATTCACTGCCAGGACAGGACAGAACACACAAACCCTGCAGGGATTCACTGCCAGGACAGAACACACAAACCCTGCAGGGATTCACTGCCAGGGCAGGACAGAACACACAAACCCTGCAGGGATTCACTGCCAGGACAGAACACACAAACCCTGCAGGGATTCACTGCCAGGGCAGACACAGAACACACAAACCCTGCAGGGATTCACTGCCAGGGCACAGAACACACAAACCCTGCAGGGATTCACTGCCAGGGCAGGACACACAAACCCTGCAGGGATTCGCTGCCAGGACACTGCAGGAACACACAAACCCTGCAGGGATTCACTGCCAGGACAGGACACACAAACCCTGCAGGGATTCACTGCCAGGGCAGGACAGGACACACAAACCCTGCAGGGATTCACTGCCAGGGCAGGACAGAACACACAAACCCTGCAGGGATTCACTGCCAGGGCACAGAACACACAAACCCTGCAGGGATTCACTGCCAGGACACACAAACCCTGCAGGGATTCACTGCCAGGACAGGCACAGAACACACAAACCCTGCAGGGATTCACTGCCAGAACACACAAACCCTGCAGGGATTCACTGCCAGGGCAGGACACACAAACCCTGCAGGGATTCACAGCCAGGGCAGTGCAGGAACACACAAACCCTGCAGGGATTCACTGCCAGGACACACAAACCCTGCAGGGATTCACTGCCAGGGCAGGGCAGAACAGAACACACAAACCCTGCAGGGCTGCAACAAGGGAGGGGAAGCCCAGCATGGAAATGATGGAATGGTTGATGTGAGATTTACAAGGAAAGGATCAGTGGGAACGTTAAAAATGACCAGAGAAGCAACTGAGACACAAAGGAGCAGCAGGAGGAGGGTGAGGAGCAATCCAGGGCCCTGCAGGGAACACAGAACAGCAGGAGCTCCCTCAGGAGGGACAGGGGAGCCAGGCAGGGATGGAAGGCCTGGAGGGACAAAGGGGCTTCAAACTGGACCTGGGGGCAGCACACAGAGCCATGGAGTCATGGAAGGGAGTCATGGAATGGAGATATGGAATGGAATCATGGAATCATGGAATGTTTGGGTTGGAGGGACCTCAGAGCCCACCCAGTGCCACCCCTGCCATGGCAGGGACACCTCCCACTGTCCCCAGTGTCCAGCCTGGCCTTGGGCACTGCCAGGGATGCAGGGGCAGCCCCAGCTGCTCTGGGCACCCTGTGCCAGGGAACAATTCCTCATTCCCAGTGTCCCATCCAGCCCTGCCCCTCTCAGCACAGGCAGTTCCCAGCCCAGTCCTCCCTGGTTTGATCTCACCCAGCACTGACTCTGCTCCTGGATTTTCTCTGTCTAAACCCCCCACTGCCCTTCCAGGACCTGCTGTATTTAATGAGAAATTCCTCCCCCTGCTCTCTGAGCAGTCCAGCAGGAAGCTCACACCCACCTCTGAGCAAGCAGAGTTTCATTCTCCAGCTAGATGGTATTTAGTGACTGACACACTGGAATGATTAGAGGATGAATTCTTTTATTCCATTTACATTATTTATTAACTGCATTTATTCCAGTTATTTGATAATGGTTTTCATCAGTGCAAACCACTCCAAGATGACCAAGAGCAAGCACTCTGTTTTCATGGAAAAGGTTCTGTTGCCATTGAATTGGACACTTAAGAACAGAGAGAAGGTGCTGCCACAATATTTGACTCACCAGGTTTCTTCCCTAAGCTTCCTGTTTTCCCAGCTGCTCCTGGAGCCTTGAAATGGAGAACAAAGGCAAGTTTAGCACTCAGGTTTCTTTCTCCAGTACATGAAAATGATTTACAAAGCTTCACTTAACACTCATGTGAGTCAAAAACTCACAGGAAATTCTGTTCTTACAGAAATCCTTCATATTTCAGATGGCAATAAACACCTGGGAATAAATACCAAGCATGAAGTGGATTCTGTTAATGCAGAAGGGCAGACTTTTATTCCCTTTCATGGGCTGCAAATACCAAAGGAGATCCCATTTGTAATCCCAAAGGAGATCCTATTTGTAATCTCAAAGAGATCCCAGTTACAATTCCAAAGGAGATCCCATATGTAACTCCAAAGTAGATCTTATGTGCAATTCCAAAGAGATCCTATTTGTAATCCCACAGTATATCCCATTTGGAATCCCAAAGGAGATTCCATTTGAAATCCCAAAGAAGATCCCATTTGTAATCCCACAGGAGATCCCATGAGCAATCCCAAATGAGATCCCATTTGGAATCCCAAAGGAGATCCCAGTTACAATTCCAAAGGAGATGCCATATGTAACTCCAAAGGAGATCCCATGTGCAATCCCAAAGGAGATTCCATTTGAAATCCCAAAGAAGCTCCTATTTGGAATCCCACAGTAGATCCCACGTGCAATCCTAAATGAGATCTCATTTGAAATTCCAAAGTAGACTCCATTTGTAATCCCAAAGGAGATCTCATGTGAAATCCCACAGCAGATCCCATTTGTAATCCCACAGTAGATCCCACGTGCAATCCCAAAGCAGATCCCATTTGTAATCCCACAGCAGATCCCATTTGCAATCCCACAGTAGATCCCACGTGCAATCCCAAAGCAGATCCCATTTGTGACTGCAGTTCCATGTATCTGCAGAATGGGATTTCTGTGGGGGTGAGCTGGAACAAGAGGAGGTTCCATCCCTGCAAACATTGCTGAGCAGCTCCCTGCAGGCAGCAGGGTGAGGTGAGGGATGAGCACCTGCACCCAAGGGATTGGGAAGCAAAGCCCTGAACAGCCACCACAAACCCAGCAGAACCTGACATCAGCCCAGCTCCTGCCCCTAAATAATTCCTGCAGCCTCCTCCCAGGCCATTGGCACTTTTCTGTCCTGCAGTGAGGAGGTCTGAGGTGCAAAACAGCAACTCCAGTCTGAACTGGACTGTGGCCAGGAGTGCTGGGCAGCCACAAAGTCCCCCTGCCTTCAACACTTCCACCTCCCTCAACTCCTCCTTCAGGGTCCTCCTCACAAACCTGGAGCCAACATCAAAGCACCTGAAGGCCTCCACAGAACCCCAATTCCTGTGTGCAAAAGAACAGTTTCCTCCTCCACATTCTCCCTGGAAAATGAGGTTTGAAAACCTGGGGATTCTGGCAGGAATGAAACTGAGGAGTAACTGAAGAACAGCCCAGGGCTGAGAGAAAAGGGCCCCTCAAACCCTGAGCTGGCTATAAAATGTCACCTATGAGATGGATTTGCAGGTCCATCTTCAGCTCATCTGGGTGTCTCAGAGCTCCTTTGTGTCCCACATTGTTGCAGTTACACCCACAGGAGCAGCAGAGCCTCCTCTCCTCCCTCACTCCTGTGATTGTCCCCAGATCCCCTCCCAGGGACCAGGGCAGGAATTGTGGTGTCCCCCCAAAGCCAGGCTCAGCCCTGTCCCCAGAGCACGTGCAGGCCAGGGGAGCAGTCTGACACCCCCACAGTGGAGCTGCTGCTGCTGCTGAGGCTCCTGGGGACAGGGGACATGGCCAGGACAGTCCCACAGAGGGGGATGGACCAGGGGGATGCCAGGGAACCTGCTCTGGGAAGGGTTTTGGCAGGGGAACACCCTCTGCCCTCCTCAGCAGAGAACAGGGCTGGACCTCCAGAGAAACCTCTGCAGAACAAGTGCTGGACCCTCAGAGAAACCTCTGCAGAACAAATGCTGGACCTCCAGAGAAACCTCTGCAGAACAAGGGCCTGGACCCCCAGAGAAACCTCTGCAGAACAAGGGCCTGGACGCCCAGAGAAACCTCTGCAGAACAAGGCCTGGACCCCCAGAGAAACCTCTGCAGAACAAGGGCTGGACCTCCAGAGAAACCTTTCCAAGTGCTGGACCTTCAGAGAAACCTCTGCAGAACAAGGGCTGGATCCCCAGAGAAACCTTTCCAAGTGTTGGACCTCCAGAGAAACCTCTGCAGACCCAGTGCTGGGCCCCCAGAGCAGCCTCTCCTCCCAGGCATGCCCTGGCCAGCCCCCATGCTGCTGGACTGAGGCACATGGACACACCAAAGCTGGGACATTGCCTTTCCTGGGAAACAGAGGTGATTTTAAAATAGAAACCCCAGAATCCCCCTGACCACACTGAGTCTGAACTGTCTGTGGGATTCTCTGAATCCTCCATGCAAAAGTAGAGGGGACACATGGAGAAGTCCTGCAGCACTTAAAGAAAGAACTAAATTAATAAATAACACGTTTAGGATGGTGCCCATTTCTGCCCACTCAGGAGAGGGAGAAGCATTTCCTGTTCCTTCAGCTGACAGCAAAGCCAGCAGTGAGGACAGAGCCTGTCCCTGCACACCTGGGACACCCCTGAGGCCACTCTGTGACAAGTGATGAACTCTCCTGAGCCAGCAGAGCAGATCTGCTCTGTCAATTTAATAATCCCAGCAAGGATTTGCCAACTGTGCTCTACACAGGACCCTTCAAACCCCAGCTTGATCCATTCAGGGATTATTTTCTGAACCCCTATGCAAAGTTTGATAATCAGATGTCTTGAAATTGTTGTTTCCAGGCCATCCCCACAGAGGGAATTCTCAGCAGTGCCCAGAATAAACCCTGCATCCATCCATCCATCCATCCATCCATCCATCCATCCATCCATCCATCCATCCATCCATCCATCCATCCATCATCCATCCATCCATCATCCATCCATCCATCATCCATCCATCCATCATCCATCCATCATCCATCCATCCATCATCCATCCATCCATCCATCCATCCATCCATCCATCCATCCATCCATCATCCATCCATCCATCATCCATCCATCCATCATCCATCCATCATCCATCCATCCATCCATCCATCCATCCATCCATCCATCCATCCATCCATCCATCCATCATCCATCCATCCATCATCCATCCATCCATCCATCCATCCATCCATCCATCCATCCATCCATCCATCCATCCATCCATCCATCCATCATCCATCCATCCATCATCCATCCATCATCCATCCATCATCCATCCATCATCCATCCATCATCCATCCATCCCTCCCCTAAGGATCAGCCTCAGAATGGGCCATTGCTCCTCTGAAGAACAAAGACTTTCCCACCTTTTTAATAAACTGAAGCTTGAAGGAACAGGGAATGGTTTGTTTTAGCACCCTGAGGTGAATGGGCACAGAAGAACAAATTTAAAAAATTCTTCAGCTGTAGAAACCATTGAGATTTTGAGTCATTTCTAGAAACTCTGCCCTTGCTGCTGAAAGCTCAGCCCTGCTTTTCTTTGGTTCTGTCAGTAGTGCAGAACACATGAAATTATTCCTCTTTTCAGAACATTTTCCAGCCCAGGCAGCTGTCCAAGCACAGCAGCACACGTGAGTGTGAGAGAGTGAGATTTCAGAGAGCCAGGACTCTCAAATCCTCTGCCAAAACTGGCCCAGGGAGCAGGCAGGGGAGCAAAACCCCATTCCCACTGGGAGGCAGCAGGTCTGTGTCCTGCAGGAACCCCAGCATGGAAACACATCCCAGAGCAAGGGCTCCACCAGCTCTGTGCTTCTTCCTCCCTCCCTCACCCACATCTGAGCTGAAGGGGTTTTACCAAACACAAAGGGCACCTGGAGCAGCTCTGGGTGCAGAGCTCTGAGCTGGTGCAGGCTGGGGGGACAGAAACCCCAAACTGAGCTCTCTGAGCAAAGGGAATGAACACCTGAGCTCTGCACTGGGATTTGCCAGCAATAGACTGCAATACCAAACATCACCAACTGCAAGGGTTTTAATCCAGAAACCCCAAACTGAGCTCTCTGAGCAAAGGGAATTAACCCCTGAAATCTGCACTGGGATTTGCCAGCAATAGACTGCAATATCAAACATCACCAACTGCAAGGTTATAAATCCAGAAATCCCAGACTGAGCTCTCTGAGCAAAGGGAATTAACACCTGAAATCTGCACTGGGATTTGCCAGTAGTGCCCCAATAGACTGCAAAACCAAACATCACCAACCACAAGGTTTTAATCCAGAAACTCCAAACTGAGCTCTCTGATCAAATGGGAACTGAACACCTGAGCTCTGCACTGGGATTTGCCAGCAGTGCCTCAACAGACTGCAATACCAAACATCACCAACCACAAGGGTTTTAATCCAGAAACCCCAAACTGAGCTCTCTGACAAGGAGGAGATTCAGAATTAACACCTGAGCTCTGCACTGGGATTTGCCAGCACTGCCCCAATCCCACATCTAGACTGCAATACCAAACATCACCAACCACAAGGTTTTAATCCTGCCCCAGAGGATGCTGTTGGAATTTCCTGACTCTGCAGAAATTTCCTCTTGGAAGGTTCCCTGCAGCTGAATTTCAGTGCAGGTTTCATGCTCTGGCTTTTCCAGCAGCAGGAATGGCTCTAAGGACTGACCCTGCCCAGGTCTGTGCTGCAGTCTGTCAGTTTTTACCACCCAAATCCCCCAAATCCACTGATTTTTATTCATTTATCTTTAACCTCCCATTATTCCAGAGATATAAACAGAATCCTTCTCATCAAGAGATCAATCATGTACCCAACTCTGAATCTGAACTAATTCCTACTGGGAGATAAATTATCCTCTCAAGCCATATAAAGGAGAGAACATCTCTCTTTAAAATGCCTAAAAAGAAAGCAAAAAAACCCCAAAAACCCCAACAAGGACGTGGTCTGTGGAATTATTTTAAGATAAATAGAGATTAAACAGAACCTCTATTATTCAGTCAAAATCTGACAAACAAATACAGTAGTTAGCAAAATTTTGGTGCAAAATTTGTTCTTGATTGCAAGAAATTATAGGAAAAAATGTAATAAACTGAAATATTACTGTGTAGATTTTGTTGGTTTTTTTTAAATAATGGCAGTAAGATACAGCTCAGGCATTAAAAACTTCCCAGGGCAATAAAACAATCATGGCTGTTCTGATCAGTGTCTAAAAACTGCCAAGTGCACTACTGATGTTGGCAGCATTTTTATGCATGATCCTCCAAGTTATTTATAAAATTAAGTTGTAAAATGCAACAAATATAGTTGTTATTGTCATTGTTTAGTATAGTTTTATATATTGTTTATATATATGTTGTTATAGAATATATATGTTTGTACATATCAATATAAGTTGTAGATATATTCTTATATCTTGCATATATGTCTATATATGTTACATATATTGTTTGTATATATGTTGCTATATTTATTGTGTATATATGCTAATATATGTTGTATATATTGTTTGTATATAGTTGTTATATATATTGTCTATATATATATGTTAATATATGTTGTATATATTGTTTATATACATGTTGTTATATATATTGTGCACATATTGCACATATATATATATGTTAATAAATGTTATATATATTCTTTGTATATATATTGTTATATATATTGTGTATATATTGTATATGTGTGTTAATATATGTTGTATATATTGTTTGTATATATGTTGTTATAAATATTGTGTATATATTGTATATATATGTGTTAATATATGTTGTATATATTCTTTGTATATATGTTGTTATATATATTGTGTATATATTGTATATATATGTGTTAATATATGTTGTATATATTGTTTGTATATGTTTTTATATATATTGTGTATATATTGTATATACGTGTTAATATATGTTGTATATATTCTTTGTATATATATTGTTATATATATTGTGTATATATTGTATATATATATGTTAATATATGTTGTATATATTCTTTGTATATATATTGTTATATATATTGTGTATATATTGTATATATATATGTTAATAAATGTTGTATATATTGTTTGTATATATGTTGTTATATATATTGTGTATATATATATTGTTAATATATGTTGTATATATTGCTTGTATATATGTTGTTATATATATAGTGTATATATTGTATATATATGTTAATATATGTTGTATATATGTTGTTATATATATTGTGTATATATTGTATATCTATGTTAATAAATGTTGTATATATTGTTTGTATATATGTTGTTATATATATAGTGTATATATTGTATATATATGTTAATATATGTTGTATATATTGCTTGTATATATGTTGTTATATATATTGTATATATATATATGTGTTAATATATGTTGTATATATTATTTGCACAGCTGTATCTGTAATTTTTCCCAGTCTCAGCCAGCAAATCTGCAAAGCATTTTTCATTCCCCTACCACGCCCTGCCCTGCAGCTAGCACTACGACCCCAAAGAAAACATTTCTCTACCTCAGAATCTTTGAGTCTCACATAATTAGATGGGAAAACTCCTGATTTATCACCCAGCGTGCCCGTCCACCAGTCACCATCTTTCTTTGTCACCAGGATCAGGTCACCTTGTTGGAACGTCAGGTCCCCCTGCTCCGAGCTCTCGTAGGTGTACATGGCAATGTACTCTGCAAAAGGGAAACAGCATCAAGAAATAAATAAAAATAAAATGGAAAGCTCCTGAGACACCCCCAGGGATCCCCTGCAAAGCCTCAGTAATATCAGGGCTAGGCAGAAGGAAATTTTTAATTTATTGCTCATAGAAATGTTAATATTTAATGAATAAAATTGTATTTATCAAACTGAATGGGAGCTATTAAAAGGCTGCCTCAGGGGGTTTGTATATAATCTGCTATTTTAATTTTAATATATATATATATATTTATGTAGATATTTTATGTACATTTAAATAATTTAAATATACATAAATCATTCATTTAGATATTAAACACGCTTCCCAGTGGTTTCTGGCTTGTGCTGATGAGTGGGATTTTCAAAGTTTGGGATGCAAAGTGCACACACCTTATAAATCACCTTCTGCACATGAGCCTTTCTGCAGCCCTCTCAACAGAAGATGTGAAATCCCTGCTTTATTGCCTCTCAAAACCACACTTTATTGATGTGTTTAAAGTAAAGCTGTGTTCATTTTTAATACAAACACAACACCTGAGATATTCACCTGGGACAAGACTCTGCCTGTCCACAATTCCCTCTCCACAAACACCAGGAAAACCAGAATAAGGTGATTTTTAATTGAATTCCCTTCCAAGCCAAACCAGCTGGGATTAAATGGAATAATCACTGAGCAGAGCAGCTGTACTTGGAAATAAATTATTATTTTCCTTTTCTCTGCTGCTCCCTCCTTTTAATTTCTGTGCTGCTCAGGCCAGACACAAATTCCATGTAAATGTCCCCAAAACTGGAATTGCAGGTAGAACCTCCAGGTGTGCTGCAGGGACCACACACAGATATTCATGTGTAATCTACATTTCATTAATTGAGCTCCTCTGCCTGTGAATTAATGAACCTGCAGCTGCCTCTGCTCTGCAGGGCACTAAGGCAGCTCAGGTGAAGGGTGACAGCAGCCAGGAATTCCCTTTAAACCTTCCAGAAAAATCCCTGTGAGCTCTGAGGCTGTGCAGGCTCTGAAATGGAGCTGCCCACAAGGACCCCAGGATTCCCTGAGTGGTGTCACTGCTCTCATTAAGAGCTCTAATGAAACACTGGGAACAGCTTTGGGGGAAATGAAAATATTTACCATGTCCTGACAGCATGGACAGATGTGCTTTTTGGCCCTCTGTGAAAACCCATTCTAGATCAGAAAATGTTACCAAAATAATGGCAAAAAAGAGAGAAATATTGGAAAAAGTATAAATTACAAAATGTATTTCCATATCTTTTGTAATTTGTACTTTTTTAAATACTTCTATAGGATATTTTAATATCTTTTGTAGTTTGGTACTTTTCCTAATATTTCCATTGGATATTTTAGTATATTTTGTAGTTTGTACTTTTTTCAATCTTTCTATTGGATATTTTAATATCTTTTGTAGTTTGCACTTTCCCCAATATTTCTATTGCATATTTTCATAGCTTTTGTAGTTCATACTTTTCCCAATATTTCTATTGCATATTTTCATATCTTTTGTATTTCATACTCTTCCCAATATTTCTAATGGATATTTTCATATCTCTTGTAGTTTAGTACTTTTCCCAATATTTCTATTAGATATTTTAATATCTTTTGTAGTTGGTACTTTTCCCAATATTTCTATTGCATATTTTTATATCTTTAGTAGTTTGTACTTTTTCCAATATTTCTATTGGATATTTTAATATCTTTTGTATTTCATACTTTTCCCAGTATTTCTAATGGATATTTTCATATCTCTTGCAGTTTGTACTTTTCCCAATATTTCTATTGGTTATTTTCATATTGTTTGTACTTTGTACCTTTCCCAGTATTTCCATTGGATATTTTCAGATCTTTTGTAATTTGTATTTTTTTCAATTTTTCTATTGGATATTTTAATATCTTTTGTAGTTCATACTTTTCCCAATATTTCTAATGGATATTTTCATATCTTTTGTAGTTTAGTACTTTTCCCAATATTTCTACTGCATATTTTCATATCTTCTGCAGTTCATAATTTTCCCAATCTTTCTATTGGATATTTTACTATATTTTGTAGTTCGTACTTTTTTCAATCTTTCTATTGGATATTCTCAAATCTTTTGTGATATGTGAAATTATTCCTTCTCTATATACAACACACAAACTGTTACTCTAATAATAATAATTCTAAATTATTCTAGAGGCAAACTGATTGGTATTTGGATTTTAACACCATTTGAAGAGCACAATTTGGCCAAAAAAGCAGAGTTGTTGTGTTCAGTGCAGAGCAAGAGCTGCCAGGGCAGCCAGGACTCACCTTCCCCTGACACTGCTGCCTTGGCTGCTGGGGATGCTACTCTTTTCAGACTAGCAGGACTCTCTGAGGAACCAGAATCCATGCTTTAGAAGAAAATAATGGTTATTTAAGAAATTCAATCTCTTCAGAAAAATTATTATTATATTTTAAATATGAAATGCACCTGCATCCCCAAACAACTCCCTGGGTATTGAAAGAAGAGACAGTGAAAAATAAATGTGCAAAATAAAGTTTTGAATCCAGTGGTCACATTTAAGCAACTGCCTTAAATACAGAATATTCTGTATCTCCTCTTTTTCCTTAGGAAAAAAATTATCTAAAATCATTCTCATTTGTATCCCTAATGCTAATTTTGCCTTCAAAATACAAAAAAAGAGATTTAAAATGTTTAATCCTCCAAGAATAATGAGAAGTGATTTAGATTTGAGGAATTTTGGGCAGAGAGGAGCTCTGACTTACACAGCTGTACTTGACAAAGTCCAACACACTCATTTTGCAGTTGCAAGTCACATAAAATGAAGAAGGTTAATTAATCTTTTGTTGGTGAGGCCAGACCCGAGGAGAACTGAGGTCAGATTTCTTATTCTTATTTTCTTATTATTCTTATTGAGGTCAGTTTTCTTATTTCTTAAATTCTTATTTTCTTATCTTATTATTAAAATTATGTCTTAATTTTCTTATCTTATGATTATTATTTCTTCATTTCTCAATTCAGAAACTGAAAATTTCTTACATTTTCAGGATTGGAAGTCAAAACCCTCCAGACAAAACCAGGGTCCCTTTTAGAGGGTGAAACTCTAAAATTCAAGCGTGCAGCTCTTCCAATTTCCATCTACCCCAGCAGAGAAGTGAAGGAGAGGAAAAACAAAGAAAATACCTTGTGGATTTCCTAATGGGGCCTGAGATGAGCTTGACATAGGATTTGGGGAACCAGCCCTTGTGGCCCTGCACCTCCCCAAACCACCACATGTCCTGCTGCTCCAGCACGGTGATCACGTCGTTCTTGTTGAAGTTCAGGTGGTTGTCCTTCTTGGCTCTCCAGGGGTACAGAGCCTGCGCCTGCAGCCCCTCCACTTTTTCACCCTTGAGAAGGGAAAGCAGGAGTCAGTCATGCTCCACCTTCAGCAGGAGAGCTGCTGAGGGAGTTATATCCTTGGACAGCAACAAATCTCTCAAATAAAGCATCAGTTAAACAGGCAAATAATTCCAGAAATGGTTACAGTCCTCCTGCACTTCTGTCTGTTTACACATCATCAGTGCAATGCAAGATGAAATTAATTACTTTTATTTAAGGCACACACATGTAATAAGCCCTTGTGAAGATGCTTTGGCAGGACTTCGGCCATTTTATGGAAAATGATGTTTTGATGAACATTACTCATGCCACATTCCAATTTCTTTTAGCACTTTCCAGAACACATGAGCTCCCAAGAACAGTTTGTTGTTCCACTGAGGAAATGGAAATGCCTGAAGAGAGGGACAGAATTCAGCTGGGAAGTTTTGCCATTGCTATTCCACTTAACCCACCTGGGAGTGGAGGCTGTCAGGGAAGTGAAGAAAGCCCCAAGGAACTGACTCAAAGCCTGGACCAACAAAACCTAAAAAAGCCATCCCAGCCCAGAAACCAAACCAGAAACTGCTTTGTGTTAAATCCTGCCCCAGATGTTGCCAATCAGAGATCCATAGAATGGCCTGGATTGGGTTTGGACCTCAGAGCCCACCCAGTGCCACCCCTGCCATGGCAGGGACACCTCCCACTGTCCCCAGTGCCCAGCCTGGCCTTGGGCACTGCCAGGGATCCAGGGATGGAATTCCATCCCAGCCCTGCCCACCCTCACAGGGAACAATTCCTCATTGCCCAGATCCCACCCAGCCCTGCCCTCTGGCACTGGAGCCATTCCCTGTGTGCTGTCCCTGCATCCCCTGGCAATTGTCTCTCTCCAGCTTTCCTGGGGCTCCTTCAGGCCCTGCAAGGCCACCCTGAGCTCAGCCCAAAGCTTCTCCTGTGCAGGTGAACAATGCCAGCTGTGCCAGCCTTTCCTCCCAGCACAGCTGCTCCATCCCTCTGCTCATCCTGGAGCCTCCTCTGGGCTCTCTGCAGCAGCTCCAGCTCCTCCCTGGGCTGGGGCAGGTGGGACCCTCCCTGCCACCCCTGCTGGAGGTGCTCACTGGGTCCTGTCAGGTGAGTGCTTTAATGCACAGACAAGGTTTCCCCTTTGCTCTCCAAGCCTTTTGTAGTTTGTACTTTTCCCAATATTTCTAATGGATATTTTCATATCTTTTGTAGTTTGTATTTTTTTCAATATTTCTATTGGATATTTTCTATTGGATATTTTAATATCTTTTGCAGTTTGTACTTTTCCCAATATTTCTATTGGATATTTTCATATCTTTTGTAGTTTGTACTTTCCCCAATATTTCTACTGCATATCTTCATATCTTTTGCAGTTCATAATTTTCCTAATCTTTCTATTGGATATTTTCAGATCTTTTGTAGTTTGTACTTCTTCCAATATTTCTGTTGGGTATTTTAATATCTTTTGTAGTTTGTATTTTTTTCAATATTTCTATTGGTTATTTTCATATCTTTTGTATTTTATACTTCTTCTAATATTTCTATTGGTTATTTTCATATCTTTTGTAGTTTGTACTTTCCCCAATATTTCTATTGGATATTTTCATATCTTTTGCAGTTGGTAATTTTCCTAATATTTCTATTGAATACTTTGATATCTTTTGTAGTTTGTACTTTTACCAATGGTTCTATTGAATACTTTCATATCTTTTGTAGTTTGTACTTTTCCCAATACTTCTATTGGATATTTTAATATCTTCTGTAGTTTGTGCTTTTCCCAATACTTCTATTGGATATTTTAATACCTTTTGTAGTTTGTACTTTTCCCAATACTTCTATTGGATATTTTCATATCTTTTGTAGTTGGTACTTTTCCCAATATTTCTATTGGATATTTTCATATATTTTGTAGTTTGTACTTTTCCCAGTATTTCTATTGAATACTTTCATATCTTTTGCAGTTAGTACTTTTCCCAATATTTCTATTGGATATTTTCATATCTTTTGTAATTGGTACTTTTCCCAACAGTTCTATTGAATACTTTCATATCTTTTGTAGTTTGTACTTTTCCCAATATTTCTATTGAATACTTTCATATCTTTTGCAGTTTGTACTTTTCCCAATATTTCCATTGGATATTTTCATATCTTTGTGATATGTGAATTATTCCCTCTCGATACACAACACGCATTAACCATTACTCTAATAACAACAATTCTAACTTATTCCAGAGGCAAACTGAGCAGCAGCTGGATTCCCACAGCCCCTGCAGAGCCCAGGCTGGCTGTGCTGAGAGCTCACCTGGCCCAGCACGGGGGACGGGGACGAGCCGGTGGCCGTGGCAGGGGTGAAGGCCGAGCGCTGCCGCAGCTGCCCCGCGCTGGGCACGGTCAGCGAGGGCTGAGCTGCCCAGGCATCCCAGTTATCACTGTCTGCCTTCTCACTGCTGTTGGATGGCCAGCTGGAAAGAAAAAGAAAAGAATGATGTGATTCCTAGTGGTTTTAACTGTAAGAACAAAAAAATTCACACAGAGCAAATATTTCAATGCTCTATAATAATTTCTTTTCCATGATATCCAGCACCTTAAGTCCAGGTGCAACTGGACACTGGTTAGCCACAACTTCACCTTCAAAGGCAACTCCCAAACTGAGTTTCTTGTCCTTGCCACTAAAGGACAGGTTTTTATCTCAATTTTTAGCTGTGTCCCCACAAACAGAAGTTCAAGCAGTGCAGGCAGCATTATGCACAGTGGGAAGAGAAATAAAAATAATCAATCATTCTTTGCAAAACTGGTTTGAAATCTTCCCCTCTGACCTCTCACATCCCTTTCCCTTAGAATGATGGAATGGTTTGGGTTTGGACCTTAAACTCCCACCCAGTGCCACCCCTGCCATGGCAGGGACACCTCCCACTGTCCCCAGTGTCCAGCCTGGCCTTGGGCACTGCCAGGGATGCAGGGGCAGCCCCAGCTGCTCTGGGCATCCATTGAGAAATCAGGTTATACATTTGGATTTCATAGTCAAAGGAGAAGGAATTGCAGCTGATAAAAGTGCCCAGTGTATTAAGACACCCAAGGATGGGCACATGTTCCAATTCCATCAGTTTCACTAATGGAGTGACCAGGAATTAAATCACCTTTCCATGTCATCTCTGCCATTTGCATGTTGTACATAATGATATGTATATATGTATATATATATATATATATGAGCATATAACAGTATGTATATAACAATATATTGTACATAACAATTTGTATATATGTATATATATATATGAGCATATAACAGTATGTATATAACAACATATTGTACATAACAATATGTATATATGTATATAGATATATATATGTATATAACAATATATTGTACATAACAATTTATATATATGTGTGTGTGTATATATATGTATATAACAGTATATTGTACATGACAATTTGTATATATGTATATATATGTATATAACATTATATTGTACATAACAATTTGTATATATGTATATATACATACGTGAATATAGCAATATATTGTACATAATATTTTGTATATATGTATATATATATGAGCATATAACAATATGTATATAACAGTATATTGTACATGACAATTTGTATATATGTATATAGATATACATATATATGTATATACCAGTATATTGTACATGACAATTTGCATATATGTGTGTATATATATATAACAATATATTGTACATGACAATTTGTATATATGTACATAGATATATATATGTATATAACAATATATTGTACATGACAATTTGTATATATGTATATATACATGTATATAACAATATATTGTACATAACAATTTGTATATATGTATATATACATGTATATAACAATATATTGTACATGACAATTTGTATATATGTGTGTATATATATATATATAACAATATACTGTACATGACAATTTGTATATATGTGTGTATATATATATATATAACAATATACTGTACATGACAATTTGTACATATGTGTATATATATATATTTATATGTATATAACAATATTTTGTACATGACAATGAGCAGGTTGGGAACCTTCAATGAGGCTTGGTGGAAACCCATGTAGGAGAAAGGGATTTAGGAGGTGGCAGCATCTGAAGGGGCTCCAGGAGAGCTGGACAGGGATTGTTCATTAGGAAGAGCAGTGCCAGGGCAAGGGGGAATGGGTTCCCACTGAAATGTGGATGAGGAGGGAATTGTTCCCTGGCAGGGTGGGCAGGCCCTGGCACAGGGTGCCCAGAGCAGCTGGGGCTGCCCCTGCATCCCTGGCAGTGCCCAAGGCCAGGCTGGACACTGGGGACAGTGGGAGGTGTCCCTGCCATGGCAGGGGTGGCACTGGGTGGGCTCTGAGGTCCCTGCCAGCCCAAACCATTCCTGGATTCTGTGATTCCAAGGGAAGTGAACCCCTTGGGATTTCCCCCACACCCTCACACGGGGATGTCTCCTGCCCATGCTGTGCCAGGCAGGGGTGGTGGGAGCACCCCAAGCCCCACAGGGCTGCAGCTTACACTGATTCCCACAGAAAGCACCCTGCCCTCCCAGAAGGAGTTTCCAGTTTGCTCTCTAGCTCTGTGCTCAGTGCCAGCTCCCAGGGACCCCGGGCACTGGGGCTGAGCCCCCAGACCTACGTGGAGCTGAAGTCTGCCCAGTTGTTGGCAGCTGCAGGAGCCTCTGCAGGGGCAGGAGCTCCCAGGGCCGTGGAGCTTTCCTGCACAGACACTTTGGGAGCAGCAGAGGGCTCAGCCACAGCCACGGGCTTGGCAGAGGCTGGAACTTCACTGTCTGGGATCTTCTCTGCATAGTTGGCAGGGAACCATCCAGTCTTCCCCTTCAGCTCTCCACCAAGCCACCCTGGCTCTCCAGTCTGGCTTTCATCCACCTGCAGACACAGGAAAGCAGAGAGTTAACCAACACATCCTGCAAATGGGAATTGTACTAAAAACAACTCAGATCTCCTCTGCAGCAATGAACTTTTTGCAATGCAAGAGGGCTTGACATTTTTATTCCCCTTTTCTTTCCATACTGAAATCACTGAACCATGGAATGATTTGGGTCAGGTCAAACCTGTCCTGCTCCACCCCTGCCATGGCAGGGACATCTCCCACTGTCCCCAGTGTCCAACCTGGCCTTGGGCACTGCCAGGGATCCAGGGATGGAATTCCATCCCAGACCTGCCCACCCTGCCAGGGAGGAAATTGTTCCCAATATCTGATCTAAACCTGTAATTTTTCAGTGTGCAGCCATTCCCTGTGTGCTGTCCCTGCATCCCCTGGCAATTGTCTCTCTCCAGCTTTCCTGGGGCTCCTTCAGGCCCTGCAAGGCCACCCTGAGCTCAGCCCAAAGCTTCTCCTGTGCAGGTGAACAATGCCAGCTGTGCCAGCCTTTCCTCCCAGCACAGCTGCTCCATCCCTCTGCTCATCCTGGAGCCTCCTCTGGGCTCTCTGCAGCAGCTCCAGCTCCTCCCTGGGCTGGGGCAGCTCTGCAGGTGGGAAATCACCTGAGCAAGGCACAATCCCAATCCCAATCCCAACCCCAATCCCAACCCCAACCCCAATCCCAACCCCAATCCCAATCCTTTCCTGACCCCCTGGGGGCTCAGCCCAGGGCAGGGAAGGATTCCTGGGCTCCTCAGAGGAGCTGCTGCCAAATTCCTTTGTCTCGGGCCATTTATTCTCTGCAAATCTCTCCTTTAAAATTATTTATTTCTCTGCAAATCTCTCCTTTAAAATGATTTCAGTGCTCTTTAGAATTGTGTATTTTGGGAAAAATGTTATTTCCCTGCAAATCTATTTTCAAAAATTATTTCCGTGCTCCTTAGAATCACACATTGAGGGAAAATGTTATTTTCCCTGCAAGAACAGGGATAAATATGTGCAGAATTGCCTAGAACCACATGTTTTGAGGAAAAATCTTATTTTGTCTGCAAACTCTATTTAAGAATGCGTGAAATGTTTCTTAAAATCACAACTCTTGGGAAAATTGTTATTCTCCCAGCAAATCTGCCTTACAGTGATCACTCTTGCCCATAGAATGACCTGTAAATCCAGGCCTCCCCTTATTTCCCAGGAAAACCAGGCATCCCAGCATTTCCCAGCACCATTTCCTGCAGCTTTCCAACCTGTGGTATCCTCAGCAGAGTCCTCAGCAGTGACCCTGAGCCAGGATTCACTTTGGGTTTTCCAGGAACACATTCCAAGGCCACAAACACCCAATAAGTAAAAAGCCAAAACAACCTCAAAAGGTTCCATTTCCCAGAAGAGTTATTTTTTTCTATAATGATAATTACAATTTAGAGGACTCTACAAAGTGTATTTTTCCAAAATCCACTGTTACTAAAATGTAAAAACTCTTCAAATCAATTTTGTTGGGTAGAACACTGTTGGGCATATATTCTCCCAGTGAACAATATTTAAGAATTCCCCCAGGAATTTTCATTCTGCATGTTAAGAACATACTAATGATTAATTAGTATTAATATCCACTTAATCCCTGCAGCCATGAACCAGGGAATTAAAACTTAGAGAGACAGAAGCAAACCTTGCTTCAGAATTTGACACAATCCACTGACACATCCCTGAAAAATTTGAAATTATTTTCTACCAACACACCTGCAAGCAGATTTTTGGGATTTGCAGTTTCCTTTCTTGCCACAGCAAATTGCAGGCAGCCCTGGCAGAAGCTGAGGGCTGATATTTGCCAAGGAATGTCCCAATTCCTGCTTACCATGACAATGTCTCCAGGCTGGATGGTGATCTCGTCGTGGCTTCTGGATTCAAAAGGATACAGAGCTCTATAATACACTATTTTTACATCCTCCTGAGCAGAAATGGTTAGAGGAGCTTTCTCTGAGCAAAGGAAACACACAGATACAGAGAGAAGAAATCAAACCACCTGAGTTTTAAACACTTGGAAAATGGGGTGGAAATAGAGACAAGCATCACCAAACCTGCAGGGTCTGCAGAACAACCTCATCCCCTTTTTACACAAGGGAAATATAAAAATGGATTATTTAAATACAGGTTTTGTATTATTTTCTCCTGTAAAATCCAGGGAAAATGTTGGAAATACAGAATGGTTTGGGGTGGGAGGGATCTTAAATCCCACCCAGTGCCACCCCTGTCATGGCAGGGACACCTTCACTGTCCCAGGTGCTCCAGCCCCAGTGTCCAGCCTGGCCTTGGGCACTGCCAGGAACTGGAATTCCACAGCTGCTCTGGGCAGAATTTAGTTATAAAAGTGATGCAATCCTTTGGACAAATATTTAAACCAGTTTTACATTCCCAAACAGTTCTGGTGTGTATCCAAGCCACCTAAGAGGGAAGCAGGATTCCCACTACAGGCAGAAACCAGGATACAATGCAGGGAAAAAGCTCTCAGCTGAAAGTGAATGTGTGGAGAGCAGAAAAGGGGGATTAAATCTTAGATTTCAGGTCATTGGTCCAGTGAAGAAAGGAAGGTAGGAAGGGAAAAGGGTGACTAAACAACATATTGTTCCTACTCTGAAAAACATACTGTTCCTACTGTGAAAAAGCATGTATCCCACACCAAAATAACAACTGCAGAAATAGTTTTGACATCTTGCACCCAGCCCCTTGCAGCTGAGATCCCCTTCCCTTGCCCTGCAGTCTCAGAGCTGTGCTGTCCCTGTGCTGAACCCCAGCCTGTGGGGAAGAGCAGTGCTGCTACCAGAACCATTTCTGGAGCCTGGAGCTCAGTCCAAGCATTATTTACTTTAACAAGATTCCCAACCCAGCCCTGAACTCCACCTTGTTCTGTGTGAAATGAGAAAAGAGAAGAGAGCTGAGCTGTCCCAGAGCCCTCCCTGCTGCTGGACCCTACCTGCGTTGGACCACGGGGCCTGGCCGGGCCTGCTGGGCTCCTGGTGGGGCTGGAAGAGTTTACCCAGCTTGTCCTGCATCTCCTGCTTCCCCTTGTCCTCACTGTCCTTCTTCTTGGGCACTTCTTCCCTTTTCTGTTTGTCATCTTCCTGGGGTTTTTTTTGCCACTGTGGTTCCTCCTCCGGCTGTCCCCGCGGTTTATCCCGGTCCTGGATGCGCCTGGGGGACAGTGGGGACATCAGAGCCACTCACAGCAAAGCCACCACAGCTGGTGGGTCATCTACAGAGCCACCACAGCCTTTGGGTCATCTACAGAGCCACTCAACCCAAAGCCATCACAGCTCTTGGGTCATCTACAGAGCCAAAGCCACCACAGCTTTTGGGTCACCTACAGAGCCACCACAGCCTTTGGGTCATCCACAGAGCCACCACAGCCTTTGGGTCATCTACAGAGCCACCACAGCCTTTGGGTCATCTACAGAGCCACTCACACCAAAGTCACCACAGCCTTTGGGTCATCCACAGAGCCACCCACAGCCTTTGGGTCATCTACAGAGCCACTCACACCAAAGTCACCAAAGATTTCGGGTCATCTACAGAGCCACTCAACCCAAAGCCACCACAGCCTTTGGGTTATCTCCAGTACCAAGAGTCCTCTGTAGGGCTTTTCTGTGCCCTCACTTCATTTTGGTGAGCTACCAATCACTCCCCAGCATCTCCTGACACTGGGAATGATTCCCAGAAATCACAAACTCAGGGAATGGTTTGGGTTGGAAGGGACCTTGAGGATCCAGCCCAAGGTAAGACTCCAAACAGGCAAACCAGAAAGAGAAAAGCAGGAATCAGACACCAGCCATCCTTATCCTCATGCTGAGGGGCAAGGAGGAGAAGTATCTGCAAGTTTTACACAGCACTCCCGAGAATTATTGGGAATATTTCCCATTCCAAATGGCAGAGTTAACAAGTCCTTCCCCTCCAGAGAATTATTGGGAATATTTCCCATTCCAAATGGCAGAGTTAACAAGTCCTTCCCCTTCACTAGAGGACAGGACACCAAGAAATGAATCAATATTCTCTGCTGGAAATAATTTGCCCCAGTAAAGACAGCTGTGAGGATGTGAAGGATGCCCAGTGTGCTCCAGTGTGTTCCATGGCTATTCCAGCCCTGGAATCCCTTCAGAATCAGAGCCCAAAGCCTGAGGAGCAGCTGCTCCTCACACACTGGGTGTGCTGCACAGGACAGACCCTGTCCAAGGACAATTCCTGATCAAAAACAGTGGGAGGAAAAAAATAATTCATGGAATCCCCAAATCCCTGGTGCTGGCACAGCCCTGCCAGCCCATGCAGTGCCAGCTGTGCCCCATGGGCACCTTGTCCCCAGCCCAGAGCACTCAGTGCCACCTGCAGGGGACACCTGCAGGGATGGGCACTGCAAAGCTCCCTGGGCAGCCCCTGCCAAGGCCTGAGCTCCCTTTCCATGGGCAAATTCCTGCTGCTGGCCACCCAATCCACTTCCCACCATCAGAGGGTGGCACTGGAGGGCACAAACCTCACCTGTACCCCTGGGAGCTTTGGGCAGACAGGAATCAGGAATGTTTTCCAGGAGTGCCAGGGGAGGTTTTACATTTAGGGCTCCACTAAAGCAGTTTGTTACCTCTGAGCTTCTTTTTGCTTTTCCAGCTCCACTGTCTTCCTTTCCTGCTCCTTCTGTTTCAACCTCTCAGCTTCCAAGCTCTTCTGCTTCTGGAGCTGCTGTTTGTTATGGATTTCTCTCAGCTCCTGGATTAAATAAAAGACAAACAGGTGTAAAAATCCACCCTGTGAATTGGAACTGATGGCCCCAAAGAGTTCCCTGTGAGGGGACAACACCTGCAGGGGCTGGGATCTCTCACAGTCACACTCCTGCCAAATGCAGATAATTCAGGTTCATTCCCAGGGTCTATAAACCACCTACTGATTTCCTCTTTTTATCCATTAAAGGGTTAGAAAACCAGAAATCCTTTAAATGGGACTCTGAAAAATGGACAAAGCTTAATCTGAACAGTCACTTCTGTTTCGTTTTGTTTGTTGGTTTATGGAATCCATTTATTGAATTCCATACACAAATCTGCCCTCTGAGCTCTCACAGCATAAACTCTCAATCACTTTCATTTGCCAATTAATGCTGATTTACTGAAGAATCCTGGTTTATACACAGGAGATTGAAATCCTTAAGGAATGTCTTTGGATGAATCATGGTACAGAGAGTATTCACTCATATAAAAGTCAGTTTTTCTTCAATTGCCTGAAAAAATTAAAATATAAATAAGAATAATACCATAATATTTTCCTCAAGATTTGTTCTCTGCATTAACACCTATTAACACAAATTCAACCTTTATCTGGAATTTCTTTGCATGACTTGGAATTTTGCATCTGAACTCCTCAGCATCACAGTAGAAAAAGGGAAAATTTACCTATGACCACTGAGGATATTCACTGAAAATAGTTCACTTCAAAAATTGGTACCTTTTCATGGAGATATGGTACAGGTGAGACTGAAACAGTTAATCCTGGAAGTATTTGGATGGTTTTTTTAGAAATTCACAATCTACAAACCACAGGAAGTTTTCATTCCTCATGCACTGACCCAAATGAGAAAATTGCATAAGAAACAAAAAAAGAAATGGAAGTGATTCAAACCCACTGGGTACAGGGGTGAAGGCTTCAAAAGGGAAGCTGATCCTGGGGCCCAGGTCTCAGCTTTATTTCATTAATGTCCTCAATTTTAATTCAGTGAAAACTGAGCTCAGCATCATTAAAGAGAGAACCAGTTCCCAAGGAAGTTGGAATTAAAGAGACATTTTAAGAATAATTTGATTTTCCCCCAGACATTTTAACACACTAATCCCTCCCAGCCAAGCTGATGTGCTGGTCTGTGTTCTGTGAAAGGATTTTCCTGTGTCAGGACTGTGTGTTAAGAAAACCAAACCTAGTTCATAGTGCTGGCAGTGGATGGAGCATTTCTGGAGATGAAAAATCCCAAACACCATTTCTGGAGATGAAAAATCCCAAATACCATTTCTGGAGATGAAAAATCCCAAACACCATTTCTGGAGATGAAAAATCCCAAACACATCCCTTTGGGGTCAGCCAGGAGGACACAAAGATCTGCTGGGAAATGTTGCTTTGCCAATGGGAGGATGGAAGAGCCAGCATTTCCAACAGCTGAACAAAACTCTGCTGACACCTCACCAGCCAGGACACTCCCAGCTGGATGCTGAGCACACCCCACACTCATCCTGCACACACACAGCTCCAGCTGGGCATCTGAGACAAAGGCAAACTTCTCCCAGCTAGGAATCTGTGCACAGTTTTTTATTGAGACATAGTCCATGGGAAAAGAGATGTGAGAAATACATCTGAGAAAGCAACAGCTGCCTGATTCAAGGCCATGGTTTCTTTGAGCAAGAAGTTGTTTAAGAAAATCTGTGATAACAGGAGGTAAAAAGAAGCCATAAACATCCTGAGAGAGGTGGGACTGACTTTGTATAGCTGACCAATAGTGAGCTCTAGTTTTGCAATATGCATGAGCCTTATTACTGTGATTATAAAAGTGTGCCTGTTAATCAATAAATCTGAGACTTGTAGATCATCACTGGATGAGCAATGTCTCCCATTGATCCTATCACAACTGTGCCCAAGCTGCAATTCAAAGCACACTCCTCACAGAGGATTAGGTAAAAATCTAATGCTGAACTCTTCTGTAGATAAAAATCTAATGCTGAACTCTTCTGTAGATAAAAATCTAATGCTGAACTCTTCTGTAGATAAAAATCTAATGCTGAACTCTTCTGTCTGGCTTTGGTTTGGCGCTGGCACCCCTTGGCAAACACTGCCTCAGTGACACTCTGCACACCCATCTGTGGACAGTTTTTTATTGAGACATAGTCCATGGGAAAAGAGATGTGAGAAAATACATCTGAGAAAGCAACAGCTGCCTAATTCAAGGACACAGCTCCTTTGAACAAGAAGCTGTTCAAGAAAATCTGTGATAACAGGAGGTAAAAAAGAAGCCCCAAACATCCTGAGAGAAGTGGGACTGACTTTTTATAGCTGACCAATAATGAGCTCTACTTCTGCAATATGTGTGAGCCTTATTACTGTGATTATAAAAGTGTTTCTGTTAATCAATAAATTGAGACTTGTTGATCATCACTGGATGAGCAATGTCTCCCATTGATCCTGTCACAACTGTGCCCAAGCTGCAATTCAAAGCACACTCCTCACAGAGGATTAGGTAAAAATCTAATGCTGAACTCTTCTGTAGATAAAAATCTAATGCTGAACTCTTCTGTAGATAAAAATCTAATGCTGAACTCTTCTGTAGATAAAAATCTAATGCTGAACTCTTCTGTCTGGTTGTGGTTTGGTGCTGGCACCCCTTGGCAAACACTGCCTCAGTGACACTCTGCACACCATCTGCTCAGGGAAAGTGAAGCACATCACTGGAGGAGCTCTGAGCACCCATGGACACCTTGGGGAAGGGAGTTCCCAGATCCAGCACTGTAAGTGCTGGAGGCAGCCCAGGAGGAGAGCCAGGCACTGCAGCACTGCCTCTTCCACTGGCACTGACTGGGAGAGAAATGCTGAGATGTGAAGGGTTGGCAGCAGAGTGCCCTGCTGGCACTGACACACAGGACACACACACAGCTCTGGGACAGCCCAGCCCACTGGGGGCTCTGGGGAAGAACCCTCAGCACAAGCATGGCACAAACATGAACTCAGCCCTTGTGTGCTGCTGGGCAGGAGCACAGCAAGAAATTCTGAATTCCATGTTATAGGAAAGGGGCATTGGGTCCTTGGAGCTGGGAGGGTCAGTTTAGATCCAAGGATGTTGGGAATGAGGAATTCTGTATCCTGAGGGTGGGCAGGCCCTGGCACAGGGTGCCCAGAGCAGCTGGGGCTGCCCCTGCATCCCTGGCAGTGCCCAGGGCCAGGCTGGCACTGGGGACAGTGGGAGGTGTCCTTGCCATGGGATGGATTTAAGGTCCTTCCATCCCAGACCATTCCATGGTCACAAAATAAACAAGTGACCAGCTCCATTTCATGGATACCTGCATCATAGCAATTATCAGATCTCTAGGCTGAGATCTTTAAAGAGCACAGAAGTTTCACTCTTTCAACCCTAAGACACAAAGAAGTGGCCAAACTTTCAACCCTGTAACAAACTCAGTCACTTTATAGCCAAACACAGCCCAATCCACCAGAGGTTATCTTGTATCATCACCTGCCCCAATCCCATTTGAAAGGACACCTGAGCAGCCAAACAAGCTCCAGCAATCTCCTGAAACCAAGTGGCTCTACCTCAAGATATCCAATAATAAAATCCAAACAACCTGATTTGAAATATTAATAATATTTTGCAAGCCTGAGAGCTGTTGGTGGAAATGCACCAAATTTTATGAATATTTCCCACTCCAAAGGACTCATCAGAAGGAACTCAAATCAGTTCTTTTGGAGAGATGACAAAAAGATTAAGCAGGAAAAATATTTTATCTCCTTAATCACTCACATGGTATTAAGACACACAGTAAAGATGAAGTAGTTTTACATTTGCATGAAGTATTCACTTGTTACAGAACATAAAAACATGGAGACAAATCCAGAGTATCCTGTAACTGCTGTGGTTTGGAAAACCTGCCTGCTAAACTAAATTACCTTGATTAAATCCAGAGTTTGTAATTTATTTGTTTGATAAAAATGTGTTTTAGAAAGGAAGAGTTCCATATTTCCCAACTTGACCTATTATCCCTTACTTTACAAGAAGCCTTTATCCTATTTAGAGCTCAGATGTGGTGGAATTGTTGAGACACAATTTGAAAAACTTCCCATTTCTTTGGGAGCATCATCCAGCTGCCTGGATAATGGACAATCACAGATGGCACCACAGGACACACCAGGAACTGAGAACTCAACAACTTCTTCTGCTATTGAGGGAAATTATGAATTTAGTATTATTTACATGCCAACTTCTACCTATTGTCAGTGTCAGCCACTCTTCCAGTGGTGGTTCCTAAAAGTTGCCACAGATTTTTGATTTTTTTAGGTAATTGTATGTGAAAATTATGGGAGTTTATAATGACGTGGTTTAGAGTGATGTGATCACTGATATGAGATATCATGAGATGTATGTGATATATATAATATATATTATGGGAGTTCATAATGACCTAGTTTGGAGTGATGTGATCACTGATATGAGATATCATGTGATATGTGTGATATATATGAATATATTATGGGAGTTCATAATGACCTGGTTTGAAGTGATGTGGTCACTGATATGAGATATCATGTGATATATATAATATATATGATGGGAGTTCATAATGAGTTGGTTTGGAGTGATGTGATCACTGATATATCATGTGATGTGTGTGATATATATGAATATATTATGGGAGTTCATATTGACCTGGTTTGAAGTGATGTGATCACTGATATGAGATAACATGAGATGTATGTGATATATATAATATATATTATGGGAGTTCATAATGACCTGGTTTGGAGTGATGTGATCACCTAAGTGTGTTCTCTGTGGGTGGAGAACTCCCACTTCCCACAAATCCCAGTAAATCCAGGATTCCAGGAAAGCCTCACTGGGCTTGGGCACAAAATTCCCAGAGGGTGCTGGCACTGCCCAGGGAATGGGCACGGCCCCGAGGCTGCCACAGCTCCAGGAGCCTTTGGGCAGCGCTGCCAGGGATGCCCAGGCTGGGCTTGCTGGGGTCTGGGCAGGGCAGGGCTGGCACTGGGGGTTTCTCCCAGCTCAGGACATTCCATGGTTCCATGAAGAACAGCAGCCATGGAATCACTGCTGCACTCAGCAGCTTGTGAGTGGTTTCTCTACCCATTCCATGCTGAGCCCACAAAAATCCATGTGCCTTTTTAGGGTTTTAAATTCAGTTATAAAATCCTCCAGGACCCCCAAAATATGCCCACCAAAACATCTTGAGAAACTACAAAAGGGAGAAGTCTCTGAATTCAGCTCCCAGTGCTCAGTTCCAGCTGGGGCTGGAGCATGTCCAGGGCAGGAAATGGGGCTGGGAAGGGGCTGGAGAATCCCTGAGGAGCTGGGAAGGGGCTGGAGAATCCCTGAGGAGCTGGGCAGGGGCTGGAGAATCCCTGAGGAGCTGGGAAGGGGCTGGAGAATCCCTGAGGAGCTGGGCAGGGGCTGGAGAATCCCTGAGGAGCTGGGAAGGGGCTGGAGAATCCCTGAGGAGCTGGGAAGGGGCTGGAGAATCCCTGAGGAGCTGGGAAGGGGCTGGAGAATCCCTGAGGAGCTGGGAAGGGGCTGGAGAATCCCTGAGGAGCTGGGAAGGGGCTGGAGAATCCCTGAGGAGCTGGGCAGGGGCTGGAGAATCCCTGAGGAGCTGGGCAGGGGCTGAGGCTGCAGCAAAGGAGGCTCAGGGGCCCTTGTGGCTCTGCACAAGTCCCTGCCAGGAGGGCACAGCCGGGGGGGTCGGGCTGTGCTCCCAGGGAACAGGGACAGGAGCAGAGGGAACGGCCTCAGGCTGGGCCAGGGCAGGCTCAGCTTGGCCAGCAGCAGGAATTTGCCCATGGAAAGGGAGCTCAGGCCTTGGCAGGGGCTGCCCAGGGAGCTTTGCAGTGCCCATCCCTGCAGGTGTCCCCTGCAGGTGTCTGGATGCCCTTGGGGACAGGGTTTGGGGTGATGCTGGGGTGGCACTGGGTGATCCTGGAGGTCCCTTCCCACCCTGACAATTCTGGGACTCTGTGACTGCCCCTCCTCAACTCAGCAAGGCAGAAATCCCCACAGACAGCTCCTCCTGATCTGCTCCTCCTGGCAGCTGAGTCCCCCACTCTGCCCTTCCCAAGGAAATGTCTCCACAGCTCTCATCAATTGATTGGAACCACTTCTCCTGTTAAATGCAAAATCATTTACCTTTGGTCAAGGCATTCCTGGATTCCTGGCACATGCTTGATGGGCAACTTCCATTTTTAATTACCATCACTTTGTTGTCTGTGCAGTGCAATCCTTCAATATTTAAAAGATTGAGTTTTGGGTGATTGGTTTGTTGGTCTGGGTTGTTGTTTTTGGGTTTTTTTGCTGCTGACAAATACCAAGACTGTTCACCTCTTTCCCATTGATGTTTAGGTAATTTAAGATCAAACCAAATACAGGCACTAATTTTAGAATTAATATCCTTTGGTTCAGTTTATCACTTTTAAAGGACTCCATTAAAAATAATACCCAAGAAGCACAAGATGCTAAGATGAATCCAAAAACCACATATGAAGAAAACCTAAGTGAGGTTTAAACCTCAGGGATTAATTAAGCAAGGATTAGACCATTCTATTTTCTTTGAAATATAAATTGTTCCCATTTTGTTTGCTCTGTGTCTGACTCTGCAGAGATTCTCTCCTTCCATCCTCCCTGTCTCAGACTGGGAGAGTCATCTTCAAATGAGCCTTAAAACAGGGCCTACTTTTAATTTTTCCTACAATTATTAATAACTCCAATGGAAACAAGCTATTTGTTGCTTAAATTCAACCTCACCTTCCATTCTAAATTGTTTGATTTAATCCCAGTTAATCAACTTTCATAACAACTCCATTAATGTCTCTGTCACAGTGATTTTCCTCCTGAATACTTGTACCACAATTAGTGACAGGAAATTGAGCATTTTTGGGCAGCTTTCAGGAGAACCCACCAGTGGAATTAGCAGATAAAGTACTGGAATACTGGAATATTTTATGAAAAAATGAATGCTATTAAAAGTTTGTAACTCCAGACTGATTTCCAACTTGTGTCTGCAGAACCCTGACATTGCCAGTGCAGAAATACACAAAATAAAATCAGAGTTTTAACAAAGACTGAGCAGTAAAGCATGAAACCACAAACCACAGGCAGCTACACTCAGGGACAAGCAAGAGCACACAGACAGCAGATAACAATTCTGGGTGGCAGCAGAAAATCAAGCCTCTTTTATTCAAGATTTCAATTTGAACTCCTGATTCCAGCAGATGTGCTGACCTTGTCCTGCCCCTCCTGGATGAAAAGCACAGAAATTGGGAATTTCATTTTGGCAATCACACACTCGGAATCAGGGCTCAAATCTCCTCCTGAAGAGACTCTGCAGATTAAATTGAGTCAAACCCTGAGTTTGAAAGCTCAGCAGCATTTTCTTAAATAAAATAAAAATTAAATCAAATCCTCAACAGACAGATTGAGAATACTCCCCAAAGTGACATTCTTAATTTTAGTTCATTTTTTGCCCCCACAATCAGGTTAGAAAAGAATTAACAGAACATTCAGAGAGGCTTCAGGAGCCCTGGTTACCTTCAGCTGATTATTGAAAATATCAATTTCCTGCAGTTTGGATCTGGTTTCCTTCTCCACCTCATCCAGCTGCTCCCGCAGCTGCTGCCGTGCCAGCTCCTTGGCTTCCAGGGCTCTTTTGATGGTGAGCAGGGAATCCCCTGGTTGGGAACACATGCTCAAGTCAGTATTTCCATCTCTTTAAGTCACAGAAAGCAACATTTGCCCATCTGCATCTTGCAACACACAAAGAGCAGTTCCAGGGACACCCCAGGGAGGGAATGTGGCCTGCCCCAAATGTACTCACTGTGCAAACTGTTCTGCTGGACCTGCTTGAGCTGATCATTGAGCAGCTGCTTCTCTGGAATCAGCCTGCCCAGCATCTGCTGGGACTCCTGGAGCAGAGGAAAACAATAAAAACAGAACCAGGAGAAAGGTGAGAGAGGGAATCTGCAGCCACCACACCACACCTGCCACCTTCATTTCTGCGTGTTCCCTCACTGAGGGATGTGTCACTGCTTGTTTCCCTCCTCTGTGTGATGATCTTACCCAAGCACTGTCTGTGTGACACCCCCACAGATCCCAGACATCCTCTGCCAGCCATGGAATTGATGTGAATCTCACTGAATATTGAACCTGGCCTGGGATTACCCACAACTGAGGGCAGGGAGACAAGGCTAAATATGAGGAAATGCTCAAAGAGGCACTTACAAAGTCTTTAATTCTGATTTTAATAAATGAAGCACAGAATCCCCACATCCCCAGGGCTGGCACAGCCCTGCCAGCCCATGCAGTGCCAGCTGTGCCCCATGGGTACCTTGTCCCCAGCCCAGAGCACTCAGTGCCACCTGCAGGGGACACCTGCAGGGATGGGCACTGCAAAGCTCCCTGGGCAGCCCCTGCCAAGGCCTGAGCTCCCTTTCCATGGGCAAATTCCTGCTGCTGGCCAAGCTGAGCCTGCCTGGCTGTCCCCTCCACTAACAGTTAATTAATAATATTAACAACAGTGTTAATGATTAGTAGCTTAGGTCAGGAATAGAAAGACAAACATTTACAGGAAGAGAAAATAAAGACTTTCCTTTTAAAGGGAAATATTCTGGGCAAAATCCATGAAACACAAGCCCTGTGGGATGACAGTCCCTGAGCCCTTGACCTCTCCACGCTGAGCTCTTGGCAGAGGGTTCAGATCTCAAACTCAGCACGTGGCTGGAAGGTTGGGAAGGTTGGGAAGTGCTGTGTCACAGGGGACCCTGCAGAGGATCCTGTCCCTTTGGAGGATGTCACAGACATATTTTATGAAAAATCCTTCATTAGGATTTTTTCTCTTGAGAAGCTGAGAAGCCTCAGAGGAAAAGAAAAACAATGATTATCTGCTGCTGTGGAATGCAACAGGTGCATCTGGGATTGGGCTCATGTGGTTGTTTTTAATTAATGGCCAATCACAGTCAGCTGGCTCAGACTCTCTGGTCAGTCACAAGATTTTATTATCATTCTTTTCCATTCCTTTCAAGCCTTCTGATGAAATCCTTTCTTCTATTCTTTAGTATAGTTTTAATATATAATTTTCTTTTAATATAATATATATATCATAAAATAATAACTCAGCCTTCTGAAACATGCAGTCAATTCTCATCTCTTCCCTTGTCCTGGGACCCCTGTGAACACCACCACAGGAGGATTCTATAAATGTATTTCCTGAAGAACCCTGGTCCTTTCCAGAGCATGAAGTGCCACCTCACACAGTTTTCTGAAGCCTGGACCTCCCAGCTCGAGTTGTCAAAACACCTTCAGCAGCTGAGGTGAAACAGCACCTGAGTATCAACATCCCACCTTTCCCACAAACCCTGGAACTTCTCTGAGCAGGTCTCTGGAACTGCAGCCTTTTGAGGAATCAAGGAGGATTGCAAATGACACCACTCAATGCTAAGAATAAATGTCCTGTGATCCCTGAACACCAGAGTGAGCCCCAGGGGGGTCCTGGGCTCCCCTGGATCCCTGGCAGTGCCCAAGGCCAGGTTGGACATGGGGCTGGAGCAGCCTGGGACAGTGGGAGGTGTCCCTGCCATGGCAGGGGTGGCACTGGGTGGGATTTAAAGTCCATCCCAACACAAACCATCCTGTGATCCCACACTTACACAGAAAGTTTTAATTTTGGTTAAAGCCAGGACTGACTGCACTGCCCTGGCTTTGGGCTGTTGCAGTTTCCCCCTGCCAGACCCTGATGGGCCCTGCAGTGCTCAGCTCAGCTCTGGGCATTCTGCAACAACTGCAGCCTCCTGGGAGCTCCTGATGTTCCAGAAAATACCTGAGACAGCACACAGCAGCCAAGGGCTCTGGGAATTCACAAGCAGCAAAGCAGCAGAATTCAGATAAGCTACAGATTAGATTATGAGGAGCTGCACATGTCCCTCACAGCTGCAGGGCCTGGCAGCCACAGAGCTCTGCCAGCCCCTGAGGGACATCCCAAAGATGGACACTCCAACCTGCCCTGTGACAGCAGCACCCCCAGTGCTGGGACAGTTCTGGGTGTGTCAATGAAAGACCAGGAGCTGTTGGAAAGGGTCCAGAGCAGGGACACGAGGCTGGGGAAGGGTCAGGAGGGGCCCCGAGGTGCCCTGGGCAGCCCAGCCTGGAGCAGCCTGAGCTCAGAGCTCCCCGGGGCTGCAGCTCCTCCCGAGGGGCAGCGCAGGGACAGCTCCGAGCTCTGCTCTGGGACAGGGACAGCACCAGGGAGCGCCTGGGGCTGGGCCAGGCCAGCTCAGGCTGCACAGCAGGGCAAGGCTCTTGCCCAGAGGGTGCTGGCACTGCCCAGGCTGCCCAGGGAATGGGCACGGCCCCGAGGCTGCCACAGCTCCAGGAGCCTTTGGCCAGCGCTGCCAGGGATGCCCAGGCTGGGCTTGCTGGGGTCTGGGCAGGGCAGGGCTGGCACTGGGGGGTCCCTGGGGGTCCCTTCAGATCAGGACATTCCATGAGTGCCATCCTGGGACTTCTGTCTGCCTGGAAAGATGGGAAACACCAACACACTCAATCTATGGCCCTGCTCTGGTGGGAGGCTCCCTGCCCATGGCAGCGTGGATGAGCTTTAAGGTCCTCTCCAAACCCAACCCCTCTGGGTTTCTGTGGTCTTAGAAGGCTGCAGGATCAGCCAAGCAGCAGAATGGACACCATGAAACACAAATTCTCGTTCTCCAAGTACAAAAAGCACCACAGGACAGCATTTGAGGGTGGAATGTGATCACAACATCAGCTGCTTTGTTTGTAAAGGCCAGAGCACTTCCAAAGATCCCAGATTACCCAATGCACTGAATAGTTTGGGGACTCTGTAAGGACAGAGAATGCCAAGGCATCCTGAAGGTCAAGTCCTGTTTCCTGAAAGCCCAGACAAGCATGGAATGAGCATCCAGCCAAGAACACCCACCACATGCATCCCACATACTGAAGAAACAGATGAAAGCAATTATCAGCATCACAAACTCTGGAAACTGGTGCAACAAGAAATGGCCAAGAGTTGAGCAATGTCCCACGTGGAGGGAAATCAAAGCCCAGCTCCTGGCCCTTGGACAAGGGAAAATTCTCTTTAAACCCCCTGGGAGCCCAGGTGTTCAGCAAGGGGGTAAATAATGCCTGCAGCACTGAGTGGCAGCACACCCAGGTGTGCCAGGTGTGCCAGGTGTGCCAGGGCCTGCTGAGACCCCTGCACACAGCCCAGAGCCAGGGCTGGCACACATCCTCATCCCCAGCCCTCCCACAAGCTTCATCAAACTGCATCTGGGCAGTAATTAACAGGCTGAAGGATAATTACTCCTCTGAATGAACTCATCTTCCCACAGTCAGATGTATTAAACTAAACTGCTCCCAATGAAGATACAACACCCTCCAGAGATAATGACAATATTGACTTTATAACCTTTCTGAGAGCTGAGAGGATGAAAATCTCTTTTTATAAAACTCATTTACATCTTTGCCTCTCCTCTACAGATGAGATAGGAAAATTAACAGGATAGTTGAAAAAATTATATTTTTTCAGGAAAAACCTTTAAGGTTCTCCCCAGACAAAATGTGGCTTTTTCTCCTGAGTAATGACATTTCTGGGATCACAACTGGGATAAAAACACCCAAGTGACATTAAGGGAAATATCAATGGTGGAAATTCTAGAAAACACAGAAAACAATGAGAGCAGGCATCACCACACAGCCACAGCCACTGCTGCCAAAGCATCTCAAAGCCCAGAACCCAGCAGAACAACTGCCAGGGAAAGCAGGGCTGAAGCTGGGATTAAAATTATAATTTTTATATTATTTATATTTAATAATAATATTTATATACTAATTTTTTATTATTTATAAAGTATTACTATAATATTTAAATTTTAAAACATTCAAATTAATTTGATTTTTTATAAAAAGCACAGACCCTCAAAAATCCAGTCATAATCTGAAGGTTGTGAGTTTGATCCTCACACAGGGCACCACTAAATGTTGGTTAATTTTAATTTTGTTTGTTTGTTTTGTGAGGGTTGGGATTGAAAGTGTTTGAGATGGTATTTTGTGTTTGGATTTAGATGTTCATTATTTTTGACTTACATTATAATTTTATAAGTTGTGAGTTTTATAGTATTTTATTAATAAGTTAAAAAATTGTTTTGTATTTATCTTTATAGGGTTTTTAAGGAAAAATTATTTAATTAAGAAATTATATTTAATTCATTTTATTTTTAACTTAATAACTAATTACTTTTTAACTTAATCATTAAGAGTTCCTGGCACCTCTGAAGGACATTCATTTACAGGAATGACAAATGAAGTGTGAGGAACAGCTCATTCCAAGTTTGCTCAGGATATTGATGGTTTTGAGGAGAGCAAAATTCAAGGCTAAGAATAAAAATAGAAAATATTTTCTCACCTGTAGCTGCTGCTGCAAATGGGTGATTTCTGCAATTCTGAGTTCTCTGGATTTATTTGTACTTTCAATTTCTTGTCTTTGGGTCGACAGCCGACACCTGATATCCTGAAGCTTCCCCTCCAGCTGGTTCCTTTTATCATTCTTTAAAAGAAAAGAAAAACATCTATTTAATAAAATTCTTAACCAAAATGTTTGGTCGTGCACGTCTGGATCTAAAAACTTCTTTTAAAAAGCTCGTTTTCTAAAACTCATTTGTACCTTTAGCCTGTCCTCTACAGATGAGATAGGAAAATTTACAGGATATTTGAAAAATATTTTTTTTTTCAGGAAAAAGTTTAAGGTTCTCCCTAGACAAAACGTGTCCTTTTCTCCTACACAGTGACATTTTCTGGGATCACAACTGGGATAAAAACACCTCGAGTGACACTGAGAGAAATATCAGTGGTGGAAATTCTAGAAAACAGAAAACAACCAGAGCCAGGGCAGTCACCAGCAGGCTGTGCTTGTGTGTGGAATTTGCAGGGCAGCCCTGATGAGGGGACAGAATGGTGCAGCTGACTCAGTCTTATTAGAAGGTTAATTGATTAATTTATTATACTATTTTATATTATATTACACTACATCACATTACATCTAAACTGAATTTGTCAAGCACTCAACTGCACAACTGCCCAGCATTTTGTGACTGTCAGTGACAGTCCTGACACACAAACACAAACACACTTGGCCCTGATAGGCCAAGGAAACAAAATATTATTATTTTGGGTAAATAATTTTCATATTGCATTTCACTTTTCCACAAACACAGCACAGCAAATGAGATAAGAATTGTTTTTCCTTTCTCTGAGGTTCAGAGAATGCGAAACCCAGAAATATCCTTGGAAAGAACTGTGCCTTGCTTTTCTCTGAAATGTGCTGACACTTGTGTGTTTGAGCTGCTGCTCCATCACTCACCAGAGCTTCCAGCTCGAACTCCAGGGTTTTCTTCTTGGCCTTGAGCACCACGATGTCCTCCTGCTCCTTGTTCCTCTGGTTCAGCAGCTCCTGCCGCCGGTTGCGCTCCCACTCCAGCTGCCTCTGCCTCTCCAGCTCCCGTTTGGCAGCCTGCAGGGTAAATACCAACAGCTGTAAATGTGGCAGCCTGCAGGGTAAACACCAACAGCTGTAAATGTGGCAGCCTGCAGGATCAAACCCAACAGCTGTAAATGTGGCAGCCTGCAGGATCAAACCCAACAGCTGTAAATGTGGCAGCCTGCAGGATCAAACCCAACAGCTGTAAATGTGGCAGCCTGCAGGGTAAACACCAACAGCTGTAAATGTGGCAGCCTGCAGGATCAAACCCAACAGCTGTAAATGTGGCAGCCTGCAGGATCAAACCCAACAGCTGTAAATGTGGCAGCCTGCAGGATCAAACCCAACAGCTGTAAATGTGGCAGCCTGCAGGATCAAACCCAACAGCTGTAAATGTGGCAGCCTGCAGGATCAAACCCAACAGCTGTAAATGTGGCAGCCTGCAGGATCAAACTCAACAGCTGTAAATGTGGCAGCCTGCAGGATCAAACCCAACAGCTGTAAATGTGGCAGCCTGCAGGGTAAACACCAACAGCTGGAATTTGGGGGGTTGCTATGCTGATATTCAGTTGGAATGTTGGTACAAATTGGGGCTGCTCTGGGCTCTGCGCACACAAATTGCTGTAGGATTTGTATCTTGTACTAGATTGGTTAGTGAGAATCAGAATATTCAACACAGAAGATTTATTGGATTGTAATGGGAACTTCGCTCTCTTACCCTTTTATGCTCTTACTTTTTTTACTCCCTGACTCTTTCACCCTCTCATCCTCTCTCCCCCTCTCTTCTCTCATCCTGCTCTGAGCTGTGGCTGGCAGCTCCAGCAGGGCCCTGCACCCAGGCCCTTTGCAATAAACCCCAAATCCCAGCAGGGCCCTGCACCCAGGCCCTTTGCAATAAACCCCAAATCCCAGCAGGGCCCTGCACCCAGGTCCTTTGCAATAAACCCCAAATCCCAGCAGGGCCCTTTGCAATAAACCCCAAATCCAGCAGGGCCCTGCACCCAGGTCCTTTGCAATAAACCCCAAATCCCAGCAGGGCCCTGCACCCAGGCCCTTTGCAATGAACCCCAAATCCCAGCAGGGCCCTGCACCCAGGCCCTTTGCAATGAACCCCAAATCCCAGCAGGGCCCTGCACCCAGGCCCTCTGCAATAAACCCCAAATCCCAGCAGGGCCCTGCACCCAGGCCCTTTGCAATAAACCCCAATTTCCTCACCTGCCTGCAGAGATCTCCCGTATCCATCCCGACCCCAACCATCCTCTACCCCCCGACACTCCCACACACATTCCATCCCAACCTTGGCTACATAAGACTCCAAGAGTGCAGAGGGCCCAGCCCCTGCTGTGCTGCCCTGCTCACCTCTCTCCTCTCGATCTCCTTCCTCCTCTCCTCCTCTCGCTGCCTCTCCAGCTCGCGCTGTTTCTCCAGCTGCTTCTCCAGCTCCAGCTGCCTCTTGCGCTCCTGCTCCTGCCGCTCCCTCTCCTTCCTCTCCTGCTCGGCCCTCTCCAGCTGGGCCAGCCTCTCCTGCTCCTTGCGCTGCTGCTCCAGCAGGGCCTGCCGCCGCTTCTCCAGCTCCAGGTTACCCCGCTCAAAGTTCTCCCTCTTCTTGTCCTCAAACGTCACTTTGTGCATGGAGATGTGGGGAGAAGGATGGTTAAACTCTGTCGTTGATTCAGGAACAAACACACCACGGAGATCCAAAGGGATCCCCAGCAAAGGGAATGGCCCTGCACCTCCCCACTAGGGTAATGGCTCCACAGGCCAGCCTGGGCTTAGTGTGGGAAATGGATTTGTAGGGAATTCTCAAAGCCTGGCACAAGGCTCACTCAGGGTGCATCTGTGTGCAAAGCTTCAGACAAGAAATACTGACTTAGAAACGCCATGGAATAGGACAGACATTGCTGAGAGAGAAATGGAAGAATAAAATTTCAAAGGATGGCCTTGTAAGTAAGACTAGGTACTTTGGAAAAACAGAACTGTGAAAGACTGACATTGCTGATCCCCTCAAAGCCACATCTTCAGCAAACCAAGAAGGGAATTCCCATTCCCATTCCTATTCCTCATTCCTTGCCTTTAACACCCCAGAAATTTTAGTTCCTGCTTTAGTTCCTCAGGCCTCCAGCTTTCTCCACAAAGCTCAGCAAGTGGGGATAATTTAGACAAGCCATTCTCCAGCTGATCCTCCATGAGGACATGGATCTGGAATTCCTCTGTACATGAGATAATAGCAGCAGTCCAAGAGCCAACACTTCCCATTAGAGCAAAGAATTCAGCTGCTGACATCATCAAAAGGCCATTATGCAAATGACCAGAACTTAGTTAAAGTTGCAATTCTCATTAGATTACCCATTAATGTCAGGAAAAGAAATGGTTTAGGTTCTTGGGCAGCTGAGCCCAGGAAGTCTGGATTCCTGCAGATCCACATCCTCACCCCCTACTGTCCTAAAGAACAGCCTCACTTCCCTGACATTAATGGACTCTGCAGTCCCAGGGACTGTCCTTCCTCCTCTCACTCCTCAGCACCTCCATCCAAATGGTTCTTTCCCTTCACCTCCTGCTCCCTTTCACACCCTCTGTGCCATCCCCACTGCCCAACGTGCAGCTTTCTGTCCCTTGTGTGGCCAGCATGGACATTTTTGGGATGCAAGGCCAGGGAGAGCCCACACTGCCTTCCCAGTGTGCACAGCTGGACACATCAGCCCCACCCCTGCTGAACCAGCTCAGTTCTTGTCTTTTGCAGTTTGTGCCCTTTCCAGCTGCCAATTCCCTCTGCCTTTAGTTCTCTTCCTGGAGCTGCTGCAATCTGTATAAAGACTCCAAGGACACAGCTCTCTGTGGGAACACTGGGATCTCCCACAGAGCACCTCAGCCAAGCTTTGCTCCACCTAAGGCAGAGGATGAAGGCAGCAGGAATTCCTCCCTGCAGTCCTGTGCCAGGGCTGCCTGTGTGGGGAGTGCAGGAGATGAGGAGCCTGAAGGTTCTTCCCACCTCCAGTGCCAACCCCAAGGATCAGGCACAGGAATGAGCTGGACCCTGCAATATCCTGGTTGTGCCTCTGACCTGTCCCAAACTGCTCAGGAAAGACATTTCTCAGTCAGGCCATGTTTCCTCCCAGGCTGTGACCTGATGGGAAACCCCTCTGAGAACAGCACACTGAATATCCCTGCTTTCCCTTGCTCACCTGGTAATTTCTTTTCCAGTTGCTGCTGCTCTTCCTCCAGTGCTGGTTCTTCAGGTAACCTTTGGTCTACAGACACTGAGCTGGCAGCAGAAATGCCACTGCCAGAGCGGACTCTCCTGCCAAGGAAACAGGAATTGGGTGCTTAACAGAAGCCAGGCTACCCAAATTATTTATGATTTAATGATCAGATCAAATTAAATGCAGTGCTGTAGTGTTTCATGGTACTCAGTGTTCATTCAGTGCTGCTCACTCAGGCATTAGAACAGGATTTTCCAGGATCCCAGCAGCTCACTGGTGAGCTGAGAACCCCAGTCCCAAATTCTGATTCCAGATGGGTTCAGCCCTGTCCCCAAGATCTCTCACTTGAGGGGAGATTTTTCCCCAGCCAGTCTGGGTTTGGGGAAATGCTGACTTAAACTACAGCAGAAACAGCAGAGACAGAGGAAGAGCTTGCTGTAGTCAAGCTAAAAGCAAGATCCCAGGTGGAATACACAAAAATTGGGAATCTTTAGGAGGACACCTGAAGATCCCAGTATAAAACCATTTATTTTCATTGCTGTTACTTTCTTCCCATCTATTTCTACACAAAGAAGTGAAATGGAGCAGGAGAAGTGATGAGTGACCCCACTGCTCCCAAACCCAGCTGCACCCAAGGAGGTCTGGATGTGGTGCAGTGCAAACCCATACTGGAATTCCAACACATTCTGACTGCTCTATGAACTAAAATCTAGGTTTCTGTGGCCAGACTGAGCAGGCCTGAAGGTGTGCCAGCATAAACACCCACCCACAGCCTGGTCTCACAGGGCAAAAGATGAGGCTCAGTTCCTGCGCTTGGCACCCCCAGAACCATCCCAAATGACACACAGACTCAGGAGTGGGACTCCCAGGGGATGGGCAGGTACCTGAATGAAGGTGGGATGTACCAGGGGATGGCAGGTACCTGAAGGAAGGTGGAATGCACTCCCAAGGGATGGGCAGGTACCTGAATGAAGGTACCTGAACTCCCTGAACTCCCAGGGGATGGGCAGTTACCTGAAGGAAGGTGGGATGTACCAGGGGATGGGCAGGTACCTGAATGAAGGTGGGATGTACTGCCAAGGGATGGGCAGGTACCTGAATGAAGGTGGGATGTACTCCCAAGGGATGGGCAGGTACCTGAATGAAGGTGCCTGAATTTCCAAGGGATGCAGTTACCTGAAGGAAGGTGGGATGTACTCCCAAGGGATGGGCAGGTACCTGAATGAAGGTGGGATGCACTCCCAAGGGATGCAGTTACCTGAATGAAGGTGGGATGTACTCCCAGGGGATGCAGTTACCTGAAGGAAGGTGGGATGTACCAGGGGATGGGCAGGTACCTGAAGGAAGGTGGGATGTACTCCCAAGGGATGCAGTTACCTGAAGGAAGGTGGGATGTACCAAGGGATGCAGTTACCTGAAGGAAGGTGGGATGTACCAAGGGATGCAGTTACCTGAAGGAAGGTGGGATGTACTCCCAAGGGATGCAGTTACCTGAATGAAGGTAGGATGTACCAGGGGATGGGCAGGTACCTGAAGGAAGGTGGGATGTACTCCCAAGGGATGCAGTTACCTGAAGGAAGGTGGGATGTACTCCCAGGGGATGCAGTTACCTGAAGGAAGGTGGGATGTACCAGGGGATGGGCAGGTACCTGAAGGAAGGTGGGATGTACTCCCAAGGGATGCAGTTACCTGAAGGAAGGTGGGATGTACTCCCAGGGGATGCAGTTACCTGAAGGAAGGTGGGATGTACCAGGGGATGGGCAGGTACCTGAAGGAAGGTGGGATGTACTCCCAAGGGATGCAGGTACCTGAAGGAAGGTGGGATGTACCAGGGGATGCAGTTACCTGAAGGAAGGTGGGATGTACTCCCAGGGGATGCAGTTACCTGAAGGAAGGTGGGATGTACTCCCAGGGGATGCAGTTACCTGAAGGAAGGTGGGATGTACTCCCAGGGGATGCAGTTACCTGAAGGAAGGTGGGATGTACTCTGGGGGCAGGGCAGGAGGCAGTGGCTGGCCAGACATGGCCACATCAATGAGGTGCATAGCCAGGATAAACTCCTCAGCTGTCAGCTTCCCATCTTGATCAATGTCAGAGAGATTCCTTGTTGAAGGGAAGGGAAAAGCAAGGAAATTATTAAATATTACAAATCACTGTTCAAAGGCATTGTTCAACATACAACAGTTCTAAATTAATTCAATTTTTCTCTTATTTTCCCCACACTACTCTGCTTTTTCAAAACAAATGAAAAGCAAACCCCAAATGCTTCCCTACTGGGGTTTCCCATGTCTCATGGCTGGCTGGCTGAAATCCAACCTTGCAGCCACAGCTCCTCCTTCACCTGCTCTGGGTGCTGCCAGGAGCTTGTGCCAGAGAAGGACCTTGAACCAGTGGAGTTCTCCTGAACACCCAAAGGCTCCAGCTCAGGTGTTTGGCAGAACTTTGAGGTTTGGTCTCCTTCCTCACACTCCAGGGCACCCACTGCAGTGAAATCAAAGCCATTGATGTTCTAGTCCTGACAAGCACCAACCCACCCTGGTATCATGCACAAATTAAAAATTACTCCAGAGACTCCAGTCTCTGGATGGCCCCAAAGCAGAGCTCCAAGAGAGGCACAAAATGATTTTACTTCTGTTAAGGAGGTGTTGGACAAAATTAACAGCCAGGGACAGCACCAGGGAGCAGCTGGAGTGAGCAAGGGCAGAGTTAATTTGGATTTAAGGGAAAGGTTCTTCCCCAGAGGGTGCTGGGCACTGCCCCAGGGAATGAGAGCTGCCAGGGATGCCCAGGCTGGGCTTGGTGGGGTCTGGGCAGGGCAGGGCTGGCACTGGAGGATCCCTGGGGGTCCCTTCAGATCAGGATTTGTTTCTCCAGCATGCTGCACTCTAACCATGCAGGGAATCTGCCATGATACCATGAAAATCCAAGGGAATTAAGTGATAAATCCCTCTGCAGTCCCAAGGCACAGGACTTTGCTGATGGGATTTAAATTTGGGAGGCAATCCCAGGCTCTCTCCATCCACACCTGAGGCACTGAACTCCTCAGGGTGGAGCCCAGGCACGAGGCAGGAGGGTGGGAATGCAGCATGCCCAGAACTGAGTGATCAGAGGGTCAGAGCTGCAGGGACAGCCCAGGGGCTGAGCAGCATCACCTCCTCCCCTGGAGTCTGAGGCAGGGACAGCCCAGGGGCTGAGCAGCATCACCTCCTCCCCTGGAGTGTCTAAGCAGGGACTCAGCCCCAGCCCAGGCTGGCAAACCTCAGCCCAGAGCAGGGCCCAGGAAAGGAGCAGCAAGAGCTGGAAATCCCCTCCTCATCTCAGAGCACTGGCAGCTGTCACTGTCCCCAGCTGAGTGAGTCCTGCCTGCAGCTGCTTGCCCACACAAGCACTCCAAGGCTGCCAAAAGCAGAACATTTCTTGGTTAATCATCTGCTGGGGACTGGGCTGGTTTGTTTTTATCCCTTTGTTAGGAAACACAGAAGGAAAGAGTTGTTTTTTATTTCTAACACAACTGCCAGTGCTTTGCAAAGAGAACAAGTGCAGCTGAATGACAGCACCACTGCCATGCCCACCCTGAGCCCCTGGGCCAGCTCCATCAGCAAACACTTCTAAAGGACAGGAGTTAATGAGGAACAACTTCCCATGGGGCAATAAAAACATAATAAAGTTCAGCAAACAGCAAGTTGGAAGGCAAAAGAGAAGCTGAGACAAATGCCTTTAAAATCCATGATTGTACAGGTCCCTGGGAAATCAGCCCTCCCATAACCATGGAAAAGGCACAGAAACCCCACAGAAAGGGTGGCTTGGGTTAAGCTCCCTGTCCTGCCACCTGTGCAAAGGTAAATCCCCCTGGTGCTCTGTCAGGGGATGGGGAAGGCACAGGATGCTGAACATCTGCTCTGCCTAAAAACCCAGCACTGAAGCACAACTTCCAAATCATCACACAAAAGATATCCTGGTGCTCTTGTGGAATAACATTAGTAAAGGCACAGAAGTGCAGGTTTTGTTTATAAAGTTACACAGGACAAAAAGCAACATGTGATTTATCAGTGAGACTGAAAATGGAGAAAACCCCACGTGCTCCAGTGCAGAGGTTTCAGCAGAGTTTGTGTTTTGAGGGAAATGGAAACATTTCTTTTACCATATTGTAGCCAGCTGAGCCTGGGGTAAACTGGACTGCATGAGAATCGTTCTTGCTTGGGGACCTGGAAGGGAAACAAATATTAACAAAACAACAAGAGATGTGAGCAGCAGAACTTGGCTCCCCCAATAACCAAGAAATAACCCTTCAGTTCTGCACAACAACCATGGAATCCCAGACTGGGCTGGGCTGGGAGGGACCTCAGAGCCCACCCAGTGCCACCCCTGCCATGGCAGGGACACCTCCCACTGTCCCCAGTGTCCAGCCTGGCCTTGGGCACTGCCAGGGATCCAGGGGCAGCCCCAGCTGCTCTGGGCAACCAAATCCCTCAGATTAAAACCCAAGACATGCAGCAGAACTGGTAAAACCAAGCCAGGGGAGCAGTTCTAGTCTCTCCCTGGAACTGCTCTCAGCAGTGGGTGTATCATGGTAATGGTCCCCTGAACAGGAAATAATTAGCATTGATTTTATGATTGCAGAAGGCAGATCAATTGTTTAATTAAGCTATACTATATTATACTGTACTATTAAAAAACCTGTAACTCTTACAGACTGTCAGATACAGCTTTAACCTAACTGATCAATCTATCTAAACACCATCCAGTGTCTAATTATGAAACTACCTTTTGGTAAATAGGTATAACACATTCTACATGTGCACAATAACAGCTGCAACAAATGGAGATAAGAATTGGTTTTTATTCTCCTCTCTGAACTTTCTTACAGCTCCTCAAAGCTCCTCAGGAAGGGAAAATCGTGGCAGAGAACTATGTGTGTCTGTTCAGAGGATATGTGATCACCACAAGGGTGAACCAAGCACTGGAAATGGCTGCAAATGTTTTCACAGAACCCACTGTGCCCTTTTCCAGAGGCATTTCCCAAGGTCAGCTTTGCAGAAAATAAATGGTGCTAAAATGATCCCAGCTGTGATGAGTATTTGCTTCTAAACAAGAGCATTGGGAGATTCAAACAGAAAAACACTGATGAGCCTCTCACTGTGTGAAAACACCCTCAGAGGCATGGAAGTGGCTCTGAGAGCTGCAGACAAGGAACAAGAGAAGCTGTGCCAGTACCTGTCAGGTGCCCACTCATGGTTTTGTCGTGGCTGTTGAAGAGCTGCCGGTACTTGAGGCGCGAGGACTGCGGCACTGCCCACTCTGCCACGGCAGGAGAGCTGCAGGGAGGGCAGGACAACAGCACAGCTGCACAGTCATCTCAGCAGGTCATGGAACCATCACAGAGTCATAAACCACAGCAGGTTTGGGCTGGAGGGACCTCAGAGCCCACCCATCCCACCCCTGCCATGGCAGGGACACCTCCCACTGTCCCCAGTGTCCAGCCTGGCCTTGGGCACTGCCAGGGATCCAGGCTGGGCACCCAGTGCCAGGGGCTCAGCCCCCTCACAGAGGCTGAAGGGCTGCACTGAGATCAAGTTTTGTGCCTGAAAATGTTCTTGCCCCCAATTCTGCTGGGAGGGTGGGGAGGTTCTGAGGTGTCCCTGTCCCTGGCAGTGCCCAAGGCCAGGCTGGACACTGGGGCTGGAGCAGCCTGGCACAGTGGGAGGTGTCCCTGCCATAGCAGGGGTGGCACTGATGAGCTTTGAGGTCCCTCCCAACCCAAACCATTCCATGTGGACAGTTTTTTTACTGAGACATAGTCCATGGGAAAAGTAATGTGAGAAAGTATAGCTGAGTAAGCCACAGCTGCCTAATTCAAGGCCATGGTTTCTTTGAGCAAGAAGTTGTTTTATAAATTATGTGATAACAGGAGGTAAAAAAGAAGCCACAAACATCTTGAGAAAAGGTGGGATTGACTTTTTATAGCTGACCAATAGTGAGCTATAATTTTGCAATATGCATGAGCCTTATTACTGTGATTATAAAAGTGTTGCTGTTAATCAATAAAGCACAGATTTGGCTGCATTAGAGGATGAGCAAGTCTCCCGTCCACCTCGTCAATTCCATGATTCCACAATCTAATATTCCCTGTTATTCCCAAAACAACCACAGGTTTAACCTCTTGCTTGCAATCATTTCTCATAATTCATACTCTTGGAAGATGGTTTGGTTATTTTAATAGTTTTCCTTTTCTTTTCTTACTGGCAGAAAATGAGGAACCTAAACTGTTCAGAGGAGCTACAAGATTTTACCTAAACATGTAACAGGAAATGCAGACACATTTCACTGTGTCTTTAACTGTTTCTCTTAGCCAAATAGAGCTGATGAAGAAAAACAAATATAAAATATACTGGAAATGTAGAAAAAAAGGTGTGAAAAAAACCACACTTCAGTGTAAAGATTGTCCTTATGGAACAAGTGAGGAATGTAATATTCCCAGTTCTAATCCATTCCCATAACAGGCTGAGCTGATTTGCAGCTCTGATTTCCCAGGCTTGATGGCTGAGAAATCCTAATTCTGAAAAACAAGGAGCAGAGTTTTTCTGCCTTTAGGCACATTCAAACTTTGTCCTTTTTCTGACCTTATAAACCATTCTCACATGACAAGACACAAACCAGTATCTCTATTTCTATTTTTGATTTCCAAACTCTTGAGCTTTAATAAAAGCCCTTCATGGGAGCAAAGCAAAAACAAGCTGCCCCTTCAATAATGAAAATAAGAAAAAAGGTCAAATATTTAATTTTTACCCACAGAAATTCCTCCTCAGTTTTGCTGGATTTGGGGGGGGTTCCACACATTTTAATTTCTGTGTTACACATGAATTATACCAGAGCATCCCTATTCTGTTCCTGGCCAGTTTAGGTTTCAGAGAGAAAATGAATTGTTTTGAAAGACTTTAAATTATTTGGATTATTTATGATTATTTATGATTGCAGAAGGCTGATCAATTGTTTAATTGTTCCTGGCCAGTTTAGGTTTCAGAGAGAAAATGAATTGTTTTGAAAGACTTTAAATTATTTGGAGTCAATACTCCAAATCAATACTGAGTAGTGTCACTTATCTAACAGCAGGACAATAGACAAGCCTGCAGAAGGAAATGAAAATAAAACCAGATCATTTAATTGTGTCCCAAACCATTTTCCTCTTGCAAAAAAGCTGTGCCATGGATCTATGAGACAGATGATTTATAAGGACTTTGGGAAATCCCTCTCTTAACTCCTCTCAGGAAGCTTTATTTTGTTAGATCCATTTTTCTAAACCACAGTAAAATCCTTTTTGCCCAATCAAACATTTTTCTAGGTCTTGGAATAATCTAAGAGCCCTTAAAGTGATTTTTCACACAGAACTTCAAGAATATAGAAGAAACAGTGATGTGGAGTGCATTTCAAATATGAGACCTATTGAATATTTTGCTTTTAGCAATTACCCTGCAGTTGCTAATTTTAAATAATGCATTACTTGTCTTGTTTTCCCAGTACCAGGAATGCCTGTGCACAATGCAGGTTTTGTTTATAGAAGCACATGCTGCTCTAAAAATCAAGTGAAGATCATGTCATCACTGTTAATAGTTAATTACTTCATTTCCATGATTCCCTGCTCCTGGAGCATTCAGAAGGTGGAATAAATCTACAGCACCCCATGGAATGCTGAGGTGGAACCTCTGCAGAACTGATTTCTGCCAGAACTATCATTTCAGATGAGCACTTTGGGGAAGGGAAGGAGTTTTTCAGCCCTGGGGACCCAACCTGATAGTGGAGCCCTGAAAATGTTCAAGATAGAACTCTAAAATGTTGGGCTTTGTGTTTTCTCAGATCACTGCACCTGCAGTGATATGATAAATGATATAATTGTTAGATGTGATGATTGTTTAGTAATTAAGTATAATTATTATATAACCGTAAGAAGAATCATGAGAAAGTATGTTGGAAATTTAACGGGGGCTATGTTTAGCTGAAATCTATGTATACAATAGAACAATGTAAGTTTAATAATTAACATGAAAGTTATGTAAGGATAGAGTATAAAACACCTTCACCTCCAATGTATGGTGGGAATTAGATTTGGGTTGTAATACCCCAATTCCCAGAGCTCTTAATAAAAAGCACCACATAGAATCACTGTGTGATTGTGTGTTTTTGAACACTGACAAACCCACCTGGCCACGTCGAAGGACTGAGCCTTCTGCAGCTTGGCATTGAGCTGAGCTCCCGGCCCCGAGCGGCTGAAGGAAGAACTCTTTGGCAAAGTGGCTGGGAAGAGAGAAAACAGGGATTTATTGCTGTTCACAGTGACCCAGGACACTCCCATGGCATTCACTCACTCCTACATCCAGTACAAGCACTGTGGGTCTGATGGGAGATTCTTAACAATATAAAAATCAGAGAGTCCAGCATGACAGGGGGAAACACAAGGGCACTTCCCTCTTATCTTTTTACTTCCACAGCTTTATGGAAACCCTGTTGGTACCAAATTATATTTTGGTACATGTTAGGAACCACATGTAGTTCAGTATTAAAGTCACCCTAGCAAACAGCAGTACAAAGAGACAGGAGAGGCCCAATTTCCAGGCAGCAGCTTCCTGCCAAGTTCATTTCTCCAAGTGCTGCTTGACTTTCTCACCACGAGGGACTCCTGCGGGAGGCCATGTCCACACTGCTCCTTTTAGCTCTTCTCCAAGTGTGCCAAGAGGGCTAAAGCAAAGCACAGTCCTTGCCCAAAGGCATCACTGGAGTGGGCAGTGCCACGTGTGCCAGGAAAGGCAGGGGAGCTGTTAGGAGCAGCAGAAGAGAGTGAGAGCGGCGTACCGGGGTGAGCGAAAGCAGGCAGGGGCTGGATGACAGCAGGAGCTCCGTTAGCCAGGGGAGGGACGGCGGCGGGGACAGAGGACACCAGCGGGGGGGACATCCCCACCACTGGGATGGATGCCATGGGCACCGGGGCCACGCTGCTGAGGGATGGCATGTTGGCAATGCCCCCGAGACCTACGGGCGAGAAAAGCACACGTTGGTTCTGACGCACGGCCCAGACGGCGCCCGCGGGGTCACCGACACCTCCGGGGGCGCCTCCTGCCCTGGCACTGCCCTCCCGGCCCGGGGTGGCACTGCAGGGACAGCGACGGGACACGGGGACAGCCCCAGAGCGGGGCAGCACTGCCCCCAGCTGTCCAACAGCACCTGCTACACAGGGAATGAAATGTGTGCCTTGGTCTGAGAGAGGAGGGAACGGGGAACAGGAGCAGCCCCAGGGAACAGGAGCAGCCCCCAGGGAACAGGAGCAGCCCCAGGGAACAGGAGCAGCCCCCAGGGAACAGGAGCAGCCCCAGGGAACAGGACCAGCCCCAAGGAACAGGAGCAGCCCCAGGGAGCAGGAGCAGCCCCAGGAACAGGAGCAGCCCAGGGAACAGCAGCAGCCCCAGGGAACAGGAGCAGGCCCAGGGAACAGGAGCAGGCCCCAATGAGGAGGAGCAGCCCCAGGGAGGAGCAGCCCCAGGGAACAGGAGCAGCCCCGGGGAACAGGAGCAGCCCCAGGGAACAGGAGCAGCCCAGGGAACAGGAGCAGCCCCAGGGAGCAGGAGCAGCCCCCAGGGAACAGGAGCAGCCCCAGGGAACAGGAGCAGCCCCAGGGAACAGGAGCAGCCCCAGGAAGGAGGAGCAGCCCCCAGGGAACAGGAGCAGCCCCCAAGGAACAGGAGCAGCCCCCAGGAACAGGAGCAGCCCCAGGGAACAGGAGCAGCCCCAGGGAACAGGAGCAGCCCCCAACGAGGAACAGCCCCCAATGAGGAGGAGCAGTCCCAGGGAACAGGAGCAGCCCCCAATGAGGAGGAGCAGCCCCAGGGAGGAGCAGCCCCCAAGGAACAGGAGCAGCCCCAGGAACAGGAGCAGCCCCAGGCTGGCCCAGCAGCTGTGGGGTTGCTGGGATCCCTGGGCTGGGATGGGACAGGGCAAAGCTGATGGAGAGCACAGGGTGAGAGGATGAGGGTGAGCACAGCTGGAACCAGGGGGTTAAGGAGGGCCAGTGGTGCCAGGGAAGGAACGAGGGGTGTGCAACCAGGTCACATCAATCTACAGACAGTGAGAACAGGGGAATCACCATTTCCCCAAGGATGGGCTTTGTGGGGACTCATTTCATTCTGCCTTTGCTCACTTAGCTCTGCATTGGCTCTGCCCAGTTTCACTGTTTTCTTCCAAAGAATTTTATTTCTGACTGTAAAACTTGTGGGATTACAGTGGATCAATCCACACTGCTGCAAGCAGTTTATCAGATACTGCTCCCTTTGCTCAGGACATTTAGATGGGATATTGGGAATTAGGGATTGTTCCCTGGCACAGGGTGCCCAGAGCAGCTGGGGCTGCCCCTGCATCCCTGGCAGTGCCCAAGGCCAGCTTGGACAGGGCTGGGAGCAGCCTGGGACAGTGGGAGGTGTCCCTGCCATGGCAGGGGTGGCACTGGGTGGGCTTTAAGGTCCCTTCCATTCCAAACCATTCCATAATTCCCAGGCACCAATAACCCTGAGCCACAGCAAAGACTAAAGCAGAAAGGGAAAGATCCTCTCATGACAGGACCAAGGTGTCAGAGGTTTGGCTTTATTTGCTTATTTTCCTTTCCCCATCCCATCTTCCCTACTCTTTTCCAGGAAATGATGGTGACTTTGGCAATACTGCACCCCAGCAACTCCTATCAGAGTAGCACAGCTCATCACAGCAGATTGTAAAAACTCAAGAACAACAGAGCAGAGATAGAAAGCTGGAGATCCAGTAATGCCAACAGTTTAACCACAACTCCAGCCCTTTGGAATGCACTGGCCCTGCTACCTGAGCCATGTTTTGTTTGCAGCAGTGCAAACCTGAAGCAAACAGGAGCTCAGCTCAGTGCAATTCCTCTCAGTGCATGGGCAACATGTGGGTTTGAGTCCATGTGCTTTTAGAAGCACATTTCCCCAAAATTTTCTTGGAGAAACTGCAAAAGGCCAATGGAATTGTTGCAATCCCAGGTAAGAGTGAGGAAAGTGGAGGAGAACAGGGATCTTACCAAACCCTGGGGCACTGGGCAGGGCGAGGGGCGGCTGCTTCATGACGGGCGGCAGCGCGGCCGGGAGCTGGTACCCCTGCAGCTTCAGCTTGATGAGCTTCATAGCTATGGAAAACTCCAAGGGATCCATCCTCCCATCGTTGTTCATGTCAGCTAGAGCCCTGCAAAACACAGTGTTTGCACACTTACACCCTGCAGGGAGCAAATTCAGGCCCTGCCCCAGGAGCAGGCTCACATGGGTGGGGATGGTCGAGGATGATGAAGGGGCTGGAGGCCAGGAGGGGCTGAGGGAGCTGGGAATGGGCTGGAGAATCCCTGAGGAGCTGGGAAGGGTCTGGAGAATCCCTGAGGGAGCTGGGAAGGGGCTGAGATTGACTGGGGTGCTGTAAGAGCTGTGGGAGTTGGAGGGAGGAAAGGGATGAGTTGTGTTTACACCATGGAGCTGCTGTGTCCTGCCCTTCCTGCTCTTCATCATTCCTTGGCTCTCCTCTCCCTGACCTCTCTTTCCTGGGTTTCATCTCTTCACTTACCTTTTTCTCTCCCTGCCTTTGCTGAGGAAACATCCAGGCTTGGATCAGCCCCAGGGTGTGCAGCAGGGGCAGGGCAGGGATTGTCCCTCTGTGCTGGGGTCCCTGCAGGGCTGGGCCCAGTTCTGCTCCTGCAGGAGAGCCCTGGAGGGGCTGGGAAGGGGCTGGAGAATCCCTGAGGAGCTGGGAAGGGGCTGGAGAATCCCTGAGGAGCTGGGAAGGGGCTGGAGAATCCCTGAGGAGCTGGGAAGGGGCTGAGGCTGCAGCAAAGGAGGCTCAGGGGGCCCTTGTGGCTCTGCACAAGTCCCTGCCAGGAGGGCACAGCCGGGGGGGTCGGGCTGTGCTCCCAGGGAACAGGGACAGGAGCAGAGGGAACGGCCTCAGGCTGGGCCAGGGCAGGCTCAGCTTGGCCAGCAGCAGGAATTCCCCCATGGAAAGGGAGCTCAGGCCTTGGCAGGGGCTGCCCAGGGAGCTTTGCAGTGCCCATCCCTGCAGGTGTCCCCTGCAGGTGGCACTGAGTGCTCTGGGCTGGGGACAAGGTGCCCATGGGGCACAGCTGGCAGGGCTGTGCCAGCACCAAGAATTCTGAGATTCTCACTAATTTCCACCCAAAATTATGCCAGGTTAAAACTAACACACTATTTAAACTCAAGAGCTCCTTGATTTCTTTCCTTGGGTGATTAATAAATATTTTTGAAGTTGCTTTTCAACTCTTGGAGGAATTACAAGGAAGCATCCAGAACAAATGCAGCTGCACAAAAAACTTTGCAAAATCAAACCAGTGAAAGCACAGGGTCCTAAAACAGCACCACAGAGAAGTGAATCACTGAGTCTGCAAATCTGTACTTTAGCTGCACTTAAAATAAAACATTCTTTAAATCTGTGACTCCCCTCAGCACTGCTCCATCTGGGAGTGTGCAAATGTGTTTTCAATTAAACAATAGCACTCAAGATGAAACATTGAGCCCAGGCCTTGAATAGGCTTTCAGGGGAAGGAGTCTGACTTAAACAGTCTGCTTTTTGTTCCTTGCCTTGCTAGTTAAGAAAACCCAGCTCAGCAGGGAATAGGGCTGGGAGCTTGGGGGGAGAGAAGCAGGAATGAGAGTGTCAGTTCCTGCCCAAAAACCCTGAGTAAATGCACATCAGTACAGAAATAGCTGTACACTTACTTCTGAGCACCATGCTTATGTCTTTGTGTTTGTTTGAAGAATTAAGAACAGATTTCAGCACTGGAATAATGCAGATTTTGAAGTTCATGCATTTACTTCTGTGTCATGGGTGTGGCCCTGGGCAGTGTGGCTGAACCAGAGTTTAATTTCTGACCAAATTCCTCTCAAAGAGAGTTTTTGTGCAGCCAGGTGGGAAGTTATTCCAGAAGTATTGTTGTTCTCTGGGCAACAGCAGACAGAACAAGAGAACACAGTCTCAAGCTGCACCAAGGGAGATACAGGCTGGAATTAAGGAGGAAGTTTTTCACAGCAAGAGTGGTCAAATACTGGAATCATCTGCCCAGGGAGGTGGTGGAGTCACCATCCCTCCATGTGTTTAACAAAGCCTGGATGTGGCACTTGGTGGCACATGATCTGGTTGAGGTGCTAGAGCATGGGTTGGACTCCACGATCTTAAAGATCTCTTCCAACCTAGAAATTCTGTGACTCTGTGAAGTACCCCAGTGAATGGACAGCCATTTGTTATTGTGAGCCTTTTGGGGGTCTCAGTAGCTGGCGTTGGCCCGGGACCTCTATCCCAGGAAAGGACAGAGCCCCGCAGTCCAGCCCGCTGGGACGCCAAACCACGGGGAGCCTTCAGCCAGCAGAGTGATAACAGCTCTGATAGTGATAACAGCTCTGGATAGTGATAACAGCTCTGGGATCTCAGCTCTTTAGGGTTTAGCTGATGCCAGGCTTGGCTTCCCTGGGTGCAGGCTCAGGCAGAGCAGAGAGAGAAGAAGAAGCAGAACCGGCAGTTCCACTGGAGATGGTTTATTCAGGAGAGCGTGAAAGGCCCGGTGCAATTCTTCTTCCAACTTAATGGGTACAGTGAGCTACATTTATACCTTTGGCCAGGCTCCAAACTGGACCAATGGACACAGGTTAAAGGGTTTACAAGTGACCAATAGAAGGGTCAATAGGGTTTTTTCCTTATAAGAGTACAAATATACGTTGTGAGTCCAGGGTTAGGGCATTTCTGGACTGCTGTGTCAGCAATTGTATTGTTAAAGCCTCCACGGTGCCTTAGCAGGGCCTGTGGCATTTACTACAATTTGTAACTGAGACACAAGGACACAGCCAGGTAAAGGTAGTGCCAAATGGAAATCCTCCCACTCCAAAAAAACCCCAAAACTTAAAATCCCCCATGGAGAGGCAGATCCCAGCAGGGAGCAGCACAGGGTGAGATCCCCAGCAGCACCACAGACACTCCAAACCTCTCCAGAAGTCCTGAGAAAGGATTCCCAGTGGTGTGGCTGCCTTAACCCACCAGTTCTGATGCCATGGGGCTCAATACCAGAATTAAAATTTGGGAGAAGCATTTACAGCAAGTCTGGAGAGGACACTGAGACACAGATACTGCTATCCTCACAGAGCATGGGCTGCACCTGTGCCAGGACAATGCTGAACCCCAGAATCCCACACTGGGCTGGGCTGGGAGGGACCTTAGAGCTCATTTCATCCCTTAGAGCTCATTTCATCCCTTAGAGCTCATCCCATCCCACCCTGCCATGGCAGGGACACCTCCCACTGTCCCCAGTGTCCAGCCTGGCCTTGGGCACTGCCAGGGATGCAGGGGCAGCCCCAGCTGCTCTGGGCACCCTGTGCCAGGGCCTGCCCACCCTGCCAGGGAACAATTCCTCATTGCCAAGATCCCACCCAGCCCTGCCCTCTGCCACTGGCAGCCATTCCCTGGGTGCTGTCCCTCCATCCCTTGTCCCCAGTCCCTCTGCAGCTCTCCTGGAGCCCCTTCAGGCCCTGCCAGGGGCTCTGAGCCTCTCCCTGGAGCTTCTCCTGTCCAGGTGAGCCCCCCCAGCTCTCCCAGCCTGTCCCATAATAGCCTTACCAGTGGCTTCTACACCTGCAAATATTTTGATTTATAAGATAAAACCCTTTTATTGATTCTATTAGACCCTCAGTGGGTTTTGTCCCTGCCAGGAAAATGCAGGAATAGTAAGGATCACCCTGTAGGAACCTTGGCTCTCCAGGCACCATTTCCTGCTGGGACACAGCAAATCCTTGCATCCTACATGGCAAACATTAATTCCCCAGCATTCAGCAACTCTGATGTGCACCAGTGTCACTGCTCTCATTGAACTCCAATTCACATCAGCAGCTGGAGCTTTTCATTCAACATCTGACCTTCTGTGAACTCCTTTACTCTACACCAACAGCTTCATTATTGAAATTACCAGCACAAATATCAGTGCAGAGAGTTCTCTGCAGCCCCCAGAATTTCTGCAGTTTTACAGAGTGCAAAGAAAAAGCAGCTTTTGTCTGACAAACTCTTCCTGCTAAAATAGGACACATTTCCATTTGTAGTTGCAGAAGTTGGTGTCAGGCTGCTGGATTTTACTGTGAAATGCAGGGAGCCAGCAAACACCATCTAACTCCACTGATTTCTGCTCCTAATGGAATTGGGACAATGTGGTGCCCTTGCATTTGTGTCATTTGTGGCCTGGCCGGAACCAGTGCAGGGTAAATGGATTAAACATTGACTAAATTTTTATTATCTTCTGCAGGCCAGGCCTGGGCTTGTATCTAATGACAAAGGCTGCAGTGGGCTCAGCACTGACAAATCCTTCCCCTGGATCTTTTCCTCCTCCTTCCCCTCATCTGTTCTGCAGGATGAAAAGCCAGCTTGATTCCTTTTGCATGTGTGAGGGGCAGAAACTGAACACAGGCAGTGTTCCCATCAAACATGAGAAATTAGCACATGTTAATTAGCACATACAAACCTGCTGTAATTAGCACACAAACCACCTACCCAAGCAGTACTGTGTTAAAGCAGGGATCACTGTACAGCTCCCAAAGCTGCTCTGATTGAGCTGGAAATGGAGCAATTCCCCCTGGGATGTGGCACAGGCTGAGGCAGCAGCAGGGAGCAGCACTCAGGGCTGTGCCCCCTGGCACTCCATGGATATCTGTGCAGGAATGACCACAATTCCCCCACTTTGCCACCCCGTGGATGTTTTGTACAGGAATGACCACAATTCCCCCACTTTGCCACCCCATGGATGTTTTGTGCAGGAATGACCACAATTCCCCCACTTTGCCACCCCGTGGATGTTTTGTGCAGGAATGACCACAATTCCCCCACTTTGCCACCCCATGGATCTTCTGTGCAGGAATGACCACAGTTCCCCCACTTTGCCACCCCGTGGATGTCTGTGCAGGAATGACCACAATTCCCCCACTTTGCCACCCCATGGATGTTTTGTGCAGGAATGACCACAATTCCCCCACTTTGCCACCCCATGGATGTTTTGTGCAGGAATGACCACAATTCCCCCACTTTGCCACCCCGTGGATGTTTAGTACAAGAATGACCAGAATTCCCCCACTTTGCCACCCCATGGATATCTGTGCAGGAATGACCAGAATTCCCCCACTTTGCCACCCCATGGATGTTTTGTGCAGGAATGACCAGAATTCCCCCACTTTACCACCCCGTGGATATCTGTGCAGGAATGACCAGAATTCTCCCACTTTGCCACCCCATGGATGTTTTGTGCAGGAATGACCACAATTCCCCCACTTTGCCACCCCGTGGATGTCTGTACAGGAATGACCAGAATTCCCCCACTTTGCCACCCTGTGGATGTTTTGTACAAGAATGACCAGAATTCCCCCACTTTGCCACCCCGTGGATGTTTTGTGCAGGAATGACCACAATTCCCCCACTTTGCCACCCCTGGACACAGATTTGGGAAGGTGGGGAGGGAAGCAGATGTCAGGAGCAGGGAAGTCACCCAGTGACTCTGTGCTGATAAAATCAGCACCCCCAAAGCTGGAGAGCAGCTGCAGTGATGATTTCAGCTCTCCTTTATTGCAGGGCCCAGGAGATGCTCTGTGAGGCCCCACTCCTCCTCAGGGCTCTAGAAAGGCAGATTATTCTGCTTAAGCACAGTTATCTCCCAAGCCACTGCAGGCCCAGCTCAAAGCCCAATTAGAGGCTTCTTAATTGATCACCAGCCTGGGGGAGTCTGAGCTGGTGCAGGGCAGAGCAGCACAGAAGCTGCCATGGCAGACCATAATACTTCACTCCTGTGCTCACTGAGACTTCTTTCCTTGCATGAGGAGCACAAGGGACACAGCAATTCCCCATTTTAACAAAACCTGCTGTTTTGAAGCACTGTGAATTCTGGGGCAGCTTTTATGGGCCCAGAAGTGAGGCACTGAGCAGATTTATTCAGATTTATTCCCTGTGCCCCCAGCTGGGAGGATCCTCAGCAAACTCAGGCCAGGCTCCTCTCCCTGTCACAGTCAGCTGGAGCCAAGATCAGCACGACCAAGAACAGGAGAACACCTCCAGAACAGCACAGACAGACAGACAGACAGACAGACAGACACCTCCTCAGGGACTGCCCTGCATCCCTGGCAGTGCCCAAGGCCAGGCTGGGCACTGGGGACAGTGGGAGGTGTCCCTGCCATGGCAGGGCTGGGGTGGGATGAGCTTTAAAATCCCTCCCAGCCCAAACCATCCTGGGATTTCTCAGATCAGAAAATTAACTTTTTACAAGTTTTTGTGAACAGTTTTACAAGTTGTTTTAACCCAGGATTTCTTTCCTTCCTCGAGGACTCCTGTACCTCCCCTTCTCTCCCAGTACCAATCAATGCCATCCCCAAAAGCCCAACACAGATATTCCAGGAGCAAACCCTGCTGGAAGAGCAGCAGCTCCCATCTCTCAGAGATTTCAGCCTCATTACTCCAAAACTCCCCCTCAAAGTGCTCAAGGATCTGTATAAAGATTTTTACTTAAATATTTACTTCATTTAATTCAGAGATGACTGAAAAAGTGGGAGACAGAGAGGAAGGAATGTCCATGAGCTGCTTTATGATTTAGAAAGGCAGCTTGAATAAGTTTTAGTTCAGCTTCATTAACAAAAATGTGCAGGTCTTGTCTCTATGACAACTCCAGAGGGAGTGGAATGATTCCCTTCCTCTCAAGAGCCTGGAAAACTGAATAATTCAGAGAGGAAGAGATCCTTAGTCAGACTATTTACAACTGTCTGGATTTGTTAACACCTATTTAAAGCCAAGGCCTAGGGAAGATTTTTGGAGAAAGGATGTCTTGTTCAAGACAAAACTTCTTTCCTTGTTTAATTCAGAGGCAGGAGAAGTTCCAAAGGGACATTTGAACACTCACTGAGGCTTCAGCAAATACAACAACCAGTCCAGCTTTGATATTTGTAAGATGAAGATAATCAGAAAAGAAAATAAGCTCTTTATTTAAAAGCCATGTAGGTCTGGGCATGCAGATTTCCAAAGCAATAAAATAATTCTCCTCTTTCTCCTGTCAGAGCAAAATTCTGCCTTTAACAGTCCTGAACTGCACTAGAAAAATTTTGTAATGGCAACAAACTCCTTCTAAATAGGAAAAGGGAACAGATTCCCAAAGTTCTCTATCCTTGTCACCCAATCCACAATGAAAACCACTTTTAATTCTGTCTCACACCAACATCTGTGCTGGTAGTAACATTATTAATGCAAACCATGAACAATCATAGGATTATGGAATGGGATGGGATGGGCTGGGAGGGACCTTAGAGCTCATCCCATCCCACCCCTGCCATGGCAGGGACACCTCCCACTGTCCCCAGTGTCCAGCCTGGCCTTGGGCACTGCCAGGGATGCAGGGGCAGCCCCAGCTGCTCTGGGCACCCTGTGCCAGGGAACAATTCCTCATTGCCAAGGTGCCATCCAGCCCTGGCAGCCATTCCCTGGGTGCTGTCCCTGCACACACAGCTCCAGGCCTGGCAGGCTCAAAGCAGAAACCCCTCACTCCTGCAGGAAGCCCTGGCACTGTGGCAATGGCAGTGCTGTGCCATGGGCACAGAGCTGGACCTGGCTGAACTCACCAAGCAGTGAAAAAATTTCCAATTTCAAGCTTGGGCTCCAGCTCCAATGCAAACAGCCCATGTCAATCTTCATTTTTGGAACAAACACTCCAGGTCTTGCCTAGGCTCTCCCATTAGCAGATTTATCACTAATTACTGTGCTTAGCAATTGTCTAATTGCGTTGCAGTCAGTTTTAACAGAGCTGAAAGCATTTAGCAATCTGAAATGAGAGTTTGAAACTGCCAGCTCCCAAAATGCCATTTGCTGGGACAGCCCAGGGCCATGGGCATCCTGCTCACCTGGGGACAGCTGGGGACAGCTGGGGACAGCTGGGCACCCTGGGGACACCTGGGGACACCTGGGGACACCTGGGCACCCTGGGGACACCTGGGCACCCTGAACTCGTGTCCAGCCACTGCCACCAGCACCCTCAGGGCCCTTCCCAGCCCCTGTGCCCAGACTGGGGAGCTCCATGGGGTTGTGGTGGCCTCAGGGCAGGAGCCAGCACCTGTCCCTGGTGACCCTCACCCCAGTGACCCGGCCCAGGGGTGACCCCTGCCCAAGGAGCCCTGGATGCAGATCCCCCTGAGCAGGGCTGGGCACAGTTCTGAGCCTGGGGAGGCCCAGGAGAGCCCAGCCCCAGTGTGCCCCAGTGTGCCCCACACACAGCTGTGCCCACCCCACACACAGCCCCGTGCCCCCCCCACACACACAGCCCCGTGCCCATTTCACACTCAGCTGTGCCCACCCCACACACAGCTCAGCCCACCCCAAACACAGCTGTGCCCACCCCACACACAGCTCAGCCCACCCCAAACACAGCTGTGCCCACCCCACACTCAGCTGTGCCCACCTCACACTCAGCTGTGTCCACCCCACACTCAGCTGTGCCCACCCCACACACAGCTCTGTGCCCACCCCACACACAGCCCCATGCCCACCCCACACACAGCTCTGTGCCCACCCCACACTCAGCTGTGCCCACCCCACACTCAGCTGTGCCCACCCCACACACAGCCCCGTGCCCATCCCACACTCAGCCCCGTGCCCACCCCACACACAGCTCTGTGCCCACCCCACACACAGCTCTGTGCCCACCCCACACTCAGCTGTGCCCACCCCACACTCAGCTGTGCCCACCCCACACACAGCCCTGTGCCCACCCCACACTCAGCTCTGTGCCCATTTCACACACAGCCCCGTGCCCACCTCACACACAGCTGTGCCCACCCCACACACAGCCCCATGCCCACCCCACACACAGCTGTGCCCACCCCACACTCACCATATCTGTGCCAGCACTGGCTGAGGTAACCCAGATTGGAAAAAGAAGTTCCTGGCTTGATCACCTGTAACACAAACAGGACATGGCCTCAGCTCCAGCTGCAAACAGCTGGCAGGGGAGGCAAAAACAGCTGCAAGAGAAGCCCAGCCCATGCCATGCCTGGTGAGCACTAAGAAAATTCAATGTAACAAAATAAAGCAATGAAGAGCAGGCCTCTGTTGCCTTTGAGACCAAAGTTTGGTGATGATTTATTAGGATCAGTGCATTTCCTTGATTTGGAGCTTTGCTTCCCACTATTTCTGCATTTGGATCTTTCCAAGAGGTCAGCCATGCTGATGGCAGTGCTGCACAAATTGGATTTCTAAACCTGATTTCAGTTAAAATGACACAGCTTTATTTAATCAGACCTTTTATTTATCATAATATTAGTGTGGTGGACTGACCCCAGGCACAAAGAACCCATCACTCCCTTCCACAGCACGATGGGGAATAGAAAATAACAGAAAATAACAGAAAAGTTGGGGCTGATGTGGCAAAATGAGAGATATAAAATAAGAAATGGGGCTGATGTGGAACAATGAGATATAAAGCAAGAAATACCAGTTCAAATTTTCTAATTATTATGCCCATATGTCTCCCAGGCAGCTCTGCACACATTTAGGCTCCCTAGTTAAGATTTAACTAAACACAAATGAGAAGTGGAAGCTGTTTGTTTACCAGTGATAAATCCAGCAGTTGGTTTCAGACTATGGAACTGTTGATCATGTTTTGCTCTCTCCTCCACAGTAATAGCCCAGATATCCAGGTTGCCTGGTTCCAAAGAAATGGAGAAATAATATTAAGAAACATTCCCTAAAACCAGCCCCTTTTCTTTCTGAGTGTGATTATCTCAGCAGGCTGGGCCTCCTCAAACAACCCAGGGCTGGGAGGTCATTTGCCCCCAGAGCACTCACACTGAAATTCCAGTTTTTTACTGCAAAGGACCTCTTCCCCCAGCATCCCACAGGGCAGGGAAAATGGGCATTTAATTCCAACAGGAAATCTCAGCACTGAGGTTTCTCTTTGTAACCCTCCTGCAGATCAGCTGCAAAACCCAACTCCCAGCTGGATTTCCAGATCTGAAGGGAGTGCAAGGAGAGGGACTGCTCACCTGAGTGACAGGGATGGGGTCAGAGCAGGGACTGCTCACCTGAGTGACAGGGATGGGGTCAGAGCAGGGACTGCTCACCTGAGTGACAGGGATGGGGTCAGAGCAGGGACTGCTGATCTGAGCTGTGACAGGGATGGGGTCAGAGCAGGGACTGCTCACCTGAGTGACAGGGATGGGGTCAGAGCAGGGACTGCTGATCTGAGCTGTGACAGGGATGGGTCAGAGCAGGGACTGCTCACCTGAGCTGTGACAGGGATGGGTCAGAGCAGGGACTGCTCACCTGAGCTGTGACAGGGATGGGTCAGAGCAGGGACTGCTCACCTGAGTGACAGGGGTGGGGCAGAGCAGGGACTGCTCATCTGAGCTGTGACAGGGATGGGGTCAGACCAAAGAGGGGAACTGTGGCTGAGTTTCACAGCAGGAATTGTTCCCTGGCAGGGTGGGCAGGGGCTGGGATGGAATTCCATCCCTGGCAGTGCCCAGGTTGGGCACTGGGGCTGGAGCAGCCTGGCACAGTGGGAGGGTTCACTGATGAGCATCCCAATCCAAACCAGTCTGGGGTTCTGTGATTTCATGTGAGGAGCAAAAACCCTGTCCCTACTGCACTGCCAGGCCCATCCTGGACTTTTCACTGCACTTCCAGATGCTGCAACTTGCCCTGTTGTAAATAAAGAGATTAACAAGGTGTCACTTTTGTTCTAACCTAAACATGGGTGATGGAACAAGGGAAAAACTGGGGTGATACCCCCCAAAGGCACCTGCTGGGCCTTCCAGCAACTGCCACGTGCAGGAGGCCTGAAAGGAAAAAGCATCTGCACTTGTCCAGGGCAGGAGGAGCAGAATGAGGAGATGGAGCAGGGCCTGCAGGGCCTGGCTGGGCTGGAAGGGATGGATGCAGCAGCCAGGGCAGGAGGAGCAGAATGAGGAGGTGGAGCAGGGCCTGCAGGGCCTGGCTGGGCTGGAAGGGGAGGATGCAGCAGCCAGGGCAGGAGGAGCAGAATGAGGAGATGGAGCAGGGCCTGGCTGGGCTGGAAGGGATGGATGCAGCAGCCAGGGCAGGAGGAGCAGAATGAGGAGATGGAGCAGGGCCTGCAGGGCCTGGCAGGGGAGGATGCAGCAGCCAGGGCTCTGTGCCCTGGGCTGGGAGGTGTCTGCACAGCCACCACAAAACTCCAGCTCAGAGAGGTGCACAAACACCTCCCCAGAGAAAAGCCTGGGAAAGGAATGTGTTTGTGCCACGTTTTGCACACAGGAACAGCTCAGAACACACCAGAAACCACTTACCCCCAAAAGGTGTTGGAAACTGAGCCATGGTTCTGTCACTTTTAGCTTGTTAATAGATGCCTGGAAAAGAAAAAAAATTAAAAATTAGATATTCAACACAATATCTTCCATTTTCCATATATTTTCTGTATGATTAATTACTACAGAAAAAAAAAGGCCGTGAGGAAGCAGGATTGTATCAATACTTCCCACACCTACTGGGATTTACAAAACTCAGTGTCTCATTTTTGCACTTTTCTGTGCATCTATGAGGGCACCTTCCTCCCAGCAAACAGCTACATTTCATTCTGCTTTAAGGGTGGCCTCAAAAGCAGCCTGGAGTTATAAATAAGTATATATATATATATATATATATATATATATATATAAAATATTTTTATTATTATAATTGCACTGATCCTAATAAATATATATATTATATATACTTATTATATAAGTATATATAATATATATTTAGATATTATATTTTATAAGTATATATTATAAAATAGTATATATTTATATTATTTATTTTATTTTTATATATTATATATATTTATTATATTTTTATATACATATATATATATACATATATATATATTTTTAATATTTATTTATATATTTATTTATTTATAAATAGCCAGAGAGGGAGTGAGGGCAGAACCCAGCCCCATCCCAGGGATGCTGCTCCAGGCTCCATTGACATCCCTGAGTGTCACAGCCCCTCTCCTGCTCAGGAGGGAAATCAGCTCATTTCAAAGGGCTGCAAGCCACCCTCAGTGATGTGGATTTTATTCCTGGCAGCAAATGCCATGCCCTACATGAAATCCATGGGCACAAGGAGCTTTACCCCAGGTCCTGCTGTGTCCCAGCCCCGAGGAGCAGCAAGGCCCAAGGGGAGCCTCCAGGAGAGCAGCACTGCCTCTGCCCACACAGGCACCACCCAGGCTCCAAATTTCATCTGCACACACACAAGGAAAAGCATTTTTCATCTGCACACACACAAGGAAAAGCATTTTTCATCTGCACACACACAAGGAAAAGCATTTTTCATCTGCACACACACAAGGAAAAGCATTTTTCATCTGCACACACACAAGGAAAAGCATTTTTCTTGCTGCACACAAAGGCTGACAGGAGCTGCCCAGCCAGGGGACAATGGCAGCACAACAATGAGCCACGGCCTCTTGTCCTGGCAGATTCCACTCGTGTCCTCCAGGCAACAGCAGAAAGGCAGAGGGGAACAGAAGCAGGAGAATCATTTAGGCTGCCTGAGCACAGCAGAAATTTATCAATATCCCTAAGAAAAGGCATTCACTTGCACCAACAATTTCCTTTTGTCTGCATTGCTGTTTGCTGCCCTCCCCATCCCCCTTTCACACTCCCCACATTCTCCTCTGGCCTCCAACTTGGGACCCTCCTGTGCCTCCCCTCCCAGATTGCCTGGGCACAAACCCTGGCACTGCTGGAATTGCAATTCCAGCAGCTGGAGTTTGGGGATGAGGGACACAATCCTGACTCATTTTCCCCCTCATTTGGCCAAGCAGCTGCCCCCAAAGCCCTGTGTCCCAGGCTGATGCTGATCCCAAGGGTTATCCCAGAAGTTTAAATTCCAGGGATCCAAGGGTTCAGAGCAGCTCCCTGAGCTCTGGGGCTCTCAGGAGCATCCCTGAAGTGCTGAAAGATCAGCACTTGTACCTTTGCCTGGGTGCTTATTGTTCTCTGATCTGGGAAAGAACTCAGTGATGCTGCTGGGTTTTATGAGTGCAAGGAAATCTTGAGGCAAAAAAAAAAGAAAAAAAAAAAGGAAAAAAGGAGGAGAGAAAAAGAAGGAGGAAAAAAGGAGGAGGAAGAAAAGGAGGAGGAAAAAAAAGGAGGAGGAAAAAAGGAGAAGGAAAAAAAAGGGAGGAGGAAAAGAAGGAGGAGGAAGAAAAGGAGGAGGAAAAAAAGGAGGAGGAAGAAAAGGAGGAGGAAGAAGAAAAGGAGGAGGAAGAAAAGGAGGAGGAAAAGAAGGAGGAGGAAGAAAAGGAGGAGGAAGAAGAAAAGGAGGAGGAAAAAGGAGGAGAATAAAGGAGGGAAAAAGGAGGAAGAAAAGGAGGAGAAAAAAGGAGGAAAAAAAGGAGGAAGAAAATAGGGGAAAAAAAGGAGGAAAAAAAGGAGGAAAAAAGGAGGAGTAAAAAAAGGAGGAGGAAAAAAAAGGAGGAAAAGAAGGAGGAGGAAAAGGAGAAAAAAAGGAGGAGAAGAAAAAAAAGGAGGAGGAAAAAGTGAGAAGAAAAAAAAATTAGGTGGAAAAAAACAAGGAGGAAGTAAAAAAACCCCAAAACCCAAAACCCCAAACGAGCAAAAAGAGAACTAAAACAAAATCAAATGGGGAAAAAAAAAGCAAAAAAAAAGAAAAAGCAAATAAAGAAAAAGCAGGAAAACCCCAAAGCAGAAGTCCCTGGAGCCCCCCTCTCAGAGCCCAGGCACTTCCCCATTATCTGCTCCTTTCCACACAGGGGAGCAGCAGCAGAGCATTCCCAGCTCAGCCCTTGGGGAAGATCCCAGAGGAACTGAATTCCCCCTTTACCTTGGACAGGGGGAACAGCACAGGGAGGGGAACTCTGAACACCCCGTGCTGGATGCCAAGGAAAGCAGAAACTATCCCAAAGAACCTCCAGAGGGAAGAGAAGAAAGAAGAAAGTGAGAGAAAAAGCAAAGCTGGGGGAGTGGAGAGGAGGAGCAGAGAGCTGTGACTGAATGTGAGGGGCTGAGACCCAAAGCAAAGGGTACAAAGCACAGAGAAGAAAAATGAAGAAGAAAGTGAGAGAAAAACCAAAGCCAGCTGGGGGAATGGAGAGAAGGAGCAGAGAGCTGTGATGAAATGTGAGGGGCTGAGACCCAAAGCAAAGGGTACAAAGCACAGGGGCAGGGCAGCACACTGAGGGCAGGGTGGATCCCTCCCTGTGGGATGTGCTGGGTTTGCTGCTCAGTGCTCAGGGACCACCTGAGCCCACAGGCACAGCTTCACTGGGCATGCCAGGGGTGACCCCAGGGACACCAAGCCTCTCCCCACAGGTTGCTCCAGGTGGTTTTCCAGGTCCATCCTCACGCAAGTTGCTCTGGGATTCTGTTTTTGGGGTTGAAGAGCTCCAGGTATGATTTATCACAAAGAACATCTGGCAGAGTTGTTATATTATAAAATATCATACATATGTAAAGTATTGTAAAGTAAATAAACCAGCACAGGATCCCTGGGGCTGGCACAGCCCTGCCAGCCCATGCAGTGCCAGCTGTGCCCCATGGGCACCTTGTCCCCAGCCCAGAGCACTCAGTGCCACCTGCAGGGGACACCTGCAGGGATGGGCACTGCAAAGCTCCCTGGGCAGCCCCTGCCAAGGCCTGAGCTCCCTTTCCATGGGCAAATTCCTGCTGCTGGCCAAGCTGAGCCTGCCCTGGCCCAGCCTGAGGCCGTTCCCTCTGCTCCTGTCCCTGCCAGCAGAGCCTGGCACTCCTGGCTGTGCCCTCCTGGCAGGTCTGTGGGGCACTGGAGCCTGTTGGTGCTCCCAGGTCAGGGACAGCAGTGACAGATCAATGGCACTGCAGGAGATCAATAATGGGAAATGCCCACAGCACCATCCCACAGCTGCCCTCTGTGATTCCCCTGGGCTGCTCTGGGCTGGCACAGGGCCCTGGCAGTGGGAGCTGTTCCACTGCACTGAACACCTCTGGGCTGGCACAGGGCCCTGGCAGTGGCAGCTGTTCCACTGCACTGAACACCTCTGGGCTGGCACAGGGCCCTGGCAGTGGCAGCTGTTCCACTGCACTGAACACCTCTGGCTTCTGGGGGTTCTGGAAAGCCCCAAAGCCTGGGGGTGCAATGACAGGACATGGGATGGTCTGGGCTGGGAGGGACACTAAAGCCCATCCAGTGCCACCTTCCCTTGTCCCTCCCAGCACAGGAAACTCCCCGAGCTCCCCACTCCCCATCCAGGGCCTCCCATGGAGCTCAGAGCACTCAGAGCTGTCATATAGATATATATATATATATATATATATATATATATCTCTGTGTGTGTGTGTGTATATGTATATGTATATATATGTGTGTATATATATATGTATATATATATATGTATATATGTATATGTATATATACATATACACACACACATACATATATACATATATATAAAAATATATAATTTATATATTTTATATATATAAAATGTATAAAAATATATTAAAAATATATAAAATACATATAAAATATATATAAATGAGAAATATTTGCTTGCCCCCAGCTCTGAGTGAGGGAGACAAGGCCCTGCCCAGCCAGCTCAGCTCTCAGGGCTCTCTCTTCCACCTTACCCTGCTGTAGCTAAGCTCAGAAATACTTGAATTCTTGATCCTCACTATAAACTATTTTAAATTTCTATCTATCTATCTATATATCTATCTATCTATCTATCTATCTATCTATATAATATTGTCTAAAAATTTAAAATAATATATATTATAAATACATTAGGGTTTATATATATAATATATATAAGGTTATAAATATTGATATAAATATATAAACCTTATATTTTATATATTATATATAAAATTTATATATATAAATTTATATTTATAACCTTATATTTTAACCTTATATTTATATTTATAACCTTATATTTATAACCTTATATTTTATATATTTAATATATATAAGGTTATAAACACATAAATATCTATTTATATGTATATTTATAACCTTATATATAATATATATATAAGGTTATGTATTATATATACATATATATTAGGTTATATATATATATATATATATATACAATATATATATATATAATCTAACTGTAACTCTACAAGTTGCTCACATAAAAGTAAAACTGAACCATGTAGAGAAAACTCCACATATATAAAATCCCAGCCCATATCTAAATTTAGGTACTGATGATTAAAGCTTTTACCTCAAAAAAATGAGGAGGTTGAAAATATCTCCAGTAAAAACATTTATTCACAGGGTCAGACAAATATGAGAATTCCTTTCACTGTGTATTATGCATGGACTTTAAAAACACAGCTCAGAACTTGATTAGAGTTTCTATTTAAAGTTCTCTGTGCTCTGCTGAGGCCATGTTTACACAGAAAACTGCAATAAAGCCACAGGAGGTAGAAATGAACAATAATTGAGCTATTTCAGTGCTGTGCCTTTTACAGACACACTTGACACAACAAAGATCCTGGCTTTGTTTTCCCTAAAATGCAACCCAGCATTTCTATTTCTAAACAATTCCTCAGGAGATAATTCTTGATCTGAACGCCAGAATTAATTCCTGAGGCCACTTATCAGTCACCTTCCTCCTCCCACAGGAAAAATAAGAGACAAACCCAACCAGATAAATCCCAACATCCTCCAGGAATTCCAAAACACAACAAAATCCCCCTGCAGGACATCCCAGGAGAGTCCCAGGTGAGAGCAGGGTCTGGAGCCTGCAGGTGATCCATGGGAACCTCTGGAACAGGAGCAGTCAAGGAACTCAGGGTTTTAACAAAGCCTGGATCAATGCTGAAATAAAACATTTAGAGACATGCAGGGAATTCTGATCCCTGCTCTTTGGAGATCAGATTTTAACTCAGTCACCACTTTGCAAAACTTTGCAGTTTCTGTTCCTTACAGCAGTGACTGATTAAATAAAAACCTTCCCAAATGCCAGGTCCTGCCATTTCTTCTATTTTGTACCCAACACCCAGACGGGATTAACAAAGCACATCCCCACTGCAGAGGTCAAACTGCTGAGGGGTCACCTCTGCACCCCAGAATCAGGGAATGGGTTGGGAGGGACCTGAGAGAGGAGACAGCCAAAGGGGACAGGGACAGGAGCAGAGGGAACAGGGACAGGAGCAGAGGGAACAGGGACAGGAGCAGAGGGAACGGCCTCAGGCTGGGCCAGGGCAGGCTCAGCTTGGCCAGCAGCAGGAATTTGCCCATGGAAAGGGAGCTCAGGCCTTGGCAGGGGCTGCCCAGGGAGCTTTGCAGTGCCCATCCCTGCAGGTGTCCCCTGCAGGTGGCACTGAGTGCTCTGGGCTGGGGACAAGGTGCCCATGGGGCACAGCTGGCACTGCATGGGCTGGCAGGGCTGTGCCAGCCCCGGGGATTTGGGATCTCTCACACAGGGGCTCCTCCAGCCCCACCTGAGCTGAGCCTGGATTGCAGCACCCTTCTCTAGAGGTGACTGACTCTCATTTTAAAAGATTTAGCACAGTGAAAAGTCAGTGTATCACTCAACTGTTTCTAAACTCCTTAATAAGAATAAGTATCTTGTTTTATTTTCAGTTTAATAGCTGTTGGCTCATTCAGAACCAACAGACCCTGTAAAGGAGGAATTCCAGGAGTTTCTTAGTGCTACAATTTGTTGTCTTTCAAGAGTTGCCTTTACTCACACAGGTGCAGCAGTGACCTGTTTGCTCATTTTGTTTGGGGGAGTGTGTTAAAAACCCCCATTAACACAATGGCAGTGGGCAACTTCTGACTCCTCCTCCTTCAAAACGAGCACTGAACCCAAAAATCTGCAAGACAAGAATTAGGAATACTTGCACACCTACAACAACCTTAATGGCAGCCTGACATCAGCTTCAAGAATGATCTGGAAAGGAGGATAAGAAAGTGCAGGATTCCCTGCTGTGTCTGTCCCCTGTGTCTGTCCCCTGTCTCTGTCCCTGTGTCCCTGTATCTGTCCCTGTGTCTGTCCCCTGTGTCCCTGTGTCTGTCCCCTGTGTCCCTGTGTCAGTCCCTGTGTCTGTCCCTGTGTCTGTCCCTGTGTCAGTCCCTGTGTCTGTCCCTGTGTGCAGAGCTCAGAGCAGGCCCAGGCTCTGCTCCAGGCCCAGCAATGGCCCCAGAGCCACGGGCAGGGCCTGAGCCCAGCAATTCCCCTCACAGGAGGCACAACTTCTGCCCTGGGCAGGGCCCGAGCTGGAGCAGAGCCCAGACAGGGGCTGGAGTCTCCTTCTGGAACATTCCAGAGCCACCTGGGCCCCCCTGTGCCCTCTGCTCTGGGATGGCCCTGCTGGAGCAGGGAGGTGGCACCAGGGACCTCTGTGGTCCCTGCCAACCTCACCCACCAGTGACTCCATGAGCACCAAGAGAAGCAGGTAAAGCAGGTGGGCTCTGGGATCTCCATCCCATAACTGAAGGCAGTCATGCTTTGTTTCCAAGCTCATCCAGCAGTGTCCATGGCACCAGGACCCCTCAGCAATGGCACCCAGGACACTCCTGGAACACAGCAGGAGTGGCCAAAGCCTGGAGCCCAGCCTGGGCTGAGTCTGAGTGCTCTGTGCCCCCTCAGTGCCAGCTTTATCCCCATTTCATGGGAGTACATTGTTCTGAGAGGAGTCTGAGAGTCACACACACCTTTAACCTGGCCACCCTTAACTCTTTAACTCCAGTTTTGAAAGCTGGGTCACTTCTGTGGGCATTTTCCCCTCACCCCATTCTGATCTCTCCAGCCCTCACCACAACCAACCTTGTTCCTTCAGTTGCTGCCTCTGCAAGAACCACCCCAAAGGGGTTAGAGAATAAATAATTACCTGGCTTTTTGCAGATTATCCCTTTCTTCATTCCTGCATCAACTCTCACACCTATCCCACCCACCTCAGGCCCCTTCCTGCACCAAGGAGGACACAGCTGCAGCACATCCAAGTCAAGAAGATCATGGAAATACTCTGGGAAGTGCTGATGAACTTCTTCCCTCCCTCTCTACAGATGCCCATGACACAACTCTGCAGGAACTCCCATTTCAATCCAGCTGGATGTTTGTAAAGGAATTGGGGCAGCCAAAGGAATAGGTCAGAGCTGTTAAGTCTGGCTTGGACAGCAGTGGTGCCTTGCAGCCCAAGATTTAATCACTTTTAGGCCTGACCTAATCCCCCATAGCTATGCTGTGAAAATCCACGTGTTTGTCTCAACTTTACAGCTGACCCTTTGAAATGGGGACAATGGAAAAAAAGAAAAATCAGTTATTCTTGAGTTGTTTCACTTCACCTTCCCCATCTCTGCCACTGAGTAACAGCTCTGCTGGGGGAAGGGCAGGAAGGAAGGAAAAGCCCTGAGTCAGCACAAGGCTGAGTCAGGGAGTTCAGGATGTGCAGCCCATTCCATCCCCTGCTCCAAGGCACAGGCAGCAGATAAAAGGTCTGGCAGGGCAGGGCCAGGCTGAAGCTGGAGATGAGAGCAAAGGCTGTGTCCCTGCAGGGCCCATGGAGGTCACTGTGTCCCTGCAGGGCTCAGAGGGGTCACTGTGTCCCTGCAGGGCCCATGGAGGTCACTGTGTCCCCTGCAGGGCCCAAGGAGGTCACTGTGTCCCCTGCAGGGCTCAGGGAGGTCACTGTGTCCCTGCAGGGCTCAGGGAGGGCTCTGTGTCCCTGCAGGGCCCATGGAGGTCACTGTGTCCCTGCAGGGTCCATGGAGGTCACTGTGTCCCTGCAGGGCCCATGGAGGTCACTGTGTCCCCTGCAGGGCCCAAGGAGGTCACTGTGTCCCTGCAGGGCTCAGGGAGGTCTCTGTGTCCCTGCAGGGCTCAGGGAGGGCTCTGTGTCCCCTGCAGGGCTCAGGGAGGTCACTGTGTCCCTGCAGGGCTCAGGGAGGTCACTGTGTCCCTGCAGGGTCCATGGAGGTCACTGTGTCCCCTGCAGGGCCCATGGAGGTCACTGTGTCCCTGCAGGGCCCATGGAGGTCACTGTGTCCCCTGCAGGGCTCAGGGAGGTCACTGTGTCCCCTGCAGGGCTCAGGGAGGTCACTGTGTCCCCTGCAGGGCTCAGGGAGGTCACTGTGTCCCCTGCAGGGCTCAGGGAGGTCACTGTGTCCCCTGCAGGGCTCAGGGAGGTCACTGTGTCCCTGCAGGGCCCAGGGAGGTCACTGTGTCCCTGCAGGGCTCATGGAGGGCTCTGTGTCCCTGCAGGGCTCAGGGAGGTCACTGTGTGCCCTGCAGGGCTCAGAGGGGTCACTGTGTGCCCTGCAGGGCCCATGGAGGTCACTGTGTCCCTGCAGGGCCCATGGAGGCCCCTGTGTCCCCTGCAGGGCCCAGGGAGGTCACTGTGTCCCCTGCAGGGCCCATGGAGGTCTCTGTGTCCCCTGCAGGGCCCAGGGAGGGCTCTGTGTCCCTGCAGGGCCCAGGGAGGTCACTGTGTCCCCTGCAGGGCTCAGGGAGGTCACTGTGTCCCTGCAGGGCCCATGGAGGTCACTGTGTCCCTGCAGGGCTCAGGGAGGGCTCTGTGTCCCCTGCAGGGCTCAGGGAGGGCTCTGTGTCCCTGCAGGGCTCAGGGAGGTCACTGTGTCCCTGCAGGGCCCATGGAGGTCACTGTGTCCCTGCAGGGCTCAGGGAGGGCTCTGTGTCCCCTGCAGGGCTCAGGGAGGGCTCTGTGTCCCTGCAGGGCTCAGGGAGGTCACTGTGTCCCCTGCAGGGCTCAGGGAGGTCACTGTGTCCCTGCAGGGCCCATGGAGGTCACTGTGTCCCCTGCAGGGCCCATGGAGGTCTCAGTGTCCCTGAAGGGCTCAGGGAGGTCACTGTGTCCCTGCAGGGCCCAGGGAGGGCTCTGTGTCCCCTGCAGGGCCCATGGAGGTCACTGTGTCCCCTGCAGGGCCCATGGAGGTCACTGTGTCCCCTGCAGGGCCCATGGATGTCACTGTGTCCCCTGCAGGGCCCATGGAGGTCACTGTGTCCCCTGCAGGGCCCGTGGAGGTCACTGTGTCCCCTGCAGGGCTCAGGGAGGTCACTGTGTCCCTGCAGGGCTTAGGGAGGTCACTGTGTCCCTGCAGGGCTCCCAGAGGTCACTGTGTCCCTGCAGGGCTCAGGGAGGTCACTGTGTCCCCTGCAGGGCTCAGGGAGGTCACTGTGTCCCTGCAGGGCTTAGGGAGGTCACTGTGTCCCTGCAGGGCTCCCAGAGGTCACTGTGTCCCTGCAGGGCCCATGGAGGTCACTGTGTCCCTGCAGGGCTCAGGGAGGTCTCTGTGTCCCTGCAGGGCTCAGGGAGGTCACTGTGTCCCTGCAGGGCCCATGGAGGTCTCTGTGTCCCTGCAGGGCCCAGGGAGGTCACTCTGTCCCCTAAAGGGCTCAGAGAGGTCACTGTGTCCCCTGCAGGGCTCAGGGAGGTCACTATGTCCCCTGCAGGGCCCAGGGAGGTCACTGTGTCCCTGCAGGGCCCAGGGAGGTCACTGTGTCCCTGCAGGGCCCAGGGAGGTCACTGTGTCCCTGCAGGGCTCAGGGAGGGCTCTGTGTCCCCTGCAGGGCCCAGGGAGGTCACTGTGTCCCCTGCAGGGCTCAGGGAGGTCCCTGTGTCCCTGCAGGGCTCAGGGAGGGCTCTGTGTCCCCTGCAGGACCCAGGGAGGTCACTGTGTCCCTGCAGGGCCCATGGAGGGCTCTGTGTCCCCTGCAAGCAGCTGCTCCCCTCAACTCTCCCAGTTACATAAGCACAGGGCCCTGCTGGTGCAGGTCTGGGAGCAGATTTTCAAAGCAGTCATTTCACAGGAGAATTATTCAGCATCCAGCAGCTCTTATCAGCTCTTATCTCAGGAGCTGTGTCAGCCACATCACCACTGCCTCAGGCTGCTCCTCTCTCCCACCCAAGGACATTGGGCTCTCAGTTTCTCCATGCTCTGTCTCCTCAACTCCTGCAGGACATGAGGAGCTCTTCAGAATTCAAACAGAATTTAATTGAGGCATTTACAATTGACACCAGGCTGTCATCTCTGTCACCCTCCTCCTGGGCACACCCAGCCCTGCTGCTCCAGGGTGGCCAAGAAGAGAAAGGGTCCAGCAGACAGGAAACAGCATTTCTCCTTTATGGGGGAGAAATGGAAATGATGGAGAAACAGCCAGAGAAACTTCCTGGGACAGGACAGGCCCTTGGGCATTTGTAAAATCAAGGGATTTCCTTGCACTGCAAAGGGGCTGAGCAGGCACCAGCTCACAGGGACTCTCTCACAAAGCCTAAACAAGGAATTGAACATGGTAAAGTTCCATTGCTACAGCTCCTGTCTCTTGTTTAAAATCTCCTTGAGCACTCTCGAAGGAAATGAAGCAAAAAGGGCTCCACTGCATGAGACAGGGCTATCCCAAAGCAAGGGTTTCCTGGCTCCATGAGATCAATTCCCTTCAAAATCCTTAAAACCAGTTTGCACACAAGAGCAAAACCATCCCAGGTGTGACCACAAAACCTGCAAGTGATAAATGCAATGGGGTAAGGGGAAACAAACAGTCTGCAAGATAAAATACAAACTGTAAATACATACAGAGCATATGTAAATACAGACATACATTTCAAAAGGCACAATCCAACTTAAAAATCCTATTTCTAGATTAAATAAATTATTAATTGACTGCAAGTACATTCGAATGGCACAAAAAATTGTGTAAGGCCATATGCCAAGCTTTCTTTCCAGGTGCCAACTGTGCTTTCCCAGCAGTTCCATTTAAACCAGGCTCCAGCATCTCAACAACAACTGGAAAAATTTCAGGCCCTGGCTGGGGTACAGCAATCACTGAATGTTTTGGGTTGGAGAGATCCTAAAGCTCAACCAGATCCATGGCAGGGACACCTCCCACTGTCCCCAGTGTCCAGCCTGGCCTTGGGCACTGCCAGGGATGCAGGGATGGAATTCCATCCCAGCCCTGCCCACCCTGCCAGGGAAGGATTTCTCCCAGTGCCCATCCAACCCTGCTCTTCTCCAAAGCTGGGATACAAGGCCAGGAATAACCCTGCAGGATGCATTACCAGTGGTAATAATGCCAAGTTCAGACACAGCAAAGAAATGAGCAAAAACAGACACAAACCAAGGGAAAACTTCCCATGGATTCCACCAGTGAGGATTTATGGAACAAGATTTCCCCAAAGCAAACAGAGAGTGAGGTTCAGGTTTGTCTCTACACTCAGGGCAGGAGGTTCTTGCAGCCCCAGCTCTGCCCCACAGAGCAGCCCTGAACCACTGAGGTGGCTCCAAGTGACCCCAAGCTGCAGCTACTCTGCATTTCTGCCAAGGGCTGGGAATCATTTCAGGCCATGCTGGAGAGAACAAGGACATGCACACAGAGCCAGGAACTCCGAGGAAAAATACAGATATGGAAAAGAAAGTCCTTAAAAAAAATCCCATGTATCAAACAGTTAGGGAGGAGATGCTCATCCTCACTATGAACACTTGGAGCTCTCTGGAGGATGCAGGCTGGGGAGAAGCACCATGTGCACAGACATTTTCCATGCTGGCCCTGAAAACTTTGTTATGGCCCTTCTCTAAATGAGCCAGGAAGTCTGGACAGTTAATAACAGTGCAAAGAGTAATTTTCCTGTCCTGAAATGCTTTAATACGTCTTTCCAGGATAAAAATTCCTTTCCTGCAAGAGGATAAGAACATTAAGGCTGTTGTTAGTGCTAATGGTTTATTTACTGTAAGTCACAAATCTGTGGCATGGGGAGGTTTGTTTACTGGAGCTCACAAATTTCTCCCCTGTGAGTACTTCAAAAGTCGACTGGTTTGCAGTTCCCTGTAATCAGGAAAATTTGCTACAAGGTTGTGGGGCAGCCTTGCACTGGGAAAAAAATCCAATTCCAAAACTGTAACATGATGCTGATTTCCCAACATAACAGATCTAAAAAACCTTTCAAGTCTGATTCAAGAAGAAAGCCAAGGCAGCTGTGACAACAAAAAAGCCTCACACTTGCAAGTTTTTACCATGCAGCCTGATAATCAGTGCCCAAGAACAGCCACAGATTGTTCTGGGATGTCACAGCCTGACCCCTGCTCACTGGCACTGTGTGATCCTACAGAGCCACCCTGAACTCTGCATCCCAGAGAGAATCCCCAAATCCCATGCAGTGCCAGCTGTGCCCCATGGGCACCTTGTCCCCAGCCCAGAGCACTCAGTGCCACCTGCAGGGGACACCTGCAGGGATGGGCACTGCAAAGCTCCCTGGGCAGCCCCTGCCAAGGCCTGAGCTCCCTTTCCATGGGCAAATTCCTGCTGCTGGCCAAGCTGAGCCTGCCCTGGCCCAGCCTGAGGCCGTTCCCTCTGCTCCTGTCCCTGTTCCCTGGGAGCACAGCCCGACCCCCCCGGCTGTGCCCTCCTGGCAGGGACTTGTGCAGAGCCACAAGGGCCCCCTGAGCCTCCTTTGCTGCAGCCTCAGCCCCTGCCCAGCTCCTCAGGGATTCTCCAGCCCCTTCCCAGCTCCTCAGGGATTCTCCAGCTCCTCAGGGATTCTCCAGCCCCTTCCCAGCTCCTCAGGGATTCTCCAGCCCCTTCCCAGCTCCTCAGGGATTCTCCAGCCCCTTCCCAGCCCCTCCAGGGCTCTCCTGCAGCACCAGAACTGGGCCCAGCCCTGCAGGGACCCCAGCACAGAGGGACAATCCCTGCCCTGCTCCTGCTGCACACCCCGGGGCTGATCCAAGCCTGGATGTTTCCTCAGCAAAGGCAGGGAGAGAAAAAGGTAAGTGAAGAGATGAAACCCAGGAAAGAGAGGTCAGGGAGAGGAGAGCCAAGGAATGATGAAGAGCAGGAAGGGCAGGACACAGCAGCTCCATGGTGTAAACACAACTCATCCCTGTCCTCCCTCCCACAGCTCTTACAGCACCCAGTCAAACTCCCCAAGGCTGAGCTCTCCCAGTTCACACCTCTGGGCAGAGCTCACACCTGCTCTGAAGCTGCTACACCCACCACAGAGCAATGATTGAAGGCAGAAGTTTCCTTTAGGGTCTGGCTTGCCTTGACAGCAGCTTTGAGAGAACTTTTTCCTGATCTGGAGCCCAGACCTCCCTGAGACAGCTCAGCTGCTCCCTCACAGGGAGCAGAGATCAGTGCCCACAATGACAGATGTGAAAGGTTTGTACAATTTATAGCACAGCAGGAACAAGTGGCACAATTTATAGCTCATACTTGCAGCAGTGGATTAAACCAGACAATCCCAATTCATCCAGGTGACTTCAGAAGCTGCTGCCACTCCTGACTGTGGATCAGGATTCCTTTATTTCCCCACCTGGCTCGTTAGAAACAGGGGAAATCTGCCTTGGCAGCAGCCTTGGGAGCCAGCAGGAGATGGCCCCAGGGCCACTTGCTGCAGCACCAAACCAGCCTGAGGAGCTGAGGCTCTCCCAGCTGGCACTGCAGCAGCAGGAACTGCTCAGCTCTGGCTCCAGCACAGCATTCCCCATGAGCTGCCAATGCCAGCATCTCCAGAATAACCCTGCACGCTAAAAATCCATTTCTGGTTATTTACCTTGGGAGCTGAGAGCTCAAAATGAAAACTGGCATTCTAATGATGAGTCCACAACTTCATCAATCATTACCTTCTGAAACAGCAAGCAAGGGTTTGTGGCAGTCACTTGGCTGCAGAAGTGGAACCTAAAGATATTTTACAGGAAAAATTAAGTTGTCAATATTTCAACTGTTCAAAACCAGCCTATGCTGAAGCACTTACAACCAAACCTTCATCAGTCAAAAAAATCAACAGTGAAGTTGTCAATTCTCCTAGAAAGTACCACAGGTGTTCAGTGGTGCTTGAAGTGAAGAGAAAACCCAAAATGAACTCACTGGGGTGAAGATTTGGCTGCTTGGAGAAGAAGGAATCAAAATTAACTTTTCCCCTTTGGAGAAAGGAAAGGGTAATAACACACAACCACCACTGACACCAGGAAAATGAATATACAGAAGCACAGAATGGTTTGGAAAGGACATTAAACTCATCCCTGCCATGGCAGGGACACCTCCCACTGTCCCCAGTGTCCAGCCTGGCCTTGGGCACTGCCAGGGATCCAGGGATGGAATTCCATCCCAGCCCTGCCCACCCTCACAGGGAGGAAATTGTTCCCAATATCTGATCTAAACCTGTAATTTTTCAGTGTGCAGCCATTCCCTGTGTGCTGTCCCTGCATCCCCTGGCAATTGTCTCTCTCCAGCTTTCCTGGGGCTCCTTCAGGCCCTGCAAGGCCACCCTGAGCTCAGCCCAAAGCTTCTCCTGTGCAGGTGAACAATGCCAGCTGTGCCAGCCTTTCCTCCCAGCACAGCTGCTCCATCCCTCTGCTCATCCTGGAGCCTCCTCTGGGCTCTCTGCAGCAGCTCCAGCTTCTTAATTTAATTAATTTCTTAATTACTTTTCTAATGCAGAACCACCAGAGGCCCTGAAGGTGCCAAGGATGACCCACAGCATTCTCCAGGTGACAAGTTCAGGAGCACTTATTACATCAGATCCACTTTGCTTTGTCACAGAAATGAAGAATTAAGTACCTGTAGAGATAAAACTACATGAACATGGCTCAGTTCTCAGCTGATTTAATGCTGCTGCTGGCAGTTTAGAACACAAGCACTCAGCACTGCTCCAGATGTTCAACTGGACTGGTGCAACTTTCAGGCAGGAAACCCCAAATTGTGCAAGAAAAAAAAAATCCAGTAAAAAAAAGAAAAAAAGCCACTTCAATGTTTAAAGGAGGAAACAGCAGCAGCAAATAATCCTGAATTAAGGTCCCCAGCAAGAGATGCCCTCACACTCTACACTGAAGAGGCCATTCACTCACACACTCCTGCTCTTTTCTCCTTTTATTTGCAGTTTCCAGCAAACATTATCCATGACAACTTCAAACTACAGCAGCTCTACATGGCAACAGCTCATGGCCTCCAGCCCTGAGGAATCTCACTAATGATTCTAATGAAATGAGGGCAAATGAAGGAATAACACAGTATTGGGGTATATGTTTGTCTGTGGCCCTTTAATCATTGCTTGGACAGCTGGGAATTGGAATGCTCCAGGAGCAGGAAAAAAGGAGAATAAAAACCCCAAGCAGCACCTCTTGTTCCTTCAGGACATGAACAAAGGAAAGGATTTTTGAATTGGGCCCAACAGAAAAATCAGCATCTTCCAATCCTGAGATCATTGCTGAGCCTTCTCAAAGTTCCTGTTCAAGGCTTGCAGGGCCTCCCAAATCCTGGCAGCCAGGGCAGGCTCAGAGCTCTGCTAAAACCCTCCAGGACTGGGAGAACCAGCCTGGAATGAGGCAAAGGAACTGGGGCACAGAGCAGATCCTGCAGGCTGAGGGGAAATGCAACCCCTCAGGACAATGAGCATGAGAAATGTCAGGGAACTCTGGGGGACTCCAACAGCCACCATGGAAAAGGAGGGAAAAGTGTCTGAAACACAGACAGGAATGGCAGAGCTGAGGCCAGGAATCCCAGAAAGAATCCCAGAAGGAACCCCAGAATCCCACAAGGAACCCCAGAATCCCAGAAGGAACTCCAGAATCCCACAAGGAACCCCAGAATCCCACAAGGAACCCCAGAATCCCACAAGGAACCCCAGAATCACAGAAGGAACTCCAGAAATCCCAGAAGGAACCCCAGAAATCCCAGAAGGAACTCCAGAAATCCCAGAAGGAACCCCAGAAATCTCAGAAGGAACCCCAGAATCCCACAAGGAACCCCAGAATCCCACAAGGAACCCCAGAAATCCCACAGGGAACCCCAGAAATCTCAGAAGAAACCCCAGAATCCCAGAAGGAACCCCAGAATCCCAGAAGGAACCCCAGAATCCCACAAGGAACCCCAGAAATCCCAGAAGGAACTCCAGAAATTCCACAAGGAACCCCAGAATACCAGAGGGAACCCCAGAATCCCACAAGGATTGAATTGGGAGGGACCCTAAAGCTCATCCCATCCCAGCCCTGCCATGGCAGGGACCTTTCACTGTGCCAGGCTGCTCCAAGGCAGTGCCAGCCTGGCCTTGGGCACTGCCAGGGATGCAGGGCAGCCCCAGCTGCTCTGGGCACCCTGTGCCAGCCCCAATTTGCCACCACAGGACTGAGTTTTGTGTTTTGCTCACCTATTTCAGAATTTGGAGAGTCTCCTGTGAGTTTCTTTGAAATTCATGTCATTGCTGGCAGCTCAGGGAGCTGTTAGACCACTTGGAAATAAAAGCTGCAGAATATTAAAAGCCATCCAAACACACCTGCCTGAACAGGCAAACCCCACACGTGGCTTCCCCCAAAGCCTGCAGAGAACATTCCTAATAAACCCTGCAGGGATTCCTAATAAATCCTGCATGAAGCACCCTGCCCACATCCTGGGGGTCAGGCTGCTTCCCCAAAGATTAAAAAGTTTTGCTCATACAGGAAAAACTTTTAGATTTGATATTCCAGGGAACTGCAGATGGGAATTCAATGGAAGCCTGGAAAACACTGTGTGTGACAGAAGAATTGATCTGCTTTGGAAAGCAGCAGAGGCAGAGTATCAGCCCCAGTAACACACAGAAATCACGTGGGAATTAAGCATTATTAAAAAAAAACAAACCAAAAAGCCTGAGGGGGAGCCATGGATGTTCCAAGCAGGATCTCACAGCTGCAAGTGAGATTTAATTTGGTTTCAATGCAAAGTTCAGTGTTTAGACCCATAACAAACTCACACAAACCTCATTTTTTAAATGCTTCTCCCTAGACTGGGCACACTGGGCACACAGAGATCTAAGAGGGAAAAAAAAAAACCTAAAGAGCCATAATATTAAAATGTAACAGCCTGGCCAAAAATATGAGTAACCAGATCAGAGTGCCAGAGGTCAGAGATGCACCAGCACTGCTCCTGCCAGCCATTGAGAGGCAGGGATAAAGGAGCCTGCAAGGGGGCCCTGAGCCAGAAATGTCCCCAGGGACAAAGAACTTCACACATTTCTCTCAGTTACCTTGCCAAGAACTTCCCTGCTGTATCCAACACTAACCATGGAATCTGGAAGGAATATAATGCTCCTATAGCAACCAGCTGTGCAGATATTTTTCAAACAGAACAAATTGGATACAAATGCCAAATAGTTTCCCAAGTAATTTAGCCTATTCCTAGTGGGAGGAGAAAACTCTGGTCACTGCTGTGATCCAAAGCACAGTGTAAATCTGAGTTCTGAGAAGTCAGGCAGCTGAAAACAAATCTGATAAGCAGGAGCAGATAAACAGACACCCAGGTGTGCACCTTGTGTTAATGTGCCAGGACAGGACTCCAGCAGCCTCTCTGCTTGGGAGCTGCATTTCCATGAGACATTTCCACACTGGTCACACTCACCCCACCAACAGCCCAACTTTACCCATATCTCCATGGCCCTTGGAAGAGTTCATCAGGGAAACTTCTGGGGAGGTGAAGCAGTCACAAAACACACCAGCTCTGCAGGGGCACCTGCACATGAACCTGAGCAAGAGAGCCCTGGAGGGGCTGGAGAGTGTGCAGGGCAGGAAATGGGGCTGGGCAGGGGCTGGAGAATCCCTGAGGAGCTGGGAAGGGGCTGGAGAATCCCTGAGGAGCTGGGAAGGGGCTGGAGAATCCCTGAGGAGCTGGGCAGGGGCTGGAGAATCCCTGAGGAGCTGGGCAGGGGCTGAGGCTGCAGCAAAGGAGGCTCAGGGGGCCCTTGTGGCTCTGCACAAGTCCCTGCCAGGAGGGCACAGCTGGGGGGGTCGGGCTGTGCTCCCAGGGAACAGGGACAGGAGCAGAGGGAACGGCCTCAGGCTGGGCCAGGGCAGGCTCAGCTTGGCCAGCAGCAGGAATTTGCCCATGGAAAGGGAGCTCAGGCCTTGGCAGGGGCTGCCCAGGGAGCTTTGCAGTGCCCATCCCTGCAGGTGTCCCCTGCAGGTGGCACTGAGTGCTCTGGGCTGGGGACAAGGTGCCCATGGGGCACAGCTGGCACTGCATGGGCTTTGGGGCTTCTCTGTAATGTGGGCACTGCAAACCCCCAGAACAATGCAGGGATCTGGCTCTCACCATGTTCTGATGAAGCCACTCCTGATGTGCAGAGCCACAACAAAACCCAACCTCCCTCCTGTAGCCCAACAAGCATCTCAGCTGAAGCATTTTTCTCAGCAAAATAAGAACAAGACAACCTGAGAATTCATGGTTGTGCTCTCCCCTAGCTCAAACACAGAACAGCAAACCTCCATGTAACTTGTAAAATAAGGAAAATCAAGTCTAATATTAGGTCCATGCACATCAGCCCCAGTGCACATCTTTGGAATGTTTATTTTAGAAGTCTACAAATCAAAAGAGAGGTGGAAACACCAAACTAGGTAACAGCTCTCCTTCCTTCTATCACAACAAGGCTTTGTTTCTATTTAAATCTTCACAGAATAAAGTTTTTAATCTTTAATGAGAGACAAAGCCAAGCTAATGCAAGATGGAATTATTGGTAGCATGCATTCACCTGGTTTCATAACTCTGCATATCCAGGGATAACAACAGAACTCAACAGGTAAAAATGTCTGAAATCCCAGGCTGGTTTGGGCTGGGAGGGACCTTAAAGCTCATCCACTGTCCCCAGTGTCCAGCCTGGCCTTGGGCACTGCCAGGGATGCAGGGGCAGCCCCAGCTGCTCTGGGCACCCTGTGCCAGGGCCTGCCCACCCTCACAGGGAACAATTCCTCATTGCCAATGTTCCCTCCTTCCTCCAAGAGCCATTCCCTTTGTCCTGTCACTCCATGTCCCTGCAGGGATGACAAGAGCCTCAGGTGGGATGGAATCCATTTCCCCTTTGGTCAGCTCTGCTCACCTGGTGTTCTCCCAGCTCCCCACCCCAGAGCCTGGCTCCTCCTGGGATCTCAGCTCCTTCACAGCAATCCTGGAGAGCTGGCACAGGGTGCCCAGAGCAGCTGGGGCTGCCCCTGCATCCCTGGCAGTGCCCAAGGTCAGGCTGGGCACTGGGGACACTGGGAGATGTCCCTGCCATGGCAGGGGTGGCACTGGGTGGCTCTGAGGTCCCTCCCAACCCATTCAGGGAGTGCCAGGAAAGCCAGGGCAGCCCCTTGCCCATGGCTGGTACCAAGCAGGCACTGCTGGTGCCACACTGAACTCAGAGCAGAGCCAGCCTGGCAAGCTGCATCCTGCTGTGCCCAGGTCACCTGCAGCCTTCTGCCCCTGCATCTACTGCCTTGCCAAAGCTGTCTCAGATGGACAGAACTGCACACAAGGGTCTCTGGGGAGGATTCAAGGACTGTTGTTTATAAGTATTCATTTATTTCTCCCCTTTCCTCTCTTTTTCCCCCCTCCCTTCTGAAGATGGGAAAGGACAGCAAAGCACAATAAAGCTGCCCACAAAGGGAAGTGAAGTGTCACCAGAATTTCAGTGCTCAAGTTCCCTGGGTCTCATTCCAGTGCACAAAGCTGCTCTGAGTCAGCATTTTTCATTCATAACGTTGGCAGGATTTTGAAGGGGGTGTTTTAAAGAGGAGGTTTGAACTCCATTCCTGTCACTGGTTTGAAGTTCCCAAGCAGAATGTCTCATTTTACCATAACAACTGAAGAGACTGACATGATCATCCTCCCTGCACACACACAGAGCTGCCCTGCCCCAGGCACACTGAGCTTTGCTTTCCCTAAGAAAGCCCAGGTGGTTTAATCCAGGATTGCACCGAGGTAATCCAGGGAAAGCCGGAACTTGGCACCACCATCACAGCTTCTAGAAAACTCCAGGAACTGAGCAAGCCCAGCAGGGTGGAGCTACAGAGTAACACTGTCCTGCTTGGAGCACTGAGGGCAGGGAAAATGCAACATTATTTCTGATCACTGACTGCAGCAACTTTATCACCCATCAAAAAATCCTCCTGGGCTCTCACTTCCACCAAAGTCCCCAAAACCCCAAAGACACAGTGGGGACAAAGTTCATTGTTCAGGGACCAGCAGTGAGTGCAGCAGAGCAGGGTGCAGCCTGTGAGGCTCCAGCAGGAACCCACTGAGCTCTGCCAGCCCAGCACCAGTGCCAGCCAAGGCACTCAAAGGTCACAGCTGCAGCTGTGCCACCCTGCCTTGAACTCCAGCTCTGCCACCCTGCCTTGGACACCAGCTGTGCCACCCTGCCTTGAACTCCAGCTCTGCCACCCTGCTTTCAACTCCAGCTGCGCCACCCTGCCCTGAACTCCAGCTGTGCCACCCTGCCCTCAGCTGCAGCTCTGCCATCCTGCCTCCAACTCCAGCTCTGCCACCCTGCCTTGAACTCCAGCTGTGCCACCCTGCCTTGAACTGCAGCTGTGCCACCCTGCCTTGGACTCCAGCTGTGCCACCCTGCCTTGAACTCCAGCTCTGCCACCCTGCCTTGAACTCCAGCTGTGCCACCCTGCCTTGGACTCCAGCTGTGCCACCCTGCCTTGGACACCAGCTCTGCCATCCTGCCTCAGCTCCAGCTCTGCTACCCTGCCTTCAGCTGTGTCACCCTGCCTTCAGCTCCAGCTCCTGCCTTCAACTCCAGCTCTGCCACCCTGCCCCAGCTGTGCCACCCTGCCCAGCTGTGCCACCCTGCCCCCAGGGATGGGCAGTCCAGCAAGGACAGTGCAATCCTACAGACCTTTACTCTTTTCAGTCCTGCAGTTCTCCTCTCTCAGCAAGGACTCCAAGGCTGCCATGAGAGACAGGCGTGAGCAGAGTGAAACCAGCCCAGATCCCACCAGCTCACCTGAGAAATTCTCAATTCTCCACCTGAAATCTGCAGAGTTTGGCTGCAGTTTGACCAAGAAGCACAACACAAACACATCAGCATTGGAGAGAGCTGCCAGGGAGGGCTGGAGTGCCCATCCCTGCAGGTGGCACTGAGAGCTCTGGGCTGGGGACAAGGAGGGCACTGGGCACAGCTGGCACTGCATGGGCTGGGGGGCTTTGCCAGCCTCAGGGATTTGGGAATCTGGGAAATGCTGATGTTTAAAGGCTCAGAGATCCCACATCACATTCTGCTGTACACAGACTGTATTCAAATTAAAAGTGTGATTAACAGAAAACATTGCCAGATTTCCTAAAACCCGAGAATCCCTGAATATCCTGAGCTAGGAGGGACCCCCAGGGATCCCCAGTGCCACCCCAGACCCCACCAAGCCCAGCCTGGGCATCCCTGGCAGCGCTGGCCAAAGGCTCCTGGAGCTGTGGCAGCCTCGGGGCCGTGCCCATTCCCTGGGCAGCCTGGGCAGTGCCAGCACCCTCTGGGCAAGAGCCTTGCCCTAAAACCCAACGTAAATCCCTCCTGGCACAGCTCCAGCTGCTCCCTGAGTGCTGTAGAACAGGAATGGGCACCACATGTTCATGGAGAGCTGGTGGACAGGAGAGGCACTCAGGGCTTTGGTTTTAAGTTCTAAACTCTTTGGTTAAATGTCCCCAGCATTTAACACAGATACAGGATTTTTTTGAGCCATACAATAGCATTTGTCAGCAGCTCAGAGTAATGCTGAGAGCACTTGACTCTAAAGGATGCAGCTTTCTCCCTCCTCACAAAGCAAAATTGTTCTGCTTGCATCATCTGCAGACAGCACGAGTTCCAAGCAACGGCCTCAGATTTAGAGCCTGAGCTGAAAGAGCAGCACCAAACAATCCATGGCAGACAATCCTGCCAGACTGCAGCTGGACAACTTCCTATTCCTGTGCCACAAGAGCTCTCCAGTCCCTGTGCACAGCTCTGGGATTTCCGGGCCACCCTTCACCCCTGACTCTGCTAAAGGATGAACTGAACACCCTGACAACAGCACAGAGCTGGGAACTGGAAATGCTGCACAAGCCCCAGCTCCACTGACATCACCCTGCTGACTGCTGTGACTGGGGAGCACTTCTGAGCAGGGACCACACCTCAGCTCCTGCCAGCTCAGCAGAGACCAGGGAGCCCCAAATCGAGCACCCACCTGCTTCAGCCCCATCTCAGTTAAAGATCTCCTCATCACAAACCCAGAATCCCCTCTGGTCCCACCAGAGCCACCCAAAGGGCTCTGGGCCCACGGGAATTCCCAGCCCTGGGATTCCCTGATGCCAACTGGGCACAGGCAGCTGGAGCTGCCCAGGGATGCCCACACAGCTCTGAGTGCTGCCCCACCCTAACAATGAACTGCATCTGCCTTCCTCCTCTGCCCATGCCAGCCTTATTTCACAACATTTCCTTGAAGCAACTCATTTCTCAGCTGCAAATAGCCACAAAAACTAGATTTCAGTCACACTTCCTAAAACCCATGCATTGTGTTAAATAGCAGATTTCTGTTTGCTCTTTAAAGCCACATTATATTACTGTGGTTTGAGAACAGAACAGGCAGAAGTTTCCAAGTTGGATAAAAGCTGTTTCCAAACTTTGTCCTTAGACATTTCAAAAATCCACAATGTCCTGCCATGAATTTAAGTAGAGATGACCTTATGTGAAAACATATTTTAACACTTTTATGCTTTGAACTCTTCCTCTGAATAGAAATTTTACAAACCAGAACTTAAAAAAAAAAAACAAACAAAAAGAAAAACCAACAAACTGTAAGGAGCAGTTGGAAAAGAACAGGAGAAAACTTTGTTACATGTCTGTTTTTAAATGCAGTGTTTCCCTGAACACCTACAGTAACTTCATGCCACGCTACTTTATTCCAACACAAAAATCTGCCCTCTTCTCTTTGATGTTCATTCTGTTGTTTGCAGTCCAAGCCCACACAGAAGAATAGAGGTGTTAACAAGGAAGAATTTTTTAAAAGTATTTCAGCTCTCTCTACAACCCAGTCACAAAGCTTTTCCTGGCTGGGATTGGCCCTTCCCATCCCCAACAGAACAAACCCCATGAAAATACAAAGGGTGAGAGGGAGAGAGCACCTGCCAGCCCTCAGACCATGCTGAAACCCAAGAGATCATTACAATGAAGAAATGGAGATGCAGGACAGAAGGAGAGAAAAAGAGCAAGTGAGAGTGGGGCTGGCTGCAGGCAGGAGCTGGGAAAGCACCCACAGGCACAGAACAGCTGCAGCAGAGGTGCAGGGCACAGAGCTGCCTCTAAAAAATTGAATTACACCCAATGTCCATGCCAAACAGCCAAGCAGCAACCCCACACAGGAGCCTGTGTGTCTGAGAGCTCCAGAGAGCTGAGTTCATCCAGCTGGGGCTCACATGTGACTCAAAGGAAAATGTCAGGAGTTTTGCTCAAGAAATTCAAGGATTACATCATCCCATTTGGTACATGACCAGATTACTGGCATTTTATTACAAAACACAGCTCTCAAGCTGTCAGCTTTTATGATTCTCTGTAAGAATTAACTGTGCTTCCCCAAAATACCCTGAAGATTTATGAAGTTATAAGAACTTGCCCAGGGTAACTGAGCTCCTGGTTGCACCTCCTCACCCAAAGCACAGGAATCCCCACACAACCTGTCCACACCTGAAGGCCACGTGCAAAACTTATTTAAAAATAAATATTGCACCTTGCAGTTCACAGGTACCTGGGAATCTGAAATTGCAATATAAATGAAAAAAATGTATTTTTGCAGTTAGAATAAAAGGCTTTATCACCATAAAGACATGATTAATGCAGCTCTGAGTTTAATTACTTTGTGATTAACACAAAATAGGCTGGAGTGTTCACAAGACTCAGATCAGTCTTGTGAACATTCAGACACAAGCAGCACATTCCCAACAGAGAAGCAGAGGTGCTCAATGGTATAAAGATAATACACAAACATATATAAAATCAATATAAAGATTACCATGGAGAGAGCCCTCCCAGGCCCAGGCTGACCTCTGGAAGCTGCAGCTGCCCTTGCCAGGCCCAGGAGCTGGGAGAGGCTGCCCAGACACAGCTGAGCCTGCCCAGCAGCCAGGCTGGAGCTGCCCTGCACAGCTCCTGGAGGGCAGGGCACACACAGCCCTGAGTGCTTGGCACCAGCACCTGGAAACAACAGAGGCCTCTTCTCTTCCCCCACCATGGCTGGGGGCTCTTCAGCAAAACAAAACCAGAATAATTTCAACATTTCTGTCATCCACTGCTTCCAAGGGCTCAAATGCAGAGACACCCAGAGGTGCTGTCAGAAAAATGTAAAAGTTCTTGTTCCCCCAAAGCAGCTGTGCCATGGGCACCCCTGGATCTGCAGGGCCCAGAGGGAGGATGGAAAAGGTGAGATTGGAACAGAGCCTGGGATGGGCTGGAGGGATCTCAGAGCCACCCAGAGCCAGCCCTGCCATGGCAGGGACACCTCCCACTGTCCCCAGTGCCCAGCCTGGCCTTGGCACTGCCAGGGATGCAGGGATGGAATTCCATCCAATTCCTCACTGCCAATATCCCACCTCTCCCTGCCCTCTGGCAGTCTGGATTCTTTCACAGGAATATTGCAATGCAGTAAATAGTTCCAGTTCTGTATGGAAGCACACAAACCCAGGTGCTCCAGAGGAGGTGACTGTGATCCTGCAGGGAGGAACCAACCATTGCAGGGGGTTCCATGGGAACACCCCTCAGGAAGCACAGTTTAAATCCAGGTGTTCTGTGTATTTTGTATCATTTGTGTATCAATAACTATTTCCTACAAACTGTGCATTTCTGTGGAGCTCATGATCCTGCACCTTGAGGTGATGCACAGCTAAAGCCCTGTCCAGTGATTTACAGACAATGGTCATGCCCAGGGTTAAATCCTTCAGAGATACTGAGGGAGAGAGGAAAAGCTCAATCATCTCAACATCATGGAAATTATCATGTGAAATCATGGAAATCTGAAGGACCAAAACACAAAGGAAAACCTCAACTTTGAGACAGCTCAAAAGTTGTCTCCAGTGGAATGATTTCAACAGTGCCATTAGGATTTGCTAATCCACATTATTAATATATTTCCCTGCAATATGGAATATACCAGCAGGTCCCTGATTTTCCAGGATTGCCATCCCACCAAACTTTGCTCTTACAAGCTCCTGGGATGGAGAGGTGAGCTCTGCCCACTGTGGGCACACCCAGCCATGAGGACAATGCAGGGAAAGGGGATTGGAAACTGCTGCTGGAAACACAGCAGAGACTGGGGTTTCAAATACTGGTGATTATTTCACAATTCCAGACTCACATTTTATCACACCACCTTTTGAAAAGTACAGTTCACAGAGAAAAGATGTCTGCTTGGACATTAACACTAATTAATAAAATTACCTTAAAACAGCACATGAAGAAGTAAAATATAATATCCAACACATGCAAGGCTGGTAAGAGAAAACCAAACCATGGATGCACTATGTCAGTCAAGTTTTCTGTGTTTTCACTGATTGCAGTGAAGGGAATGCTGTAAAAGTGCACCTTTTGCATCAAAAATAGAATAACTTGTCTTCCTGAGAATGCCCAAGGATATCTCTCTTCACGTGTTCCCACTCAAAATTATTTAATTTCTATTAAATAGAAATTTTCTATTCTGGTCAAGAAGCTGATCCTCTGGAGGGACAGACAATGCCCTGTTCACACAGGAGAGATTAGTTTCTAATTACTATCAGTAATTAGTGCTTTCCTGCAGCTAGGGCTGGAATTTCTCTGTCAGAACCTGAGCACCTCCAGCCCTGCCACACACAGAGCTCCAGAGAGATTCACTCCAGACAGGTGGATCCAGAGACACCTCCATGGTGCCTCCCAAACCTCCCAGTTTATGGTTTTTGGATGAGGGCCTGGCAAACACTGCTCCAAATCCTTCCATCTGCAATTCAAACCCTACAGAGGCAATGCCAGCCAAAAATAACCAGTGCAATCGAGTACACTCCTTTTAAATTCTACAAAGGGCACTTTTAAAAGAGGCTGACTGCTTGTGCCACAGATCCCACTGAGGTTTCAGCACCTCTCACTGAGGTTTCCTGTGCTCAAGTCATTCATCAGCAGCTCTCAGCCTGGAGCCCGATTCTGATTGTCCACCACCCCCCCCAATTTCATGCTTGGCAAGTAAAAACAAAACCAAGTAGCTGTGGAGGGGGCATCCCAAGTTCAGCAGCTGTGTCCAACACAAGAGCAGTGAGCACACACAGCAGCTGAGGCAGCCCCTGGGCTGTTCTATGGGAAAAGAAACCAAAACCCCTCAAATCTCCTGGGTTCCAAGTAGGACAACTGTGAGCCACCCCACAGAGGTGTCCCCAAACCAGCCTGGGGATGGCTCATCCTGCTCTGCCACTGCACACAGCACAGGGAGTGCTCAGGGCTGGGAATTCTGTGTCCCTGATCACAGAATCCCAACTGGGTTGGGTTGGGAGGGACCTCAAATCCCACCCAGAGCCACCCCTGCCATGGCAGGGACACCTCCCACTGTCCCCAGTGTCCAGCCTGGCCTTGGGCACTGCCAGGGATGCAGGGGCAGCCCCAGCTGCTCTGGGCACCCTGTGCCAGGGCCTGCCCACCCTGCCAGGGAGCAATTTCTTACAGAAAACTTCCACCCCACTGATCTCCCCGTTCCTCAACCCACTGCTTGTATTTCCCTTAACTTTTTTCCCTTTATTCTTCTATTCCTCTTTTCCCTGCTGTTATCCTCCTAAAAGCTGCAATTGCAATCCCTGATTACAGTACAAAGACAGGCCATAAAAGGCTACCCAACGTCATGATTCAGAACCATTTCACTGCTAGATTCACATTCTTTCCTGAAGCCAAATCTATCCTAATTGCAGGATTAGAGGCATTAAGGAAAGGCCACCAAACAGCAGTGACAGAGGGAACAGGCACTGCAGGCCATGGCTCTGAGACCCCAATCCTGACTTTATCTAGGAACCAGGACAGAATGGAAAATTCTCAAGCAAACACAGCTACTCTGCAAAGGACCTTATGTGGAGTGAAAGGCAGTGGGACACCAGAGAGGGAACACAGGAGATGGAGGAATGGAGTGGGGTTTGTGGGGCAGCAAGTGCAGGGTGCAGCCTGCTCAGCTCTGGGGAATCCTGAGCCTCAGACACTGCAGGAACTGCTCAGAAACGCTCTGGGCATGAAACAGGATCCCTGTCAGGCTGCCAGAGCCAGGGAGGGCTCTCCAGGGCTGAGCTGCCACAATCAGGGAGGGCACTCCAGGGCTGGGCACGCAGCCTGAGCTGCCTCAGCCTGCTGGCATTTACAGCCCTGAGGGAACAGAAATTGCAGCTGGTTTCTCTACCTGTGCCACCTGCTCCCATCCACAGGCGGGTGCCCCCTGCTGCAGCTGGGCATGGGCACACAGAGCCAGGCAAGATTCCTCCTCCCACACCTCCCACAGGGCTCTGGGGGGAAACTTTAACAGAGAGAGGAGAATTTGGTATCAATTCACTGATATAAACTATCACAGCAGCACGGAATGTCCTGAGGACCCCCAGTGCCAGCCCTGCCCTGCCCAGACCCCAGCAAGCCCAGCCTGGGCATCCCTGGCAGTGCTGCCCAAAGGCTCCTGGAGCTGTGGCAGCCTCGGGGCCGTGCCCATTCCCTGGGCAGCCTGGGCAGTGCCAGCACCCTCTGGGCAACAACCTTTCCCTAAAACCCAACCTAAATCCCTCCTGGCCCAGCCCCAGCTGCTCCTTGGATCCTGAGGAAGTTTTCTGGGTGAGAACATCACCAGGTCATATCCAGCAAGGGAAGTTACAGGTGACTACAACAAAAGGTAAAAGACAGAAGGAAAGATGGTGTGAAGCAACACTCTGCAGAGCCACTAACACCCAAAATACTGTTTGGCTTTTTGATTTAAGAATGCATCCATTCAGAGCGTGCCTCCAATATATATTCAGTTTATATCCACAGGTATTGCCTTAAATATCTATTGCCATATAAACTCAAGACAAAAAGCACTTTGGAGCTGGGCAGTGGGAAGAGATGGGGACAGAGCGCTTCTTGTTGTAACGAGGGCCACACCATCCCACCTGGAATGCCGGTTGGTTCACTAACAGGAATTATTTACTAAACAATACCCTCTGGTGAGCCGTGGAAGCGTTTTCACTTAATGGGGCTAGAATTCACAGAAAATACTGTTTTCCACAAGCAAACCCCACATTTCACCCCAAATAAAGCAGCAGCTGAACCAGAACAAAAGGGAATATCATCCACAACCGTGTCCGCTCACCGAGGCAGAGGCACACACGGGGACACAGCCCCATTCACGGACCGGCTTCATTCTCCTGACGCCCCGACAACATTCCCACGTTCATTCCCCCGTTCCGCGGTGCCCTTTGCCGAGCCCTAAGGGACGGCACTGCCAAGGGCTGGCGTTCCAGGGAATGGCGTTCCAGGGAAAGGCACTCCCGGCTCAGGGCTCTCCCCCCTCCCCGGCTCAGGGCGCAGCGGGCGCGGGCAGCGGGACCAAGGTGATCCCAGCGCAGGGATCCCCGCGGCGGCGGCACCGCCACACGGTCCGGGCACAGCGGCAGGCAGCCGGCCCCAGCAAGGGGCGCAGCATCGCTCACCGCCCGCCGCGGGAGGCGAGGGCGAGGAGCCGGCCCTGGCACCGCGACACGCCCGGGCACCGTGAGGGGCTGAGGCGGCGCTGCCCCCCCGCCGGCCTGGGCTGAACCGCCGCCGCTCGCAGCCCGCGCCCCCCGCTGCCCCCGTCCCGCCGGGCCGTACCTCATGTCTGTGCGGGCCCTACTCACAGCCCCGGCCGCGGCCAGGGCACCGAGGGGCCGGAGGGGCCGGAGCGGCGCCCGCAGCCGCCTCCGCCGGACGCGCCATCGCCGCCCTCGCCCCGTCTGAGGGGAGGGGCGAGGAGCCCCTCGCGGCCGCCGTACTGACGCGCGGCCGCGGCCCCCGCGGGACGGACAGGGAGTAGCACCAATCAGAGCCCGAGAAAGGGGCGGAGTCCCGAACCCTTCGGCCAATCAAAGCTCTGTCAGACCCTCTCTGACGCGCGACCTCCGCCCGCCCCCCGCGTGACGAGCAGGGTGTTGTACCAATCAGAGACCGGGACAGCGGCAAGATCCCGCCTCCCCCACCAATCAGGGCTGTGCCAGGCTGAGGGGCCAGCGCTCGTGGCGCGGTGAGGGACCTGTGCTGTGCATATGGAGTTAACTCATGGAGCAATCGCAGGCGGCGCCTCCTCCCTCTCCCCGGCGGTGACCCACAGGTCGCACCCGGCACCTCCCTCCTCACCTCATTGAATGAGTGACATCCGGGAGGGCCAATCCCGCCTCGGCTTTCTCGATGAATGGCGGCCACTGCAACCAATCGCCAGCGCGCAGGGTCGTGCTCGATTCTGTGATTGGTTGCAGGGCGGGGGGGCGGTGCCTGAGGGCGAGGCGGAAGTGAGGGAGTGTCATGGCAACCGCGGGCGCGTCGCGGCGCTCGGGAGTCCCGCGGAGCCCCTGAGGGCCGACCCGGGCTGCCGGAGCCTCTCGGTGCGGGCCGGGTCCGCTCGGAGCCCCTGAGGGCCGGCCCGGGGCTGCCGGAGCCTCTCGGTGCGGGCCAGGGTCGCTCCCCGGGGGTGGCGGGGCGGGCCCGACGTGCGGGGATCTCGGGTACTCTCTCAGGGGTTAGAGCTGCTGTAATGATGCCATGATTTCCTGCCTCTCTACCCCCTGCTTTCCCTTTTCCTTGTTAACTCAGTTTTACTGTTTGGTTGGTTGGATTTTTTATTTTTTCCTTTCTCTACCCACTGCTTTCCCTTTTCCTTGTTAACTCAGTTTTACTGTTTGGTTGGTTGGGGTTTTTTCCGTTTCTAAAGGTTCCTGTTCATTGAGGACGACGCAGGAGAGGAGAGGCCCAGCCGGAGAGGAACCAGAAAGCCAAGTGGTGAATTTTGGTGAAGTCTCGTGTAAGTTTTGCTGTATTCCTGCCCAGGAGTTCCCTGTGTTCCCTGTGCAGTGCCCCAGTGTGAGTTGTGTGGCTGGGTGACAAAGAGCCCCTGGCACTGCCCCCCAATACATCCTGGGCACTGCAGGGCCTGTTCTGCTGTGCCAGGAGAGCTGCAGAGGGACTGGGGACAAGGGATGGAGGGACAGCACCCAGGGAATGGCTGCCAGTGCCAGAGGGCAGGGCTGGGTGGGATCTTGGCAATGAGGAATTGTTCCCTGGCAGGGTGGGCAGGCCCTGGCACAGGTGCCCAGAGCAGCTGGGGCTGCCCCTGCATCCCTGGCAGTGCCCAAGGCCAGGCTGGACACTGGGGACAGTGGGAGGTGTCCCTGCCATGGCAGGGGTGGCACTGGGTGGGATTTGAGGTCCCTCCCAACCCAAACCAGTCTGAGATTCTGTGATCCTCTGTCATGAGGATTTTCTCTGCTTTGGGCATCTAAACCTGTTGATCTGGTTTAGAGATTCTGTATCACAAAGACTCAAGTTGCCTGCAAACAATGCCTGTGATTCTTACAGTGGTTTAATTTAATTCAATTTAATTTAGCAGGGCTTTAGTGCCCTGTTTGCCCACAGCCACTGCAGCTGTCACAGTTTGGTTGCTGTGTTTTTCAGGTCACTATGAAGGCCCTGTATGCTCAGCAGAATTCTCCTGGAGAGGAAATGACATTTGTGTTCCAGGAAAGGGTGAGTTCCCTTCAGAACTGCTCTGTCCCTCAGGCAGTGGGACAGGAGAGCTTGGCTGGATGCCACAGGGGAACTGAGGCACAGAAATCTTGCACAGGCTCGGGGAAGGACTGGTGGGATCCTTGCACACACAGGCAGGGGAAGGAGGGCAGGGCAGGTGCATTTGGTCATCAGGCAGCACTTCCAAGACCACTGCTCTGCAGTTTTGGTGTCCAGACTTTACAAACAAGCTTTGCAGGCGTGAAAAATAAACCCTGGGGCCTCATTTCCTGGCTGAATTTTCTAGTCACTGAAGAGGTAGAAATGGAGATGAGGAATTTATCAGGTTTGGGGTGAGAGCACCACTTCTTACTGGGGTTGAACTTGAATGTTGGCCTCAGTGGGTTTGTCAGGATTTGTGCCTCAGATAAAGTGAAAAAAAACCTCAAAAATAATCTCAGTGGCTGATGGGGTCTGGTGGTCAGTTTGCAATAATAATATCATCAAAATATAGCAATGTAATATAGTATAGAAACATAGTATAGAAGAATAATATAATATAATATAATATAATATAATATAATATAATATAATATAATATAATATAATATAATATAATATAATATAATATAATATAATATAAATGCAATATAATATAATGTAATATGCAATATAATGCAATATAATGTAACATAATATAATAATGTAATGTAATGTAGTATAGTAATATACCAGTTTGCAATAATAGTATAATAGTATAATGCTAATGCTGAAAATAATAATAAAAATAATAATAATAATAATAATAATAATTTACTCAAAATGATGTTGTAAACTCCTTTTCATTGACAAAATCTGCCTGCTGTCCCCACAAAACCACCCCAGAAGTGCAGAAGTGCTTTCAGGAGCTGGAGAAGCCCCTGGGGGCACACGCAGTGTGTAACAAGGACCTGTCCCTCTGTCCTAGGAGAACCTTCCTCCCAGCACAGACCACGAAGTGAAGGTGCAGGTCAGGGCCTGTGCTCTCAGCTGGGTGGACACAAAGGTATTTGCTGGGGGTTGTTTCCTGGGGGTGTCTGTGGTCCCATGGCCTTGGCTGGGGGCTGGCACAAGCTCAGGCTGTGCCTTTGCTGCTGGCACTGAGCACAGAACATTTTTGGGGGTCTCCCCATCAGAGGGATCCTCGGGGAAGGTTTCCACGGGCTCAGGACTGGGCTGAGCTTCTTGCACAGCTCTGATTAAAAAGCATCTGGAATTTGATTCCTAATTCATGGACACAGATCAGTTGTCAGCTGAGATCTCTTGCAGTAAATCCCTTTTATCTTCATCTTAGCCACAGGTTGGCTTGGCTGGTAGTAACTCCCTGCTTTTATTATTTAATGTTTCTAAATTTAAATACAGAATTCAGTGCCATGGGTTAATACTGAGGAAGGTGTGCACCTCCTTCCCCTGGATAACATTTTGGTGATGGCCCAAGCTTCCTGTGATGATCCAACACTGTAAGATGTGATACATTTATAAATGCAGAGCTTTAGCAAGAATGCTGCCAGCATTGTTTTCCTTTAGCTCCTGGCAGAAATCAAACTGAAGAAGGAACTTGTGCCTGTTGGGAGAGAAATTTCAGGAGTTGTGCTGGAAGGTGAGTGGGTGTCAGTGCCCAGGGAGGGAGGAGGGAGCAGGGATTCCCCTCAGAGCCCAGAACTCTCTTTGGAGAGCTTTTTGGAGCTTTGGCTTCCTTGGCTGCTCTCCCAGTGCTGGTACCATTCCCCTGAGCTGGAGAGTCCAGCCTGGCTCTCAGACACCCCCTGTGTGTTCTGCATGGAGCTCCTGGTGCCAAGGTTTGGGAATTCAACATTTGGGCTTGGCATCAAGAATCAATTAATAATTATAATCAATAGAATTATGTTTTTTCACAAGAAATGTGTATCTTTAGTTTTGTGAGCTAGTGATAACCAGTGCTTCCAATTGCACATCCCATTCCTGCTCTAAATATTTCTCTTCTTCCCTTCTTCCCTCCTTTTCACCTCTCCATGGTGAGTTGGAAGCAAGGTGACCTTTTTCCAGCCAGATGATGAAGTGGTGGGTAAGTTAATGCCTGTTTATCTCAGCTGACACCAGCAGGCATCTTTTTGTAATGAATGACTGAGCTTAGAGTAATTGGTAAGGCTAAATCGACCATGTATTCTCAAAATTAAACTGCTGTCACAGGAATAAACTTATAAATGGGAATTCTGTTCTAAGAATGTTCCCTTAGGATTTGAAATATGATGTTGTGTTAACCACCAGATTGTGAGTGATGCCTTAGGAGAGAGGAGTTATTTCTTAGAGCATTCTGTCCCACATGTTTCTGTTTTGTGTGCTGGGTGAAAGGATTAGAGGATGACTGAAGCTCTGAAAGCAGGGCAGAGTGGAGGTGATGGGCAGATGTGTGTTTGGGCATTGTTCCCTTGTGGCACAGGAGCTGCTCTGGGCAGCTCCTGGGGTCTGGCAGTTCCCTGCAGGAGCCCTGGGGACAGCTCCAGTGGGCACAAGCACATTGTTAATGGAACTGGGAGAGACTGGACACAGCAGCCAAATCTGCAGGCAAAGCCCTGTGGTCTGAATGGAGTGTGAGATTTGTGGGGGAGAGGGGAAGAAAAGAATGATTTCCCTGGGATGGAGGGGATGTTAGTTCAGGAGATGAAGCCAGAACCTCCTGTTCAGGAGAGTTCTGTGCCCAGTGAAGGTAAAAAACTCAGTTATAACCAGGATGGAGGGGCTTTTCTGCCTACTCTGCTTTTGCTTTCTCTGCCTCTCTGGTTAGTTTGTTTTTCCTGCACTTCCTCTTTCTTATTCCTGCTTTTTAACATTCCACATTCCTGTGCTCATCCTCTGCTTCTTCCTGTGTCCTTGGAGGAGAGGAGAGGAGCTGTGGGGTGGCTGCTCCTTGCTCAGATCCCTGCTCTGTGACCCATGGCCTGGGGTGGAAGGGGAACTCTCAGAGTGTGGAATGAGCTCAGACATCACCAAAATGACACCTGCCAGTACCAGACAGCACTCTGTGGTGTCCCCATTCTTTCTCCCTCAATCCCAAAATGTACCCCTGGAACTTCTTGTGCCCAGGGACACCTCGGGCTGGGACCTGGCCAAGGTCTCTGACCTGTCCTAAACCTGCCAAGAGGGCACTGAACCCAAACAGGAGCAGGGAATTCCTTGGGAGAATGCTTTGGTTGGAATGATTGCTTGTGTGAAATTCAAGGTCTGTGTTCCTTTATTTTCAGGAATTCTGCCCCTGGATTCTGAGGAGTCTGGTGTCTGTGAAGTTATCCTGGTTCATGAGCATTATTTGGGTTTGTAGATTATACAGTTTGCTAATAATAATTTTTACTGTAGACTTTGTTTTAGCTTTTCTAAAGGACACCCCATTACCATGGGGTTCTAGTACACTTCTTCCATTCCAACATTCCAAAATTCCAGCTGCCTCACCAAGTCACAGAAGTTTGAACACTCAAGGGCTTTTTCTTTGCTGTCACCATTTCACAGTTCTAAACCACACAAGCTGACCTTGGTTTGGTTTTTAGCTTTTCCTTCTATTTCCCTTCTAACTTCCTGTTCTGTTGCTTCATTGTTGTTATACTTTTTCCTAACTTGTCAAAAAATGTGATGAGGATAAATTTGATTTTTTCTTCCCTTTAACTCAGTCTGGGAATATCACCTGGGACCAGACTAACAGATGGGGTGACACAAGGAGACTGGAAATGGAGACTGGAATTTTCAGGGATGAGGGTCAGGAAAAGCCCAGTATTAAAACATTGCTTTCAATTACTGTGAGCTTCCAGTTTTCCATTTCTGGGCATAGATTACTTTAATGAGCAGGATACTAAATGTGGGAGTCCCTGTTCTTCTTCCAGCAGTTTGCTACCTTGACCAAGCCATTCTTTTGCTCCAAATTTGCTCTTCCCAAAGAAATTGTGGCTGCCCCATCCCTGGAAGCATCCAGGGCCAGGTTGGACAGGGCTGGGAGCAGCCTGGGACAGTGGGAGGTGTCCCTGCCATGGCAGGGGTGGCACTGGGTGGGCTGTGAGGTCCTTCCAACCCAAACCAGTTTGGGATTCTGAAAATCTAAGTTTGGGTTGTGTTTTCTGTGACTGCCATGAATTCCTGAGTCGTTATGAGGTGGCTCCCTTAAACTTGGTTATATCTAAATTGAATCCCTAATTTAATTGTGTAAAATACAGCAAAATATCCTCTCCATGGCTTCTTAATAGGAGAGGGAAACAGGAGTCAGGGGTGTGATCTGTTTGCAGGGGGAGCCTTCCTGACTCACTGTGACAGCTTTTGCTAAATAAGCCCAGGGATTTTGCTGGAGTTTTAGCATCTCTGGTGTGTTTTTTGGTGGGTGTGGTGTTACATTTTAGTTGAATGGTTTGCTCTGTCTCACCCCTTGAAAATGCAGGGTTTATTGCAAGCCTGTGATCCTCCCCTGCAATATCAGCTATCTGCAATCCCATGGGCCCAAGTCTGATTCTGTGCCCACCTTGAATCTCCCTGTTAAGCTGTGCCAGGAGAATGAGAGGCTCTCTCAGCTCTTTGCTCTCTCTTAGCCCCTTTTCTCCCCAGGCTCTCCCTCTCCCCCTTTCCCCTCAGGAACCCCACTGCTCCCAGGGGTGGGTCCCCCAATAAACCCTCAGCTAATGAGCACCCCCAGAACTGTGTGGGGTCTCCTTGCCTGCTGCTCCCAGTGAACACACTGTCTTGTCTATCAAGAGTTCTCTTATCATTATAGTGCAAGGATTCTATAGCCTCAGAGTTCCACACCTCCTCAATGTTTCCTGCAGGCAGCTCCTCCAAGCACTGCCTGTTCCTGGTCCTTGCAGCATTCATCTAACCCCAGATCCCACCAATCCACTCTTTTTATTGTTCTTATTGGCCACAGGTGTGGCCTGTTAACATCAAGCCTGCTCCTAATTTTTAGTAATTGCTTCAGCTGCAACTCTTTTAGGTGAGAAGATTCCATTCTACACCATCTTCATTTATCCATACTGTATCCCCCTACATGAACACACAGCTTAGGGGGCTCCCAGGGATCCCCAGAGGGATTCATCAGGTGTGTTTGTGTTTGTCCAAGCTGTGCTGGGCAGGACACACAGCTCAAGGGGCTCCCAGGGATCCCCAAGGGACTCACCAGGTGTGTTTGTGTTTGTCCCCCAGCTCACAAGCCCCACAAGCTGTGCTGGGCAGGACACACAGTTTAGGGGGCTCCCAGGGATCCCCAAGGCACTCACCAGGTGTGTTTGTGTTTGTTCCTCAGCTCACAAGCCCCACAAGCTGTGCTGGGCAGGACACACAGCTCAGGGGCTCCCAAAGGCACTCACCAGGTGTGTTTGTGTTTGTTCCCCAGCTCACAAGCCCCACAAGCTGTGCTGGGCAGAGGCAGCCGGGACGCTCCGGGACGGGCTCCGCGCATACACGGCCCTGCACTACCTGGCCCCCGTGTCCCCTGGCAGCAGTGTCCTCGTCCTGGATGGAGCAAGTGTGGGTACCTGGGCTCACACATCCCCCTGCACACATCCCCTGCGTTCCTGGGAGTGCTGGCAGTGCCCTTTGTTGCCTGGCTTTGCAGGGAGGGCTGTCCCATGTGGGATCCTGAGCAGGGATATTGCCCTGCCTGGGGTGTGGGGTGCACACAGGGAGGGTGCTCTGGTGTCCTGCACTGACACAGTTTTGCCCTGAGTCCTCAGGGATAACTGCAGGAAAATACTTTATTTTTTAGTCCTCTCCCAGCTCTGCTTTTTACCTTTTCCTGCATGTAAATAATTTGATTTGCATCCCCGCATCCCTTCATTAGCATCTTGGTGCCCTCAGCCAAGGTTCTATAATGTAAAATGGCTGGGGCCTTTTCCTTGGAGCTTTTTTCCCTTCAAACTCTGAGTTCCAGCTGCTGTGGTGATTAAAGTAGAATCTGAGCTGTTTTATTGATGACAAGAACCAGTTACTGACCAAAAGTTCATTCAGAGCTTCCCAGGCACTGAAGAGTTGTTTTGGCCTCACTTAGGACAGAGGCAGATATGTGAATATTCAATTCTTGGTTCAGCTGTGGGGTTTTTGCAGGAGTAAGTTCATTTCTGGGTATTCTCCTGACTGGCCTTTACAGTGTAATTGTTCTTAACATTAAATTGCTGGTGTAAATAAATGAATGAATAAATTAATCAATGACCCTGCTTTTCCCCTCTCAGCCATTTGGTACCATTGCAATTCAGCTGGCCCATCACAGAGGGGCCAAGGTCATCTCCACTGCCCACAGCCTGGAGGACAAGCAGTACCTGGAGAGGCTCAGGCCTGCTGGGGGTGAGTTTTATCCATCAGTGCTGAAGTTTGGTCTAAAGAATGTCTCAAAATATTTTTTTCTGTCAAATCTGGAGACTAAGTTCTCTAAAAATTAAACACAAATTGATAAATAGCCTAATTAAACAGCTTTCAGGTTTGTCCTGTGCTCCACAGGTGTTTAATTTCTGGTTTAGGTGTACTTAATGGCATTTTAATTCTCCATTTCAGTGCTAATGACTGGCAGTCCTTCCCAGTAGTGCTGAGTTCTGGCTTTTGGCCCAGGTGCTCAGGAAATCTGTCCATGTGATGAAGTGGTTGCTGTGCAAGGAAGGATTGCTGACTCACCACTGCCCAGTGTGTGCCAGAGCTCCCACACCTGGCACCCAGCACCTCAGACTGCTCCTGCCAGGGTTTTCTCAGCTGTCAGGAGCTGCCACAGCTGGAGCTGCACATGCACAGGCTCTGCATTCTCTCCTTTCCAGAGGAGCTGGCCTCACACACAACACTTGCATTCTTCCCTGACTTCTTCTCTTTCATACTTCAAGTTTGGGGTTTTTCCCTCTCTGAAAACAACATGAGAAGATAGTCTGTGTAAGAATCTTTTCTGATCAAAATTTTGGTGGTGTTCTGTGGAGGAAAGTGGAATATTCCTTTATTCTGACAGTTTGAAAATAATTAAAATAAAATAAAGGATGGTTTGTCAGTCTGGCTGGATTGCAGCAAAAGGTTAAAACTGGTGCCTGCTCCTTCCTCCTGCAAACACCAAGTGCTGCAGTGTGATTGCCAGGTTTGTTTTTCAGATTTTGATGTTTGTTGGCATTCACTGGAGTTACAGAACTGGAAGGTGCCTTTGGGGGAGCCTTTGCAGCCCCATCTGTGTGGTTACAGCTGCAGCCACCACTGCAGCACCTGCCAGACTCATTTCTCTGGAGCTAGAGAGCAACACTTCTTTTTCAGGCAATTTGACCTAAAAAACCTCCTATTTTTTCCTGATTTCAGCAGCTTTTTTTACTGTCTCTATTATTATATTATTATATATTTTATATATATATATATATAATATATATATTTTATATTAAAAATATATTTTATATATTTTATATTATATATGTAATATATATTATATATTTTATATATATATATATTTTATATTATTTTATATATATATGTATATATATTTTTTATATTATATTATTATATATTTTACTGCATTAGCTGTTGTGCCAGACATCAGAACTGGAAGATTTTTGGGAATGCTGTTGCTGTGCAAAGCCTTGTTGCACCAGCTGTTACAGGGCCAAAGAGGAAATACTGAAGACCTAAAACTTCCTTTTGTAACATTTTATGGGTGTATTTTGCTAATTATATGAAAAATTCCTGAGCTAGGAAAATATTTATCAATTTTATTCTCACAGTCCTGAGAACTTTTTATAACATTTTTAAGTTCTTTGAATGTTAATGTCATAAGTAACCAAGCTCTAATTGGCTCCTTGTGTGTGTGGGTGGAGAATTTTCAGTTTTGTGCTTGTTCAGAGGGTTTTTGGTTAGTTTTGGGCAGTTTTCAGTGAGCAGCAGTTTGTGTTATCATTGTTGAACATACCAAGCTGCTTCCTGGAATGGCTGAGGGGGAAAAATTATAACTGCAACTTTACTTCAAATAAAGAAATAGAACCTGGGTGCAGCATTAAAGAGAGAAACAGTTTGAGTGCAAAAGCAAAAAAGCTTTTAAAAGTGTTCAGACTTTGTGATTTGTTTGTTAATTAATGTGATTCCAGTGCCTGAAGTTCCTGGTAATGTCTCAAGATTTGTATTTAGACCAACAGGATGGGTTTTTATTTTGTCTTTAGTAATCCCTGGAGTAAAAGTTATAATAGAATGAAGGAGGGAATTTTAACAGATTTGGACATTTTCATGCCTGTGTTTCAGACTGGAGACAGAATATTCCATAAACAATGGGATGAGTTTCTGTCAGAGAACCAAGGAACAGTGTCTGCACATGCACAGACATTTCCTCTGCTCCCAAGGGCAGCTCCTGCTTTTCTTTCAGGTTTTGGGGTTTTATTCTGTGCCACCAGCACTGAGCTCTGTTTGGAACCTCCCAGAGCAAACTCTGTGGGATGCTGGGGTTTCTGTGCCCCCAGCAGTGCAGAGGAACTGAAGTTTTGCCAGTCAGAAAAATCTTACTTTGGGAGCTGTGCAAGTCACAGCAGAAGAAACTGAACTCATTCACCAGTATTTTGTGAGAAATACATAAATGACAAAGGATTATGGAAAGTTATATTACAGTTTGTTGCTTGGCCTTTTCCACTATGGTGAGAAATGTTTCCAGTGTATTTTAGGAAGGAAGCTGACCAGGATTTTGATAAGTACTGTTTGAACAATTGTACTGAGTTAAGGAACAAAACTGGACATTTTTGCTATACAGAAATCAGAAAATAGTCAAACTGGTGGAACTCTGGCCTTTTCTTTTTGATTGCCAGGCTTTGGGTCTATGAAACCAGAATTATTTTCAAAAAGTGAAATTATTTGCAGCAATAATACCATGTCAAATTAACCTGTTAAGGAAAACCTTTTAACTTTTTGACTGAAGGAAACAAAGAAGAAAAGGACATTATGGGGGTTTATTTGCATTGGGGGAATGTGGCTATTTAATTAATTATTATCCTATTTTTAGTAAATTTTGACCATGTGTTCTCTCCAGTGAAATCATTTTACTTCAGTCAAAAAAAGAGGGAATGACTTGGGATTTGAATGCATCCTATGATTAGATTGGGGTTTGAAGGGACTAAAAGAAGCCCAAGGAATTTATTGATGATTTGTTAATATCCTTAATGACCAGCTCTTTGCATTTTTTCTTCCCTCCCTCCTTCCTCCCTCCCTGCTGCTGGGATCCACTGCAGGAGTCCGACAGCCTTTGGTGGGTGAGTGCAGATCTGAGCCCCACAATTGTTTGATGTTCTTTCAGTTCTCATTTTGCTGTGAGATTTTTGGCCTGTTTGGTTTATAAATGTTTGTTCTACCTCATAATGACGGAACAAACCCTCTGGCTGCTCCTTCTCTGTGTTATTGTTATAATATTAAAAATGGTTTTTACCTAAAAGAGAGCAGGGCTGGATGAGAGATTGGGAATGAGGAATTGCTCTCTGGCAGGGTGGGCAGGGCTGGGATGAAATTCCATCCCTGCATCCCTGGCAGTGCCCAGGGCCAGGCTGGACACTGGGGACAGTGGGAGGTGTCCCTGCCATGGCAGGGCTGGGATGGGATCCATAAAGTCCCTCCAAACCCAAACCATTCCAGGATTCTCTCATTCCTGATTCTGTGGTTCATCTTTATAACTGACTATAATCATCATAGATACATGACAGGAAAATGTGTTGTTGGCTTTCAGTTCAGCAATATTTCAAGAGCAGATGTAAATCCTTCATCTAAACATTTAATTAAAGACCCAGAGAGCCAGGGCTTGGACAAGAATTGCAAAAAATTAATTTAGAGAAGGATTTGCCACATTTTATTTTTTGGGCCAACAAACTCATGAATTAACTCCGCCTTCATAATTTTTGGTGTTGATTTTGCACTGTGTTGAAAATGAAAAAGAAAGATGTGCCAGGTTTTGTGGGTGTAGCTGCAAACCCATTAGTGGTACCTGCAGAGAGCAGAAACCGCGTGTGCTGCTCGTGATCCGAGCTCTCAGCTTTGAGCACCTAAACTGCTTTTCCATGGATCTGAAGTGGTTTTTGGTGCTGTCGTGCTCTGGCAGCCCGGGTGATCGATGTGTCCCACGGGAAGATCGACGTGGCCGAGAGCTGCCTGGAGGAGACGGGCGGGCTGGGCGTGGACGCCGTGCTGGACGCCGGAGGTACGGGAGCGCTGCTGCCTCCTTGGGGTTGGGATTTCAGGCTTTGTCTCGGAACCCGGGCCCTCCCCTGAGGATTCCTGCCAGGTGTGTCAGTCCCCTCTCCATTTCCCTCCCGGCACTGTCTGTCAGTGCTGGCATTACAGAACGGCGTTGAGTGATTGGCAGATTCAAAGGATGGGGGCATTGGGCCATCCAGGTGTCCTTTGTCCCTTTGTCCCTCCCCTCCTGTACCTGTTTGGTGGCTCCCTGCCCCTTCCCTGCCCCTCTACCCGGGGTTCAAAGGAGCAGCAGCCACGGGCTCTGGGAGTTCTGTTGGAGCTGGTGCTGGATCCAGAGGCCTGAGGGCCAGAATAAAGCTCTGGATCCAAACCCTCCACCAGAACCGACTCCTTTCCTTCACCATCGCCTCAAAGCTTCTCCACAGAGGGAAACCTGAGGAGCAGCCCCTGTTATGGGGGGAAGCTCCATCCCAGCACCACCAGAGCTCCTGCAGGCCTGGCCTTGTCCCCACTTGCCAACTGCAGCACCCAGCCAGCCCAAAGTGTCTGTGGGGTGAAACACCACACACCCAGCCAGCCCAAAGTGTCTGTGGGGTGAAACACCACACACCCAGCCAGCCAAAAGTGTCTGTGGGGTGAAACACCACACATCCCACAGCCAAAAGTGTCTGTGGGGTGAAACACCACACATCCCACAGCCAAGAGTGTCTGTGAGGTGAAACACCACACACCCAGCCAGCCCAAAGTGTCTGTGGGGTGAAACACCACACACCCAGCCAGCCCAAAGTGTCTGTGAGGTGAAACACCACACACCCAGCCAGCCCAAAGTGTCTGTGAGGTGAAACACCAACATCCAGCCAGCCAAAAATGTCTGTGGGGTGAAACACCAACATCCAGCCAGCCCAAACTGTCTATGGGGTGAAACACCAACATCCAGCCAGCCCAAAGTGTCTGTGGGGTGAAACACCAACACCCAGACAGCCTAAAGTGTCTGTGGGGTGAAACACCACACACCCAGCCAGCCTAAAGTGTCTGTGGGGTGAAACACCAACATCCAGCCAGCCCAAAGTGTCTGTGGGGTGAAACACCAACATCCAGCCAGCCCAAAGTGTCTGTGGGGTGAAACACCAACACCCAGCCAGCCCAAAGTGTCTGTGGGGTGAAACACCACACACCCAGCCAGCCCAAACTGTCTATGGGGTGAAACACCACAGTGCTGCTGTTTGGTTCAACACCAAGGGCCAGACAAGCTCAGGCACATCCTATCCAGGTTTATTGGTATTATTCCAATACCTGGCAATGGCATCCCACTGTCCCCAGAGCTCCTCTGTCACCCACGGCTGCCTGCCAGCACCTCCCAGGCAGCTGCTAAGTGAGGCTGAAATAGTCCTGGGTTTGAAACTGGAAATTAAAAATGGCTCTAGAGTAGAGCTGTGATATCATTGGTTTGCTGCCTTGTTTGAATACAGAAATTAACCCTAATTAACAACACTGTCAACCTCTATTGGAAACCAACTCTCATAGGAGAAATCTCTGAAGTTACTATTCAGAATTATGTAAATAAAATATTATTATACTAGATATTATATTTATTATTGTTGTATATTTGATATATATTACAAGATACTGCTGATATATATTTATATATAATAGTGTCTAAATATATAATAGTATCTAGATGTATAATTTGTAATTTTAAATGATATAATAATTTATATTATATATACTATAATAGATATAGTATAATATACTATATTTTCTAGTTATACTTGGTGTTTTACACATTATGCATTAAGTTATATATACTATAGATTAAATATATTATATCTTATATATAGTATATTATGTATAGTATACTATATTATGTATATATACTATATTATGTGTAATATTTACTATTATGTTATATACTGTATAATACAGTATAATATATGTAATATACTGTATTATTGTGTATATATTATAGGATACTCCAATATAGTATAATATAGGTAATATACTATATTACAGTCTATATTGTTACTATAGTATTATGAATATAAATATAAACAAAATATTCCTCTGAATAGTAACTTCAGAGCTATAATAAAATATTATTCTGAGTAAAGTATACTAAATACTCAGGATATAAATGAAATAATAAATTCAGAATTTTCAACCATTTTTAGCTGAAACAACCAAAAACCTCAGAGTTCCACTGAAAGGTGTGGCAATACATTCATACTGAATTTTGCACATTTTCTGCTGAGCTCAGAGGAATTTGTTCTCCCTTCCAGTGAGGCTGTACAGTGCTGAAGATGAACCAGCTTCCAGGGGCCAGCTGCTGCCTCACAAGCACGACATCATCACCCTGCTTGGGGTTGGGGGACGCTGGATAACCACGGAAAGGAACCTGCAGGTAAAGCTGCCTGTGCAGGGAGGAGTTTGTCCCACAGAAAACAGAGATACAGACACATAAAACTGTTCTTTCAACCTGTCAGTGTCACACTGACACTCTCTTTTAAGAGTGGGCAAGGGGTGGTTTTTGTTTGGTTCAACCATCTCTATAAAATAACCATTTAACCTTTATTTTTGTATGGGAAAATGTAACTAAATAACATTTTTCTTCAATTTGCTTCAGCTGGATCCTCCAGACAGCCATTCCTTGTTCCTTAAGGGAGCCACGGTGTCCTTCCTGAACGAGGAGGTGTGGAACTTGTCCAATGTGCAGCAGGGGAAGTATCTCGATATCCTTTGGTGGTGCTGTGGAACTCTCAGTGCTGGCAGGAGTGAAAACACAGCTGGGAAATCCCACAGAGAGGTTCTCCTCTGCTCAGTGCTGCAACCCTGCTGAAATGTGAGAGGCACTCAGGTTTTAAGGTATTTTCTGCATTCCTTTTAAATTCATCATGGAATCCCAGACTGGTTTGGGTTGGAAGGGACCTTGAAGTTCACCCAGTGCCAGCCCTGCCATGGCAGGGACACCTCCCACTGTCCCAGGCTGCTCCAGCCCCAGTGTCCATATGAAAATGTCTCTACAAGCTTCATTAAAAGCAATGCTGCAAAACACCATTCTGGGGAAAAAATGCAGTGTTTTGGTTCATTATTGAACCAATTAATTGAAGATTTGACTCTACAGGTTTTATTTTATGCAAGTGACATTTTGGATTTTTTTTTAGTTGTTGTGCTTTTGGGCATTAAATGCCCAAACTTAATGCACTCGTGTTCACTGCAAAAGTGGAAGTGTTTTGGCTTCCTAACTTATCCTTTATTTGCAATGTACAGAAATATTATGCACAGAAAATGTACTGATTTGTTTTGTACATGGAATTTATGGAGGGGCAATGTTGGTTGGGAACAGGAGAAGGAATATCTCCTACATTTGGGCTGATGCAGCTGGGCTGAGCTCCCTGGGCAGGACATTTTCAGCCCTGAAAGTTTTGGGTACTTTCGGCTTTAGGAATTTGTGTATCTTGTGAAATTCTGGAGCATCTGGCATTACTGTCATCTGAAGAAATCACAAATTGATCACTTCTTTAAAAAGAATTTTAGCTTCAAGTATCAGCCTGATTGCCCTTGAAATGAAGGATGAATCTTGTTTGGGTTTCACACAAAGACTGAATACAATCTTGGCTGGTGGTCATAAACTCACAGACCCCTCACAAGGCAGTGCTCCATGAATTTCCAGCCTCTGCTGTGTTCCCAGCTCCATTTTGGCTTTTTATCAGGTGCCTGTATGAACAGTCACAACAGCTGCCTGGTCCCAAAATCTGTTCTCTTCACTCTGCACAGAAAATCCCATTGATTAATGATTGATTGATGTTGTACCAGTGCAGGCTGCACTTGTGTTTCATATTGAAATACTGAAGATTTTCATATTGAAATATCCCATATTTCATTTCTGCATCCTATTTCAGGAAAGGAGATTTCTGATATAGAACCAAGTGCAAAAATCTGATCTAAAGCCTGGAACTGAGGTTCATTTTTGTTTTCCCTTGATCTTGCTGAGTTTGTATCAGTACAGGGCTGTGACCAGCACAAATGATTGTAAGAGATTTCCCTGCAGCTTTATTATTCCTTAACAGTCCTCTTGGATACCCATCCTGGAAGATATCATGGACAAATTATCAAATGGCATTTTCAGGTGAGAGATGTGGTGGTGTCATCTTATTGCAGGGGTTCCATACTGTTGGTGGCTTTCAGTTCAGCAATATTTCAAGAGCAGATGTAAATTCTTTCATCTAAACATTTAATTAAGACCCAGAGAGCCAGGACTTGGACAAGAACAACAAAAAATGAATTTAGAGAAAGATTTGCCACATTTTATCCTTTTGGGCCAACAAACTCATGAATTAACTCTGCCTTCATAATTTTTGGTGTTGATTTTGCACTGTGTTGAAAATGAAAAACAAAGATGTGCCAGATTTTGTGGGTGTATCCACAAACCTGACTGACTCCTTATTGCAAAAGTTACACACCTTCTTGGTGTTTCTCAGGGCAGCTCCTCACAGCACTGACTCTTTCTCCTTCACAAAGCAGCCACTGACTCCAGTTCCCTTCTCACCACCACCCCACTCTTTTCTAGCATCTTCTGCTCACTGGTTACAGCTGTGGCCTGTTAAAGTCAGGCCTGTTCCTGATCTTTGATAATTGGCCCAGCTGCAGCTCCTTAGGGCTGAGATTATTTTCTTCACTATCTTTATTTTCTTATATTCTACCCCCCCTACAATGTGGAGATTTTTGTGGGTTTTTAACTTCAGCATTAGAAGTAGAAAACTCTTTCCAGCACTAACACTCCTGAGCAGAGCTTCAGGAAGTTATAGGAAGATTCCCATAATAAGGTGGGAATGGAAGATCCCTTCCCTTAAAGCAGGATAACAATTGCTGCTAAGCAGAACCCTCCCCACCACCCCTTTTTTCCCCCAGCAAGAAGGATTTCTTTTCATTTATTTGTGGCTCCTGTTTGCTCTGTGGCTTTTCCCTTCTTCTGTGCACTGGAGCAAAGCCATAAACCTGTTACTTTGTTTGAGGAGGGAGGTTGACACAGTGAAAGCAAAGTCTGTCCTGTGACATTTCTGGTGGTCTGAGTGTGCTCACCAGCACTTTTTTACTGTTTCATTTCAGGCCTCAGCTGGATGAACCCATCCCATTGTATGAAGCCAAAGTTTCTATGGAAATAGTTCAGAAGAATCAAGCAAGAAAGAGACAAGTCATCCAGTTCTGACACACAACTTCTGATTTCTCAGCCTGGGGAAGATAAAGAAATGTATTTGTGGATTAAATCAGTGTACACTTGCAGGCAGTGAACAGAATTTGAACATTCTTTGTACCTCAGCTCAAATGGTCTCTGAAGCTTCCATGACTTCAGGGTTTTTAAATTCCCTTGAGCAGAATATTCCCATCAGCAGCTTCTAAAGAAGCAGCCTTGACATAAAAATCTTGTCTGCCCTGCTGCACTTAAAAATATCAGGAAACATCTACAGGCAAACTCAGTCACTGTTGGTTTCCAACCCTAAGAAATTAAAGGGGGAAAAAAGATGTTTTTATTAGTGTTTTGTCTCCAACCCCTACCAGTAGTTGCCTTTATAGTTACCTTTTGCTTTTGACTGCACTGAGACTGAATGCTACACTTAAAGATCTTAATCCACATTTTAAATTGTTGTTCAGTTGAAGGACAGGCAAAACTATCAAGGTTGGCAGATGGGAAGGACGTGGTACTGACAGCAGGAGTTTCCCCCAGCTCTCTCCCTTCCTCTCAGCAAACCTGGTAAATCCAGAGTCCCCAGGCTGGTGGAATTGTGTGTCAGGTGTTTGAGGCACTTTGTGTAGCTTGTTACCTTTGGTATCTCCCTGTGCTGTGCGTGTTCCTTTCCCCTTTTTAACCTCAGCACAGCCCAGATCTGTCTCTCCAGCATTGTCCATGATCAGAGACTGTCTGAAAGTCAGCAGTGGGGAAGGAACTGCATTTTGCTTTCCTCTAAGCACCTGCCTCCCTACATGCTCTGATTTGAGAGCAAAAATACTTTTTTGGCCATGTTGCTAATTTTCGCTGTGGATCACTCAAACCATGGACATGGCCACTTCAAAGCTGTGTCAGTGGGAAAATCTGAGAGGGAACAATTAACCAGAGCCACACTTGATCTGTCTCCTCTCCCTCACCACACTTGGAGGAGGTTCTGGATCAGTGCTGCAGGGCAGGCCTAGGAAATCAGGAGGAACTCTGATTTTACTCCTGGTGTGCTGCCGTGCAGCCTGGGAAAGGAGAGGGGCTTTGTGCACGGCTGAAGCGTGGCAGTCCTGCGGGAGCTGCACAGACATTCTGCAGCCTTGGAGCCACATGTTGGTGTTTCCCTTGGTTTTGCTTCAATGTTTCCAAAATCAAGCAGATGAAGTAAGATACTAACAAGTTTTAAAAACCTAGACAAACAGTGACAAAACTGGGGACGGAAGATCTTTTAATAGTATCGTTTTTCTTTTATTAAATCTTTTTGTCACTAAAATTGTTGCTCCGGATTACCTCTTTATGCCTTTTGAACCACATGTATGTCTAATACTTCTCTGGTATTTGTTATGCCTTTTGAACTCCCTGTACAACAGACGGGTGCCATCGAGAGTAGTTTTCTCTCCCAAATAGCCTCAAACACTCGTTTCTTTCTCCCAGAGAGGCTGAACCCTGTGTGTTTCTTATCCCATCGCACGCCCCTGGCCCCGGTACCAGCACAGGGGATTTGGCCCGGGCGCAGCCGTGTGGCGATGCTGCCGCAGCCGAGCCCAGCCCCTGGGGCCGCTGCCCGGGTGCATTTGGCAGGACACGGACAGGATTTCAGCGCCGTCTGTCTTCGTGCTCCGTGTTTGTGTGGCCCGTGCGGGCAGAGCGGGGCTGGCGAGACCCGAGCTCCCCTCAGAGCCCCTGAGGGCGGCAGCAATGGCGGCGCCGCTCCCTCAGCGCCGCCCGGGGCGGAGCGGGGCGCTCTTTGGCGCCAAGACCGGAGCGCGGCTCCTCCGGGCCCCGCTCGGCCATGGCCGCCCCTGCCGAGCCTGGGCACCTCGCCCGGCTTCAAGAAACCACCGGCGCTGCTGCGGTTGAAACGCAAACGTCCTGTGCGGAGGAGCGACCCCGACGGAGCCGCAGAAGCCGCCGCCGCCCCGGCCCCGCGGGGCTCTGGGGCCGCCCGCCGCCGCAACCCCTTCTCCAGCCTGGACAACGCTCCGCGGCGAGCGGCGGCCACCCCTCAACAGCCTCCGGCAGCGACCCCCGCGGGCGGGGATCCATCGGCAGTGCCCTTCTGGCAGGTGGGACCGAGCCCCGGCAGAGGGGTCCTCCGCTCTCAGCCCTCAGCCATCGCCCTACGCCCTCAGTCATCACCCTTAGCCCTCAGCCCTGGCCCCCAGCCCCTCAGCCATCACCCTCAGCCCTCAGCCCTGGCCCCCAGCCCCTCAGCCCCTTCCCGACGCAGCCCGGGCTCGCCCCCGGTTCTTCCAAGGCCCTGCTGGGCTCGGGCTGTTGCTCAGCTCTGGGTGCGGATCTTGTGCTCGCCCCGAGCGGGGTTTTATTTGCAGCCCGGGATGCTGAGGATCACTCGGGAAATGTCACTGCAAGGGCAGTTTTTAAAATGATCAGCCCGGTGCTTCCTTTGTGCCGTGCCTCATGCTGCTCTTCCGTTCAGTTTTTAGAGCCGGCCTGTGAGGAGAAGCCTCCCGGGAGAGCGGAGCCTGCTGAAAGTTCCGACATCCTCACCCTAAGCCAGGTATGAAACAGCTGAAGAGATTCCAGCTGTTCTCGGGGCACACAGAAAGCTGAAACTGTTTCGTTTGGTATTTGGTGGCCCATCTTTGCATAAAATAATGTACTGAAATGTCAGTATTCAAGGAAATTTCTCACATTGATGTTTCCTGTTCTGGTGACAGTCTTTTAAACCCAGCCTTCTGCCTGACCTCACTGGTATTGTAGTTCCGTGGACAGAGATTGTTGTATTTCAGTTTTCCTGACTATAATTTTACTGTTTCTTAGTTTTATCTGTAGTGTAGATGAGAATGTTTTTCACCAGATAGACCTCCTGCAGTCTGGTTTTCAGCTGCAGAAATGGAGCACTTCATCAGGCACATAGGAAAGCAAGAATTCCTGAAAACCAGCCCTTGAAATTCAAACAGAGTTTCAATAGACATTCTCTAATGTTGTTCTAGGTACAGAAACTGAAGTTTAAACTAAATTAGAAGGGTAGAAAAAAGGAGAGCAAACTGTCTTGGAGGTGCCCAGGGCTTTTTTCAGCATGTGACCTTACAGTCACCAGGAGAGGATGAAATGAAATAACCATTTTGGCATGGAGATTTTTGTCTTCATAAGCATCAGACTCAGGGCTTTCTTGTGTTAATCATTTATCTTTTTATTTGTTCCTAGTTTATACTGTTGGAAGGACTTGATGAGTGCAAGCTCTCTCAATGTGGTTTTATAGGCAATAGAATGCAATATTTTTGTTTGAATCTGGTGCTGGGTAAAAGAATCGAAATAATAATGTATAAACAATATTAAAATTATAATATAATATAATAAATAATAGACTATAATATAACCATATAAATATAAAATATTTATATTTATAATAACATAATAAATATGTAAAAAATAATGACTGTCAGCCTATGAGCAGGTTTAATTTTCTGCGAGTTAACCGATGCTGTTTCTGCTTGCTCAGGACCTTCATTCCCCTCTTGCCGTACCCAAAGCTCCCTCCTCGCCACGCCAGGAATTCCCTGCGGACTGGAGCATTAAGACACGAGTTCTGTTCATGTCCTCCGAGCCCTTCACGTGGGCAGAGCACCTGAAGGGCCAGGAGGAGGCGCAGGGGGTGGCTCAGCACTGCCGGGCTGCGCCAGCCTCGCTGCCCCGGAGCGTGCAGGTGAGGGCCGGGCGGGCGCTGGGGCTGCAGCTCCGCTCCCCGCGGCTCTGCCGCGCCCCTCACACGCTCTGCGCCCCGCAGGAGCCGCGGCTGTGCTCGGAGCTGCGCTGCGCCTTCCAGCAGAGCCTGCTCTACTGGCTGCACCCCTCGCTGCCCTGGCTGCCGCTCTTCCCCCGCCTCGGGGCAGACAGGAGCATGGCCGGGAAGGCCTGTCCCTGGGCACAGGACGAGGCCCTGCAGCAAGTGCTCATGAGTGACTGGTGAGTGCAGCCTGATGGGCTGGGTGACGGTGAGAAAGGAGATTTTAATAATCACAGGGTCGTGGCACGGTTTGGGTTGGAAGGGAGCTTAGGGATCAACGCATTTCAACCCCTGCCATGGCAGGGACACCTTCCACTGTCCCAGCTGCCCCAAGCCCCAGTGCCCAACCTGGCCTTGGGCACTGCCAGGGATCCAGGGATGCAATTCCATCCCAGCCCCTGCCCACCCTCCTGGGTAACAATTCCTAACTCCCAATCTCCCATCCATCCCTGCCCTCTGGCACTGGGAGCCATTCCCATGTGCTGTCCCTCCATGCCCTGTCCCGATTCCCTCTCCAGGGCAGGGGCCCTGCCAGCCGTGCCATCCCTGTGTGTTCCCTGGCAGGTCGGTGAGCTTCACCTCGCTGTACCAGCTGCTGCGGGCGCGCCTCTGTCCCTATTTCTACGTGTGCTCGGCGCAGTTCTCGGTGCTGTTCCGGGCCGCGGGGCTGGCGGGCAGCGCCGAGCCCACGGCCGCCATCGCGCCCACCACGCGCGGCCTGCGCCACGCCATGCGCGCCGAGGGTAAGGGGATGGGCACGGGGATGGGCACGGGGATGGGCACAGGGATAGGGCAGGGCTGAGCCCATGGCTGTCATCGCGCCCACCACGCGCGGCCCTGCGCCACGCCATGCGCGCCGAGGGTAAGGGAACTGGGATGGGCACGGGGATGGGCATGGGGATGGGCACGGGGATGGGGCAGGGCTGGCATACGGCCACCATCACACCCACCATGCGCGGCCTGCGCCACGCCATGCGTGCTGAGGGTAAGGAGATGGGCACGGGGTTTGGGATGGGCAGGGCTGGCACACGGCCGCCATCGCGCCCACCACGCACGGCCTGCGCCACGCCATGCGTGCCGAGGGTAAGGGAACTGGGCACGGGGATGGGCACAGGGATGGGCACGGGGATGGGCACAGGGAGGGGCAGGGCTGGCGCACAGCTGCCATCACACCCACCACATGTGGCCTGTGCCACACCATGTGCACTGAGGGTAGGGGAACTGGGTACGGGGATGGGCATGGAGATGGGCAGGGCTGGCACATGGCCGCCATCGTGCCCACCATGCGTGGCCTGTGCCACGCCATGCGCACTGAGGGTAAGGGGATGGGCACGGGGATGGAGCAGGGCTGGCTCACAGCCCCTCAATGCTGCCTCTCCTCACCACAGGAATAGAGTTCTCCTTGCCTCTGCTGGAGGAAAGTGGAGCCAGGAAACAGAAAAACTCTGAGGAGAGTTTGGAGACAGAGACAGCTGAGGGCATCAGAGCGGGCAGCGGTGTGGAGGATGCGGGGTGAGTAACAAGGTCGTGTGTCTTTGGCATAAAGGGATGGGGCCAGCATCATTCACTGCTCAGATAAACACCAGCTCAGAGACTGTCAGATTTTACAGGAGCAAGCATTCAGCCATAGAGGCATTGCTGAGATAAACATCAGCTCAGAGGCTGTGAGATTTCAAAGAAGCAAACATTCAGCCATAGATTCATTGATCAGATAAACATGTCAGAGGCCATGAGATTTTAAAGAAGAAAGAATTCAGCCATAGATTCATTGATCAGATAAACATCTCAGAGGCCGTGAGATTTCAGAGGAGCAAGCATTCGGCCATAGCTCATAGTCACAAGTTTCTTCATTAGAAGGCAATATAGAACTTTTTGCATTTCTTATTTTGCATGTCTAACCTATCACCTTTGCTTACCTCTGCTGCACTGTGGATACTTTTATCCAATGGGTTTCTAACTCACCTACACACATATGCTTCTGTTATAACTTCTAAACTCAGTTACCCTATACAAGCACACCCTTACATTATCAACCCTTCACCATCTTATCAATATCATTTCTCATTTACTTAAGGCATATTCTCACTTACAACTATAGAAAATAAGTTTATTATTTTCCTACTTAATATCTGTTCTTTGTTCTTAATGTCTCTTATTCTACTTAATAATGTTCTTTATTTTTGCCTCAATCCAAGCTCCTTCCAAGGTTGCAGATCAAACCCTGCTGAATCTGTGGAAGTTTCTGTCTTTCCATTTCCCACAGCTGTGCAGTGCTGGAATTCAGGGGCATCTCCAGGCTCCTGCATAGTCCATTTGGAAAACCTTGCTCAGAGGCACTGCCCTCCTAACACTGATCCTGTGTCCCAGGGAACCAGCTCCCAGCGATGATGATGATGATGGAAACTTCTCTTGGCTTGAGGAGATGGGAGTCCAAGGCAAGGTGAAGAAACCAGATACCATTTCTATCCAACTGTATCCTTCCTTTGATCTTCCAGATGCGTGACACCAGAAAACCCTGCAGCTTTTCCAGTGTTGTCTACTTACATTTAAGTTCTGTAGAAGTTTTTGAGAACTTTTCCAAATAGGAATCCTCACATTCCTGCATGTTATGAGATACTGCATATTTTTAGTTACTTTGCAAGTATTACTAGGATTAAGATGCTGCTCAATATCTGAAGAGCAGATGTAGGGGGTGCAGAGCTGGGTGGGGTTTGTGGATTTTGGTCAGATGGGGTGAGGGGGGCTCACTGCTCCATCTTTTTGGCCATGGATGCTCCCCGTGGCTTTCCCTTGACTCGGCTGGCAGGCGCAAGGAGAAGCACGAGGTGCAGGTGGATCACAGGCCCGAGTCGCTGGTGCTGGTGAGGGGCAGCCACACCTTCAGGCTGCTCAATTTCCTGATCAGCTGCCGCAGCCTGGTGGCCGTGGCGGGGCCGCAGGCGGGGCTGCCCCCGACGCTGCTGTCCCCGGTGGCCTTCCGGGGCGGGACCCTGCAGACGCTCAAGGTGAGGGGCAGGGCGGCTCCGGGAGCGGGGAGGGAGCCATTCCTTACCCAGGGGATCCGCCCCCGGCTTGGTGAGCTCCCCTCAGGCACCACAGAGGGATTTTTATGGCTAAAGCCTGAGCCAGCATCTTGTGTGCAGGCACAGCCCTTTCCTAAATCCCTGCAACACATCCCTGCCCTGAACTGACATCCCTGCCCTGAACTGACCTCCCAACGTTCCCTTCCTCACCTCCCGACAGACAAGAGGCTGTGCAGGGCTGCCCAGAGGGGAAATGGTTGTTAAGGTTCTCCCCAGATCTTATGGGGCTCTCAGACTGTCCCAGCCCCTTGCACGAGGAGCCCCTGAGCCACAGCTCACCTTCTGTTCCTGCAGGGAATGGTTTGGATTGGGAGGGACCTTCAGGATCATCCCAGTCCCAGCCCCTGCCATGCCCAGGGACACCTTCCACTATCCCAAGTTGTTCCAAGCCTTGTCCAGCCTGGCCTTGCACACTTCCAGGGATCCAGGGGCAGCCACAGCTGTGCCAGGGCTTCCTCACCTTACAGCCAAGAATTCTTTCCCTGTATCTAACCCAAATTTATTCCCAGTAAGAACAGGATCAGCTACTTGTTCTATCGGAGAAGTTCATCCTGGTCTTGTGCACTTCCCTTCCCAATCCCTACAGCATTCCTGCAGTCCAGGGGCACATTTTGGGAGTTGGTACAGGTCTAGTAACACCTCATGCATTGCTCAGGGAGTGGACAATACTGAGAAGTGTTTCCATTTTCAGTGGGTTGTGGCCCTGTGCTGGTGTCAGGCTGGTGAGAGCTCCTGGCTGTGCTGTGTGCAGCACTGACTCGGTTCTCTCTGCCCCAGGCTCGCATTGTCAGCGGCCGTGCCCGGGTGCCGGGGGGCTTTGAGGACGTGTTCAGCCTGGAGGTGCTGGGGCCCGTCCTGCCGCACGCCCTGCACGCCCTGACGCTGCTGCTGGGCCCCGCGCAGCGCGGCAACTTCCGAGCCCTGCTCAGCCCCCACGAGCCCAGCGCCGCCTTCAACACCTGCCCGGGCCCGCCCCAGGTGAGGGGAGCAAACACGGGGACAGCCGGGACGGGGAGGGCACACCGGGACTGCCCGGGATGGGGAGGGCACACCGGGACAGCCCGGGAACTCACACCGCGACAGCCGGGACGGGGAGGGCACACCGGGACCTGCCCGTGGCCGGGCCTGGCACTGGAACACCCGGGAGCACCGCCTGCAGCCCCCAGGGCCCGTCCTGCCCCAGCTCCCCAGCGGGATCTGATGATCTGATGATCGGATTTCCCGCAGAAAGCTCATTCCGTGTGTGTGCCCCCCACAGGAGGACGTGCAGCAGGACCTGCCGGCCTGCGGGCTGCATCCCCGGACTCTGGATCAGCTGAGGCAGTGTCCCACGCTGGGGAAATCCTCCCTCCGCCTGCTGGAGATGAAGGATTACAGCTACACCTGGAAGGCCTAGGAACGCTGCTGGGCCCTGGAGCAGGACTGTCCCTCCCTGGGCTGCAGGTGCTGGGCTTGGGGCAGGGTGGGAGGGACACCCCACACGGCTGCTGCACAGGAGCACTTCCAAGGGCTTTGGAGGAAAGGAGGGGAAAGGCCTTGGACATCTTTTTTATTGTAGAAAGTGTTTTTTAAATAAAACGTGGTTTTATTGGTCTGGTTTGCCCCTGGCAGGTTGGTGTTCCCCATGCACCCAGAGTTTCTGTTCCAAGAGTGGGATTTCTGCTCCTGCTCAGGGCAGGAACTCATTACCAGGTCAGAACTAGAACCCCCCAGGGCAGGGGATAGGAACCAGAGGAGCTTTAAGGTCCCTTCCAGCCCAAACCTTCTGGGATCCCATGGATGGGTGGAATGCTTGGCAAAACCCCTTCCCAGGCTGTTCACAGCCCCCTGCCACCCTCAGCAGCTGCACTTGGTGTGTGGCACCTCTTGGCTTGGGGTCATCTTGGAACTCCACAGGGAGGAATGGAGGTCAGAGCTCTCACACCCACCCCAGGCCTACAAACCACAGCCTGGGGGGAACAATCAAATGGCTGCAGCACCTCAGCCTGAGGGAAGGGAGCTCAGGCCTTGGCAGGGGCTGCCCAGGGAGCTTTGCAGTGCCCATCCCTGCAGGTGTCCCCTGCAGGTGGCACTGAGTGCTCTGGGCTGGGGACAAGGTGCCCATGGGGCACAGCTGGCACTGCATGGGCTGGCAGGGCTGTGCCAGCCTCAGGGATTCCATGGATCACAGAGAGGAAGAGGAGCAGGGTCTGGCCAGGTGCCCTGAGTGTTTCCCTCCAGGATTTTGGGGAAGGTGTCACTTTCCCACAGCTCTTGGCTGAGCACATTCCTGCAGCAGGGAACGCCACAGCTGAGTGGGAAGTGGAACCAACCCGTGTTTTGCTCTCCAGGTGTATTTCTATAATCTGGTGTTTTGTCACTGCAAGTGAAGCCGTGGGCAGCAGAGCTCAGCTCTCCCTGCTGCTGCCCCTGGGCTCTGGGATCTCCCAGCAAAGCCCCACAAACCCAACAAGGGCACGGAGCAGCCCCTGAGCCTGGGCCAGCAAAGGCCTCCTCTGCCCCCAGGGCCTTTCTGCCTGCCCAGGATCCAGCAGGGACACAGCTCTGCTGGAACCCCTGGAGATCCACCACGGGTTTGCAGAGCTGCTGTGAGCTGTCAGCCCCAGGAGCAAATCCCAGCTGTGCCAGGATGCAGGGCTGCTCCTGAAGGACACATGGCTCCAGGGAACACACAGATTCCCCCAGCTTTAAGCCATGAAATCCATTATTTTTCAAATTGAGTCTTTAGTGGGACTGGATTGCTCTGCTGCTGGGAGAGAACTCAGGTCTTTACCTTATGCCTGGGAAACAGGGATATAGACAAAGGAAGCACACAAGTACAGGGGGTTGTACATTCCCGAATTTGATGGTGTCCAGCTGAGAAGTCTGAGCTGCCATGGAGAGAATCCTCAGCAGCTGTGGGGTCTGAGCTGCCATGGAGAGCAAGAACTGCAGAGAATCCTCAGCAGCTGTGGGGTCTGAGCTGCCATGGAGAGCAAGAACTGCAGAGAATCCTCAGCAGCTGTGGGGTCTGAGCTGCCATGGAGAGCACGGATTGCAGAGAATCCTCAGCAGCTGTGGGGTCTGAGCTCTGCCAAGGCACTGAGTGTGGAGGGAGCTGCTCCAGCCCTGGGGTGCAGCCAAACACCCCCAGCACCCCCAGGGTGCCTCTCCCAGCTTTCCTGGGATTGCACACCTCACAAGCACTTGCAGGACAAGCTCCACACATTTAGTCAGAGACCAAAGGCGAGATGCCAAAGGGAAAAAAGTTTAATTCAAGACAACAACGTCCATGAAATGAAGATCAACTGAAGCATTTTTGGAGAGCTTGGACAGACTCACAGGGGCTTTCCTGTCTCCAAACCAACCCCAGCTCCCTGCTGCACAGGGAACACCAACCCTTGTCCCTGCAGAGCAAGGAGACTCCACGTTCTGTGACACTGACGGGATCCACACGGCTCCAGGCACCAGGAATTCCTCAGCTCCATGGACCCCCATGGCCAAAGGGTCCCTCCCGTGAGGCCTGAGCAGCCTGGCTGGGTTTGCTCTGTCCCCAAACCCAGCTCAGGTTCACACCTCACAAAGACTTGTTGGGACAAGCACCTGAAGGACCCCCGTGCAGAAATCCTGGCAGCCTGCTCCTAACTCGGATCCCTCAGGGAGGGTGCACTGCCCCTTCCAGTCCCACGTGCACACAGATCAAAGATTAATGCTTCTTAAATAAAAAATAAAATAAAAAGCAGGAAAAGCTTTCTACATCCTCTCTGCTGTCCAACTGCCCAAACTCTGGATCACGCTCCTTGAGGGCAGAGGCTCCTTATCCTTAACATTGCATCCCAAGGAGTTATTTTGTAGAAGTTCAAAACAAACAAAAACCACCAGACCTGCTCCTGCCATCCCAATGGCTGTTGGGAATCCTCACAAAGCCACTTGTGTATCGTGTGTGTTCCTTGCAGAAGGCATTTTGGTGTGTTTCAATTCCTGTTGCCTGGCTTGGCATCCCTTGGAATCACCGTTTACTGACCAGGGGTGAAGATTATGAACTTGTGCTGCTTTATTGACCAAGTTGGGTACAACAATTGAAGCGTCATTCTACCCCCTCCCTCCCCCCAAATCCAGTTGTAGATCTGTTAAAGAGTTTAAAATTCACATGAACCACAAATCCGTACAATCAGCATCAGGCAGTGGATTCACTGGTTGGGAAGAGCAGCCCCGGGAGGCCGGGCCGGGCCGTGCCCGAGGCTGTCCTGGGGTGGCACCGAGGGGCAGCGCCTGGGCACGGCCCCAGGGTGTCCCCAGCACCTCCCCGAGCCCAGGGGACTCTGCAGCCACTACAAAACTGTGTTATCAAAGAAAGGGTCAACGCTCTGACAGGAGAGGAACTGCAGGAGCTTCAGCCAAGGGTCTGGAATTCTGATGCCTCCAGAGTCTGTCGTCTGATTTAGTCGTTTAAGAAATAATTACATCACTAATGTAAACAATATAAACATACCAAAAACTAAGTATGATTTAAATACATTTGGATGGTACAAAAGAAAAACCTGCGGGTGTCTGTACAGTTTTTACAAGGTGGGAATCGCCGATGTATTTACAACATGAGAGGGGCAAATACCATTTCTTGTGCAGAGTAAAATGCTCAGAACCAGTGTCCCAGTAAAGCCAAGCTTAGCGGTGTGAGGCACTCCTGAACATGGTGGTATTGACCATGCTTTCCTTTGGTACGAGTCCCATGGCCTGCAGCGCCGCCGTGGCCGCCGTGGCTTTCGCGTGCTTCTTGTTAAGGCTGGCAAAGGTGGGCCTGTACTCGTTGCCATTGACTCTCACCTGGCACGGGGGAACCAGGGGTTAGCGAGGGGGCCGTGCCTGCCCCAGGCACACTCTGGGCAGCTCCTTTTTAGGGACACAGATCCCACGGCTGCCTGTCAGCAAGGGCATTGCAGGGGATCCCACTGTGCTCGGGGCTGGCAGGGACCTCACGGCCCAGCCGGTGCCACCCCGGCCGTGGCAGGGACACCTTCCACCGTGCAGGGCTGCTCCGAGCCCCAGCGGCCTTGGGCCCTGCCAGGGACCCAGGGGCAGCAACAGTTGCCCTGGGCTCCCCGTGCCAGGGCCTGCCCACCCTGCCAGGGAATTCCTAATTCCCAAGATCCCATCCAGCCCTGCCCTCTGGCAGAGGGAAGCCATTCCCTGTGTCCTGCCCCTCCAGCCCTTGTCCCCAGTCCCTCTCCAGCTCTGCTGGAGCCCCTTTAGGGCCGGCAAGGAGCTCTGAGGTCTCACTGGAGCCTTCCCTCCTCCAGGTGAGCACCCCCAGCTCTCCAAGCCTGGCCTCAGAGGGGCTCCAGCCCTGGGATCCCAGAATAAAGTGCTCCAGGGACTCGGTTTGGCCTTTCCAGGAACAGGACTTGCACGTTCCAGCACCGAGACGGCTCCACCATCCTCAGCCAGCCCCGTGAGGTGTTTCTATCAAACAGAAACATGGATTTCACCCCTGGCACAGAGAAAGCAGCACAGGGGCAGGCAGCCCAGACCCACCTTGAAGATGAAATGTTTGCGGTGATCGGGCCCACTGTCGTCCACCAGCACGAACTCGGGGGGCGTCCACCTCCTCTTGTTGCAGATCTCCATCAGCGCAGACACCGGGTGCTTCCCTGGCACACAGACACGGCAGGGTCAGTGCCCACCCAGCCTCTGCCAACTGCACATTCCAGACAACAAACTCACCTGAAAGATCCTTCATCACCACGTAATGGCCGGACCTCTTCTGGGCCTTCTCTCCCACAGCAACCAGCCCTGCAAACAACACAGGCACAGTGACATTCCCTGTTCACAGTGACATTCCCTGTTCCCATGACATTCCCTGTTCACAATGACACTCCCTGTTCACAATGACATTCCCTGTTCCCATGACATTCCCTGTTCCCATGACATTCCCTGCTCACAGTGACATTCCCTGTTCACAGTGACATTCCCTGTTCACAATGACATTCCTCATTCCTGTGACACTCCCTGTTCCCATGACACTCTCTGTTCACACTGACATTCCCCATTCCCATGACACTCCCTGTTCACAGTGACATTCCCTGTTCACACTGACATTCCCTGTTCACAATGACATTCCTCATTCCTGTGACACTCCCTGTTCACACTGACATTCCCTGTTCACATTGACATTCCCTGTTCACAATGACATTCCTCATTCCTGTGACATTCCCTGTTCACACTGACATTCCCCATTCCCATGACACTCCCTGTTCACACTGACACTCCCTGTTCACAGTGACATTCCCCATTCCCATGACACTCCCTGTTCACACTGACACTCCCTGTTCACAGTGACATTCCCCATTCCCATGACACTCCCTGTTCACAATGACATTCCCTGTTCACAATGACATTCCCCATTCCCATGACATTCCCTGTTCACAGTGACATTGCCTGTTCACAATGACATTCCTCATTCCTGTGACACTCCCTGTTCCCACTGACATTCCCCATTCCCATGACATTCCCCATTCCTCCTGACATTCCCCATTTGCCCCTGACCCCTGAGGCAGGAGGATCACAGGAACATCTGGAGACCCCACCCAGCTCTCAACCCTCCACCTTGTTCCATCCATTCCACTCAGCACATTCTTCCCAAAGACTCTGAAGCAGCCAGGAGGAGACAACTCTGAGCAGTCTCACACAAGGCAGAGAACACCTGGTTTTCCATGGAAACCTGGTTTTCCATGCCCTCTTTGTAGAAACAATCAACCAGGGAGACAGTGCAGAACATTCTCCTACTGATTTTGTGCAGCCCTGAGTCACCCCCTGCCTTCAGTTTGCCTCAGACACAGGAGCACAGGGACCAATCCCATCATCCAGAGATGTCCCTGTGTCCCCTCCTGCCAGGACACAGCCCTGGATTCCCTGTGCTCTCTGAATTTACAGGGCTCCAGGAGGGACCTCCACCCCAGCTGGGAGCAAAGCAGCAGAGAGGGGAACAGCCCCAAGGGCTGCAGGGAGCACAGGCTCTCCTGGACTCACTGCCATCACCAAAGCTCAACATTGTTCTTCTGAAAATCTTACAGGAGCAAGAAATGAACTGAAGAATTGCCAGAAATGTCTGAAACTCCAGTGACAATCCACCAGAGAAACTCAAGTTTCTCCCCATGGATTTTGCCACTCTCAGACCTTTCAATATCCCTTTGTTTCTTACCTCCAGTTTTGCTGCTGTGGCTTTGGTGAATACAGACAGGGAGATACTGCAATTGCTTCCAGTGTCTTCCTGTTCCTTCAGCTTTTGTGGCTGCATTTGGGATTCTTTTGCTTTACAGGAAAATCCTTCCCTCCTTACCAGAGATTGCTCCCAATATTCCTGCAGCCCCCAAGCAGGGCCCTCCCAAGGGGCACGAAGCCATCAGAGACAATCCCTGAAGGAAAGGCTGAGGGTTCCCCTTTTATAGAATTTTAAACCCAACAAGGGATTCTCATCCTCCTCATTAAACTCTCCCTGCTGCTGAGTCCCTGACACTCCACCTCCTGTCCCTGGAACCTCAGCTGGGATTTCAAACAAGCTGCAGCTCCTGAGGCACTTCCTGGGACCAGGAATTGTATTTTAATGGGGGCTGGGTTTTTATTATTACTATTATTATTATTATTATTATTATTATTATTATTATTATTATTATTATTATTATATTTTAATATTTATTAAAATTTAAATTTTAATATTTAGAAAATAAAATACTGTTTTCTACGCTGGAACATGTCCAATAAATTCCTTACAAAACAAACTTGAGTGGTGGGTTAATAACTGCCTTCCTGTCAAACACTGTAGACTTTAAAACTCTACACAGAAGTTAAAAAAAAATTTGTTTTACCTATTTAATCAGCCAAGAACACAGATGTCTGAAAAACTACTTGTCCTTAATATATAATCCCTAAATATAAGATATAATATATAATAATATATATAATCCCTTGTCCTAAATATATATTATATATAAAATATATTCTATAGTATAGTATATAATATATACAATATATACATTATATAATATATAATATATTATATAATTATATAATGATTATAATATAGTATAATATAATATAATATAATATAATATAATATAATATAATATAATATAATCATGTTTCCTGCCTTTCAGTGAGCAGGACACCTCCTGCCCCTCATCTCCCTGTGCCACAGCCCTGGCTGGCCCAAGAGCAGAGGGAATTCTGCACCCAGGCAGAGTTTGTGGAATGATCAGGTGAGGCTGCTCATGAGCACAAGGATTTGACAACCAGGAATGTCTGAAGGGTGGCCCTGGTCCCAGGTGACTCTCAGGGGCCAGGAGGAGCCCTTGGCAGTCGCTGCCACCAGGTGCCACCAGGCACCTCTGGGCTTTCATTTCTTTCCTTACGCAGAGAGGTTGTAAAGAAACTCGTGTGAGGGGTTTGGCCATTCTGAGCAGTGACAAAAGGCAACAACAAAGTCCTGAAATCCCAGGATGGTGTGGGTGGGAAAGGACCTTAAACTCCATCCAGTGCCATGGGCAAGGACACCTCCCACTGTCCCAGGCTGCTCCAAGCCCCATCCAACGGCCTTGAAATGAAAATTCTGAGTATTTCCACCCCTTTGAGATGGGACTGAAGGTTCCTGGTGCAGAAGGAATCTTTAGAACAGCAGCAATCTGTCCCACAGCCACTGTGGAGTTGCTGTTTTGTTCCATGCACAGCAGAACAATTAAATTGGAAATCCTGACTGCAGCATTTTGGATTTAAAGCAGAAGGTGGTTCAGATGGAGAATCTCCAGCACACAATCCCCAGTGGCCCAGCTGAAGGAGCAGCAGCACTGGATGGTCCTGCTGCACCAAGGGAGCTCTCCCCTGTGGCCATGGACAGGAAACCATGGGACACAGGGGAGGTTTGCAGGGGAAGTGGGGGCTGAAGCTGCCTCTGGCAGCAGCCCTGAGGATGGAGCCTTCAGCAGATCAGGCTGGAGATGAATAGCAGGGAAATGAGGGACAAAACAAGGACCAAAATGGCCAGGGAAGGCCCAAAGGCCTGAGTGTGAGTCAGTGACACAGCTCAGCTTTGGGGCCCTCAGCTGTGTCCTCACCCCTCTGTAACAACACTGTCCCCACCATTCCCTCTTCCACCCCTGCTCCTGCTCCAGCCACTCTCCAGAGCCACCACTGCAGCTTTTCCACGGGGACAAAGCTCTGGGCTGACCCCAGGCCTTGGCAAACCAGGGCAAAATGCCAGAACCTGCTCCATGTGCTGGGGAAGCCCCCAGACAACACCTCCTGCTCCCAGGGGCCTGTGCAGGCAGCTGAGAAGCCACAAAGAGCTCTGAGCAGGACTCCAGGCCTCACCTTTTCGATCTGTCTTGAAGTCCACCATGATGGGCTCCACGCTGCCCTCCTTGTTCTTCCCAAGGCCTTCTCCTTCTCTCCAGCCCATCTTCCTCATCAGCTGAGCTCCCATCCCTCCAGTTACAGGGGCTGCTCTTAAGAACTGATCCTATCCAGAAAAAGAGAAGTAAAACAAGGCCTCAAGTTAGTGCTGGGATTTTAGGTAAGAAGTGGGAAGTTCCAAAAAAAAAACGTTTCTAACAATTTTTCACAGACTCAATTAAAAAATCAAAATAAAAAAAAAAATCCACCTGAGCTCTGTGGATTTTTAGCCCAAACCAGTGCGTGGAACCCGGAATTCACGCGGACACACGAGACACAAATCAATGTTTGGCAAAAAAGAACAACTTAGGAAAAGTCTAAGGTGATCCCAAAGTGGCAGTGACCCTTGGCAGACAGATGTGTTTAACCAAGCAACAACCTACAGACTCTAAAGGCTCTAAAGGCTCTGCTCTGATCCCAGAGATGTCCTCAGCTCGGGAAGTGGGACCTGATCCCGGCACAGCTGTGCCAGGGCACCTCCTCGTCCAACAGAACACAAGCACATTTAGTCATGACATTCACAGGCTGTTTAGGCGGATTTAAATCTAAAAAAAAAAACCTCTCCCCACCTGATTCATTACACAGCAGTTGCACATTCAAGTTCTACTCTGAAATTCCACATGGAACAAACAGCTTTTGCTTTCCCCTCTCTTTATTTTAACGGAAAAAGGCGCTTGGCCCCCCAGTTTAGCAGCAGCAGTCGTCACATTCTTTCAAATGAGCATTAACAAAAGTTGTTAAACGGTGAAAGCTTATCAACAGAAAGTTTAAACATCTGCTTTGATGTAAAGAACTGTAAAAACTCCTTAAATGTTACGTACCTAGGCCTCGCTGGCCGCAGTGTTGTGAATAGTAGGGCTGGCACTGACCGTGGCAAGAAGGCGGCTACAAGGATTTGACCCTGAAACAAGTTTCCATATAGAGGGGTGAAAGTTCACAGGTTATTCTGTGAACTATCATCTCTCGTGCCCCCCCGCTGACCCCAAAGCAAGTCAAGCATTTCCATCACAGCAGAGCCTGGCCGTGCCTGCCGGGCCGGGCAGGGCTGGCTCTCTGCCCGGGCACGCCCGCAGCCCCGGGGCTCTGCTGCCCTCGGAGCTGTGCCTGCCACCACAGGAGGGCCCCGGAGGTCACAGAGTCACACACGTCCTGAGCTGGAGGGATCCATCGGCACCACGGGCTCCGAGCGCTGACCCTGCACGGACAGCCCAGCAATCCCAGCCTGGGCACCCCTGGCAGCTCCTGGAGCTCTGGCACCGGGGCAGGACTGAGGGGGCCCTGCATTGCCAGGGCTCCCAGGGCCTGCTCTCCACGGGCAGGGAGCAGAGCCTCAGGGCTCCCTTGGGCAGGCCCCTGCTCCTCAGGGATTCCCTGCACACATCCCTGTCCAGCCCCCACGCTGCAGGCTGGCAAAGTGTGACAGGAAAGCCTCGCTGGAGGCTGTGCCAGGAACGCTCCCAATCTGTGCCAGGAAATCCCTGAGTGGATCCACACGGATCCACGAGGCTGGAGGAGCAGAGCTGGGGCTCACACACAGCACCCACAGCCCTTCCCTCGCTCCCTCCTCCCGGCTTCTGCAGAACACCCTGGAAGAGCAGCAGCAGCTCCCTGGGGCCCTGGAGCTGGGCTGGCCCTGCCAGGGCAGGGTTGGGCTGCCTGGCACCACGGGGTGTGCTCAGTTCACAAAGGACACAGCGCAAGCTCCTGCTGAGGTCACTGCGGCTCCCGCGGCTTTCCCAAACACCCGGGCACGGCCTGGGCAGGAGCAAGGACACAGCACAACCAAAACATCCTGGTCCTGCTCCGAGCCCTGAGCTCCTACAGAGGAATCAGCAGAGCCTGAACTAACTCCAGAAACTGGAATTAGGAAGTTCTAGGTTCCCAAGGGCTGTTTGTTAAAGCATCCCTTCCGTGGTGAACTCGGGATCCTGGAGGGGAACTGCAGCAGGAACTTTGTGCTGACTCTTCAATCACAACCATGACTTACACATTTATTATTATTAATAATTATTACTACTACTAATAATAATTTCATTCCAGAATACACAAATACTTGTGCATCCCACTAAAAGGCACAGGGAAGGAATCCTGGTACCAGTGGGAAAGGAGCCAGGAGAAGCCCTTGGACTCAGGCCACTGAAGAAGTAAAGGTCTGCAGCAAGGACAAAGTTCCTCCATTTTGATTCTGGTTTGTTTTCTTTTTTTCTTTTAATAATAAAGTGAATGTAAACCTCTAATGCCACCTTACATTGTATTTTTTTGTAGTTTAGTAACAGACAGCTTCCCTCAGCCCATGATTAATGAGTGGGGTAACACTGGTGCTGGGTTTGGAATTCACTGGAAACCAGTGAAGCAACAGAAATGTTCACAAGAGCAAGGAAGCAAGAGGCACAATTCTTCTCCTTTTAAAAACCATCCAAGGGTGAGTCTCTCAAAAACTCCTGAGCAGCTCTGGACCTTTGCAGATACAGATTAAAAGGGGTGGAATACAAGAAGCCCCAGGCTCCTGAGCATTTGGTTACTGCTGTCAGAACTAACTCACTATTTACAAAAGCATTTCTCTGTTGTTCCCTGATCTTAATTGGAGGGAGCCTGCAGGACAATTTGATACTTTTTCCTTATTTTTGAGCTCTAAATTCCATGAATTCCCACTTCCATTCTGCCAACACATGGAGACACTCAAGAGCCACATTCTTGTGTCAGCACTTGCTTTAAAGAGAAATTAAAAGCTGATTCCTTCAGAGGCTTTAGAGCAGTTGTAATTAACTTTCTTGCTGATTCTTCAGGCTGACTCTTTGGAACAGCAATTTAGGAAGCAAAGACAACAAAGCCTTGAAGGCAGGGGTGGCAGTTCAGGGCAGGACTAAAGGCTGAACTGCAGGGAAGTCCAAGTTCCAGGAACAAGCATCACTTTGGGAAAACTCGTGCCAGGCAGAATTTTCCATGAAATCCCAGCACCTCCTGAGTGATGGGAAGGGATCCACAAGGAGCATCCAAGTCCAGCTCCTGGCCCTGCACAGCCCAACAGTCCCAGCCTGGGATCCCTGGCAGCTCCTGGAGCTCTGGGCACATCTGGAGCTCTGGGCACATCTGGAGCTCTGGGCACATTTGCTCCCTGTGGCTCCTTGCAGGGATCCTGAGCAGGGGAATCTGGGCTGGGTGCTGAACTGGAGATGCTCTGGCCCTTCCAGCAGCAGTTCCAACCCTTCCCACAGACAGGAGCAGCAATTCTTGCTGGAGAAGCCCAGGAGAGGCCTCACAAGCCCTGTGCCTCCAGGACCTGCAGGTGCTGCACAGAGCTCCTGCCAACAGCAGGGACACAGGGAGGGAGGGCTGGGGAAGAGCAGCCAGTGCCACAAACCCAGCAACTGTGGAATCCTGGAATTCCAGACTGGGCTGGGTCAGGAGGGACCTCAGAGCCCACCCAGTGCCACCCCTGCCATGGCAGGGACACCTCCCACTGTCCCCAGTGTCCAGCCTGGCCTTGGGCACTGCCAGGGATGCAGGGGCAGCCCCAGCTGCTCTGGGCACCCTGTGCCAGGGCCTGCCCACCCTGCCAGGGAACAATTCCTCAGTGCCAGTGTCCAGTCCCTGGTGAGCACAGAGCTGTCTGCCCTGCCAGGTGAGCCTGGCTCCCAGGGAAAGCTCCTCATGCCTGCCAGAATGGAAGGGAGGTTTGCACTTTCCAGAACTTTCTGCACAAGTGAGTGACCCAGCAGCTCCCCAGGGCCACCCCTGAGCACAACCCTGGGTTTGGGGAGCAAGTTCAGGCTCCAGAATTGAGCTGATAAATCCAGAACCAAGGGGTGAGTCTGGGAAAGGGAGAGTAAACAGACCTCAACAGAATTTGCTTGGAGAAACAAAAAGTATTTGACCACTTGCTGTGCCATTTCTTGAGCAGCACAGTGTGTTTGGAAGGAAAAAGGGAATAAAAATAGAAGCAGCCTTCAGAAAAGATGAGTCACATTTGTGAACTGATTACACTGATGGTGACAAACTGAAACAGAAGCCACTTTTTCAAAGAGAAAGGCGAGATTGTTCATCAATTTTTATACCTAGCACCACATCACTCTTTTATGGACCCTGCTCAGGCCCCTGCACATAAACACCAAGAATTAATCAGTCCAGGAATTAAACACATAAACCTTATTGCTACTTAGTGTCCCCAGCCCAGTGCTCCACAGGAAACCCTGCAGCTCCTAATTCCCAAAGTGAGATTCTGAGTCTGGTGTGAGTGCACATTTCCTCTCCAGAGTCATGGGAAAGGACAAGGAAAGGTGAAATCCACAAAATGCAAAGTGAGGACAGAGCTCAGCAAACGAGTTCCCCAAGTGCCCTGCTGCCCTCCTGAGTCACTGTGCTGCTGTGGTGACCTCTGTCACACCCAGTGCCTCCATTCCTCCTCTCCTCAGACCCACAAGGAGTGGCTGCCCCAGGCTCAGTCTGTGCTGCATGGCCACAGCTGGTTCCATGGCAAAGCCAAGGGAAATGGCTTCAGCCAACAGCCTCAGCAGAAATGTGCACTCACCCACAGACACAGCACCCCCAGCAAACTGCACAGCCCTGCTGGCACACAAACCCACACAAACACACAGCACCCTCAGCTGGGACTGAGCCGTGAGGAGCAGAGTCCAGCTCCTGGCCTGAGTGAAAAATACCTCATTTTTTATGTTAACACACAGCTTTTAGGCCAAAAAGGAGCACAAAAGGGAGCATAAGCCTGACTTAGCAACTGGTCACTGTCACAGAATTTCAGGTGTCCAAGTTACACACAGCCATGGCTGGTCTGTGCTCCTGTCCCTGAGCAAGGTAACAGGGGTGCAGAGCCACGGGCCTGCTCCTGCCTGTGGAACCTCCTGCAAGAACTGCACACCAAGCTGTGTGAGGTTCTCACCATCCCTGCAGCCCCAGGGCCCTCCTGGCAGAGCAGGAGAGCAGCACAGGAGTGCCAGGGCAGGGAGAGGACTTTGCCCTCACCTTCCTCACCCTCCACTCCTGCTGCTGCCAGCAGAGCCCCTGTGTGCCCAGCCCCAGAGCTGCACTGTGAGCACAGCACATCCCCAGCTCTGGGCAGGGCAGGAGAGCTGCTGCTGCCCCACTGAGCCCAGATCCAACACAATGTTCCAACATTCCTCTGCTCCTTGCAGCAGCTGTGTGTCAAGCACAGACCATGCTCTTCTCCCATTCTCTTCCCTTGGAGCATTTTGTTTGGCTTGTATCTGGTTTATTTTTTGGCTGTTATTTTGGTTTGTTCAGTTGGGCTGCTTTAAGCAGATCCCAGAGTGAAGCTGGAGGACAGGAAAATCACTCCTGGTCCTTTCCACCTCACCCTTGTGAGCAGCCCCTCCTGGCACTGCCATCACAGGAGAGCCCAGGGAGGAGGTTTGGGGAAGAGCTGCTCAGAGCTGCTCCCTTCCCTTGGGAACCCACTCCAGGGGCTGCAGAAGGGAGAACCCCCCTACCAGCCCTGCTGATCTGCTTCCCAAGCCCCTCGGTGGAAAACTCCTTCCTCACCCACACTGTGAACTTCACAGTTCCCTCTGCCTCAGGAACAAGGATTGTCTTCAGCAGAGGCAGCATTTTGCTACAATCTCAGTTGTTCATAGCTGTTAAAATCAGATTTTATCATGCACATTCTGCATTAACACTGGCAAGATCCCACAAGATTCCCATCTGGCCAGTGACTCAAATCTGTGTTCCCTGGCTCTCTGCACTGCTTGGCTATATGAAGTGAAAAAACAAGTTAGTGAATCCTGGCAAAAAATGTTTCTATTTTCAGGATATTGTAATTCCAGACTTTTGGTTCAGCTGACACCAACTTTTTTATGGAAAATTCCACCTAACCCTCAAATCTGACCTCCCAGCTGGGAGAGTGTCCCAGCCCAAGCTGACACAGACTCGACTGCAGCACCTGCCACACTGAGCAGCTCAACTCCTCATTCCTTGTGCTGCAAGGTGGATGCTGCTTCAGCTCCTCAGATCTCCTTCCTGACAGAGCAGCAGATCAGTGCTCACAGGCAAAGGTGCAGCCTCAGTACCTGAATGTACAGAACACACGGATGGAGGACGCAGCACAGCCCAAAATCAGCCAGTGATAACCCACAGCAACAGGGAACAACTGCACTGCACCTCACCAACACCAGAGGGAGAGGAACTTATCAACTGCAACTCTAATCCTCCACATCTCTGGCTCCCAGAAAACCCTGGTGATGCAGAGAGAGGCAAAGGAGCAACCAGAGAGAGCCAAGGCAAACCCAAGGGCAGTTTGGGCCTCGGTTCGCTGAAGTCGATAACAAAAACCTGATTTCAACAGCAGCAGGATCAACCCTGCCTGGCATCTGCCAGTGCCAGCACAGCAGGGAGGCATGTGCCAGTGCCAGGGAGGCATGTGCCAGTGCCAGGGAGGCAAGTGCCAGTGCCAGGGAGGCACGTGCCAGTGCCAGCACTGCAGCACAGCAGTGTCCTGGCAGTGGCAGGCTGTGTCTGGCCGGTCACACCGAGGGACAGGGACTGAGCCCAGCCTGCTGCCCTGGGCACACGCTCTGCCCCAGGGTGAGGCACTCTGTGCAATCCTTGGCTGCTGTCAGTGTGGTCACTGCTGGCACAGCAGTGGCTGTGTCACTTCTACCTTTCGGATCCACGCCTGGGGCCCGCTGTTGGTGAGCTCGTCTGAGGACAGGATCTGCGCGCCGGTGCTGCCCGTGAACTGCCCGGGGATGGAGTTGGACTGAGCCCAGGCATCGATCTGCAACAGGAGAATGCACACTGAGACCAGCACTGGAAGCTCCACATTCCCTCTGCACCCCTCAGGAGTTCTCACAGCGTGGTGTTGGGATCTGGTGTGTTCACTGATGCTCGGATGAAAGCGGGCGCTACCACAATCTGAGCATCTGAATGGTCACCCTGAAACCTGAGCTGCAACTGCAGCCACTCAGGGGCTCCTCATCCCCAGAACTGCTGAATCAACTGTTTTGGAAAGAATTATCTACATCTGTGCTGCTGAACTACAGTTAAATTTAAAGAAAATTAAATTTTAAGCTATGTTTCAGAGTGACTTGGGTGCAAACATACACAAAGGAGCTCATCAAAACTCAGTGTTAGAACTTTGAAACACTGGCTCACAGCTGGGTTTCCAAACAGAAACAGGAGAGGAGAACCAGCTGCCATGAAAGGAAACCCCTGATTTCCCTCAAGCTCCCCCAGGGGCTGCTGGAGGCCCCAGCTCACCTGCTCCTGTGCCCGGTTCAGCATGCACATGGCCTCCAGGTCAAAGGAGTTCTCATTGAGCCTCTTCTGGGCCACTGCTCTGTCGTTCATGGCTGTGGTGATGTCCACACACTAGGAGGAAAAAGAGCATTTGTAAAAACACAGCAGAGACAAACAGTGCTCACTTGAGCTGGAAAAAGCTGCTGGAGAATCAATGCTACCAAGTGGGGTTACAGAGTGAATTGCTGGTTTGACAAAGAAAAAGGCAACGTGCTGGAAATCCTGGGATCACTTAAATCCACACAAGATGGGCTTTCCTGGATAAAGAGAAATCTGGATTTAAACTGTAACACCCTGGTAATGTAAAATCACTTGTACTCCCAAAATACCTAACAACCTTTTATTCTAAGAACTGCTTGTCATAAAAAATTCTGATGTGTAATAAACAGAGAAGCATTTCACTGTGCAATGAGATCTTAACCAACAGAATTAAATGCAATGTACCTAAAAATTCATGCAGAGCTGTTCACACGAGCACTCTGCTAATAAGTCACACTAAAGCTTGTCTGTAGAAAGTAATTCCAGCATGAATCAGAAGGGAATGAAGATGGGGAAGGGGCTGGAGCCCCAGGAGGGGCTGAGGGAGCTGGGAAGGGGCTGGAGAATCCCTGAGGAGCTGGGCAGGGGCTGGAGAATCCCTGAGGAGCTGGGAAGGGGCTGGAGAATCCCTGAGGAGCTGGGAAGGGGCTGGAGAATCCCTGAGGAGCTGGGAAGGGGCTGGAGAATCCCTGAGGAGCTGGGAAGGGGCTGGAGAATCCCTGAGGAGCTGGGCAGGGGCTGAGGCTGCAGCAAAGGAGGCTCAGGGGGCCCTTGTGGCTCTGCACAAGTCCCTGCCAGGAGGGCACAGCCGGGGGGGTCGGGCTGTGCTCCCAGGGAACAGGGACAGGAGCAGAGGGAACGGCCTCAGGCTGGGCCAGGGCAGGCTCAGCTTGGCCAGCAGCAGGAATTTGCCCATGGAAAGGGAGCTCAGGCCTTGGCAGGGGCTGCCCAGGGAGCTTTGCAGTGCCCATCCCTGCAGGTGTCCCCTGCAGGTGGCACTGAGTGCTCTGGGCTGGGGACAAGGTGCCCGTGGGGCACAGCTGGCACTGCATGGGCTGGCAGGGCTTTGCCAGCCCCAGGGATCCTGTAAAACCAGGCTGTGAGCTCACAGAATTCACTGCTTTGGAAAGAATTATCTCCATCTGTGCTGCTGAGCTGCAGTAAAACATAAAGAAAAAGAAATTTGAAATGACACTGCAGAGTGACTTGGTGAAAATGTGAAATACACCAAGGAGCTCTCTGCAAACCTTCACTGTGGGCAAAGCCATGGCAGAGAAATCCACAACATTTGGGGCTGTAATGAATTCTGGCTGCTGTGCAGCTGTTTTATAAAACCCCTGGGCCCTGCTCCTAAAGGATGTGCATTATGGATCATTCTGTTTGGAAAGCAGGAAGGGACAAGTGTGCAAGGACAAATGGAATTTCTTGAGATGTGACAGAAGCTGAAGGGCTGGGACAGTTTGAGGCACAGAAAAACCCAAAAATCAGAAATGCAGCTGGCACACACACATCAAGGTGATGTTACCCTAAACTTCATTTTCATCTGCTTTGTAAAAGCTTTGCCTCCTTTGCTGCCACAACATCGACCTCTCACACATTCTGTACTAAAGGGCCACAAAGGGAAACTGAAACTCCTTTAAAATTGACTCACTGAACAAAACAAACACTGACAAACCACAAAGCCTGTCCCAGGAACCTGGTCAAGAATTCAGTAAATACTGACAGGAAGAGACAGAGATGAACACCTACAGTGGCATCAAACACAGGAATTGGTTTTGTGCTCTATTAAATCTGATTTTTTGCTGGTGTTTAGGACAAAAATGTTTCTATTGGGAAGGTCACTGCTGGAATATCTGGCACTGACCAAAACAGAACTAAAATCCCACAAGTCCCAGGTGTCTATAAACTGAGTTCAGTGCTTATTTCTTGTCACACAGAACATAAAAAAGGCACAAGAAGAATTAAAATATTATCTAACAACCCCCTCACACAACAGCAAGGATGTACAAATGCCTGTTTCAAATGCACACTGGCTGAGTCTTCAAGTTTCTCTCACATACTTAAAATAAAGATTTAATGTTCTGTTTATGAACCTGGCCTAGGAGATAAATCCAAGTTCTTCTACTCACCAAAGTCTCAATGCAGCAATGCACAAAGGCATGGAAGCACAGGGGCCCACTGCCATGCCCCAGAGGTGTCAGTGCTTTACTGGGGCCTAGCCACACTCCCTGCTGGGCCCATTCCCAAACACTTCTCTATTCTGGAGACCACCAGGGCTGTGTGTTATGCCAAGACACTCGAAGGCAGCTTTGGATCTTGAAAAAAACCATCTCTGCCCGAGGTATAAGAGGCTGCTGTTATTGCTGAGCCAAGGAGAGCAGGTGGAGGTGAGGAGCTGCTCTCTCCCAGAGCTCTCCTGCCTGATCCCCTTTCTCAGACTTCCCCCACAAATCACAAATACTGAAGCAAATAAAAACCTGGTGTTTTACACCCTCTGGAGCTCCAAGAATGCTTTTACTGCAGCCTCAGATCCCAGCACTTAGCACAAGCCACCTGGACTGGCACTCTGCCCTTCCCAATGCTCCTTCCTCAAGGGTCTCTGCCTGCCACAGACATGATCAGACCACTCCAGACCTTCCCCTCCATCTCCTCCTGCCTCACACAACTCCTTTAGGGCATCAGGTTTTATTAAAACAAGCTGTAATGTATTAGCAGGGTCATTTCAGACCAAGCCCATAGCTGATATGTGAATTAGACCACAGCAACAAAACCAATTGTGTGGGGTTTCATGTCAGGACTTGCACCAGAACTGTCACAGTATTGCAAAATCAGCAACAACAAATGGAGGTCAATACTAGATGAAATTTTTTAAGTTCCAAGCACCCCCAGCTCTCTCCTGCCCCAGCAAGGGAGCTGATCTGCCTCATGTTGCTCCAAGGGAGCCATTTCCACCACAGAGTCCTGCTGAACATGGAGGAATTGAGCAGAGCAGCACTGTGTTACCTGCCAGGCTCCCTGGAGAAACACACAGCAGCTCTGCCTGCACTGCCCAAACCCCAGGGCATGGATGGAACAGCCTGCTGGCAGCTAACACCCCTGAAATCACCCTTAACACAAACCAAGTTAAGGTAAAGGCAAATAAAAATATTTATTTACAAAATGTAAAAACAGACAACATAGTTACAGGCATTTATAAAGGTACACACAACAGAAAGGAAAGGAAGTTATGTTAAATATATTTACTGCAATGAAAGTGGGAATGACATTCTGAACAAACATCTCAGGGTTTTACTGGAGCAGGGGAGCTCAAAGTGCAGCTCCCACCTGTGCTGAGGATCTGGGTGCACAACCATCAAACTCTGAGGGATTCCATGAAAATGCTGGCTAAGTTATATCCCCTGTGCTTTTGGTGCTGTAGAAAAGCCAGAAGAAAATTCCCTTCTGTGCCTCAGGGACTGAACTGACCAGTACCAGAAAGGTCTTGAGAAACAAAATGCACCAAGTGCTGAGATGGCTTTGTCAGAAATTGTGGGGAGGCTTTGGGGTTTGGCTTTGGAAGGTGTGAGAACAAGGCTGCAGGTGCACTGAGGCAACACACACTTAAAAATACTAACATCTCTCTTAAATATTTATTTACTTAATTACACAGCCCCCCAAAATGTTCTTTAGAAGAAATTTCAAGGGGAAAAACACCTGCTTTGGTGTTTTTAGTCTATTATCCATACAATTAGGTTCTCCTTTCGAAGGCCACGTGCAAGAGAGCCATTGGAGAAACTGGAAAGCTAAAAAAATGAATACATCCAGAGGAAGTGACTTCCAATTTTTAACTGATTACATTTCAGTGTGATGTTCTTGTTCCAGGACTGGTGGGACAATTTTAATTAGCACTACATACATTATTGTGCAAATCTCAAGGTATTATTAATTAACCTCTGCAGGAAACTGAACGAGGAAGTTTTTTCACCTTCCAGCCACATTTTAAATTCTGTTCAGACCAAGAAGCCACCAGCTGCCAGAGCAGGATGGGTGCAGGCTGCTTCAGTGAGCATCCCCACGTGCAGAGCTCAGCTCCTCAGCTTACTGCACTGTTAGGCACCACCTTTTTCAGTGCCTTTTTTGTTTTCCCAGACTGCAGTTGGGCAGCAGGTTTTGGTTTCCTTACATGATAAGCTCTCCTTGCCTCCCTTACCTCAATGGCTGGCTTGGGGAACACGTCGTCCTTGCCGTCGTCTTTGCCGTTCTTGTCCACGGGCACCCACTCTCCGTACACACTGTCTGCCTCCTTCTTCCTGTGCTGGGACCCAGAGGACACAGGGAACTCCTTGGACAGGCTGACCTGGTTTTTGGGTTGGGGTGGTGGTGCTGGTTTTATGCTGGGAGTCTGAAAGAAAGAAAATGAGAAGAAGTTCAGGCTTGGAAACACCCACTGATGAGGTAGATGGGAGACATTGCTCATCCACTGATGACTGACAATTCTGAGATTTATTGATTAACAGAAACACTTTTATAATCACAGTAATAAGGCTCATACATATTGCAAAACTAGAGCTCACTATTGGTCAGCTATAAAAAGTCAATCTCACCTTTCTCAAGATGTTTGTGGCTTCTTTTTTCCCTCTTGTTATCACATAATTTATTAAACAACTTCTTGCTCAAAGAAACCATGGCCTTGAATCAGGCAGCTGTTGCTTTCTCAGATGTACTTTCTCACATCAGTTTTTCCCATTGACTATGTCTCAGTAAAAAACTGTCCACAACCCATGAGTCATGTGGTGGTTTTGTTGCAAACACCTGGGATTTGGTTTTTACTCACTCTGGAGTAATAAGCCTTAATAATCAATCATTTTGGCACAAGTGACCCAACAAACTGTGCTATCAGAGAAGATAAAAAACCCCTAAAAACAACTTCAGCAGGAAGGTGCTGAAGGACAGAGGAAGGTGCTTCTGCCCATAGCACGGGGTGGGACAGGCTGAGCTTTGAAGCTCCCTCCTCCAACTCAAGCCATAACTAACACCACCAGAACAAAAGATCAGCAGTGAAAGCTTTGGATTTCACTGACAGGACTGCAGGGATAACCACCAAGTTGTACAAAATCCCTGACCTCCTTGTGGGAATCCTAAAAATCAGAGGGTTTTAAGAAAGGCAAGAAAAAGCAGGCCTAAGAAAGCTTTTTCCTACCTTTCTTAAAACCCTCTGATTTTTAGGATTCCCACACTCCTCTCCCAGCTGACCCATTCACATGGAGAACAACCACCAGGTATTTTGTATGGAAAGCTCCAGGGTGAAAATCCTGGGCAGCAAAACATTGTCTGTGATCAAAAGCTGCCCATGAGTGCAGAGAGAACAGCTCTCAGAATTTGGGTTTCCATCCTGGCCCATTTTCAGCAGCAGCCCGAGTCTCTGAGCAGATGATGTCTGTGGCCTTGTTTTGCTTGGTGGTGTTTAAGTTTTAAAAACCTGCAGAAATCCCTGCCAGGCTCCCTTCCAAGAGGCAAACACAGCTGGCAGCACTGGAAAATATTGGATAAACTCCCTGGAATATGGATGGGAATGGGTTTAGGAGAGAGAAAGAACAAAACTGAAAGGGTCAAAACCAAGCCCAAGAGGCAGAGCAGCCCACAACCACTGCAGAGCATTCATTCCTCCTCAGAGCCTGGAAGAATTCCAAGGTTTCTTGAGTTTCCCTGGCGCCTTTTCTAACAATATAATATAAACTCTAAATCCATTTCTACCTTACATCTTATCTAAATGTGCATTACTGCTTATTTTGTGTACAGTACAAGATATACATATTTATACATAAAACCAGAATGTTATTTCTGTTTTTGCTGAGCCTACTGAAGCTTTTTTAGTGCTTTATAACCTGCAAAATCAGAACAGATTTCATGGGCACAACCACCCACCCCAAATAAAACAAAAAAAACCCCCACCCACCACCCCAAACACCAACAAAATTTAAAAAAATTCTAATCCTTGCTTCAAAGCATTTGATTTTCAGATGCATTTAAAGAATTGCTCACAATTTTACCAATTACCAATTGGTAAAATTGGATTATCAATTTAATCTTTATGGAATTGGGAGAGTTCCTTTAAATTGATTAAAAAATACTCCAGTTTCACCAAGATGATCAACCCTTGATAAATTTCTGCAGAATTGCATGCATTATTTAAAAAGAACAAGGATTCATTTTTAAAGTGAATATAAGTAAAATATTAAAAATATATGTAAAATATTTAAAAAATAAAAGTAGCACTTATAAAAATATAAGTAAAATATATTTCACTTATATTTTTAAAAATATAATAATAAAAATATAAGTAGCACTCACACTTAAATTGAAGAAAATAGGTTTGGGTTCACTCAGCTTGAAAGGATGGTTATAGAAAGGACGCTCCTCCTCCTCCTCATCAGAAACGTGAGGTTTGTTCACTATCACATCATCAGTGCTCTGAGCAATCTTCTTGCATTTCTGAAAAGTAAACCAGAGGGAAATGTCAGCTCTGAGTAAATCTAAACTTTTAACCCAACCTCACAAAGCATATTTCTATCAAAAAATTGGTTTTCTTGACTAAACCAGGAATGGAAAATATTTTAGCAACACCACCAAGAGATGTACTTTGGATATTGCACACAAATTATCCAACCATGGCTTTGCCAGGCACTCCTTGGTTACTGGCTCAGCTCTCCGGCAGAGCAGGGACCCTCTCAGAAGTGATGGCTCTAAAAGAGCTCAGACTCTTCTGGAATATTCTGGTGCTGGCCAAGGCACCCCTCTGATGTGCAACAGAACTGAAACACAGAGGTGCTATGGGGATACACAAACTGGGAGCAGCCTCCAAGGGGGAAAAGAAAAGAGAGGAGGAAAAGGACCAAAACCAAAAAGACTTTCTCAAGGGGGCAGAATTTTACGGTCAAATTGTCTTTACTGATTTCCTAGCACCTGCACTGCTCTATGGACAGTTCTGAGTCAGAAGAACACAAACATCATTCAGCAGATCCCCAAAGTTGAAAGGGAAGGGAGGTGCAGATCTGGGCCTGCAGATCAGCACAAGTTGTGCTGGCTCTTGGTCAGGGTATGAGAAAAGCCACCCTGGATGTCACCACAGGGCACCTGCACCACTCAGCTCTTGCTCAGAACTCTGCTCCCTCAGCCCAGGCACAACTGCAGATTATCTCTCAGCACCTGGACATTGCTCCCTCTCAGATTATTTCTATGAACACAAGTTCAGAACTGTCACACTCATTATGCAATTAAAAAAAAAATTAAATTAAGGCACTTTTCTATTCCAAAATTTCTCCATTCTGAGGCAAGTCTAAGGCCAAGGTTTGGAGGTTTGGACAGAGGAAGGTGCTTCTGCCCATAGCACGGGGTGGGACAGGCTGAGCTTTGAAGCTCCCTCCTCCAACTCAAGCCATAACTCACACCACCAGAACAAAAGATCAGCAGTGAAAGCTTTGGATTTCACTGACAGGACTGCAGGGACAACCACTAAGTTGTACAAAATTAGAACAGACTCAAAAGCAAAAATAAGGAAAACTAAAATAATTTGATTTCATGCATTTCCAAAGAATTAAAAAACATCAGTATTTTTTTCTGATGACTTAAGAAAACTTGTGGGGAGAGTAAGGGCTCAAAGGAGTGGTCAGGCTTTGGCAGGGGCTGCCCAGGGGGGTCTGGAGGTGGCACTGAGTGCTCTGGGCTGGGGACAAGGTGGGCATGGGGACAGCTGGGAGAGCTTTTCCAGCCCCAGGGATTTGGGGATTGTGAACACGAGGCAGCCCCCAGTGACAGCAGCACACAGTGACAACCTCCCACAGGTCACCAAGCCCAGCGTGCTCACTTCCAGGCTGGATGCTGCTGTTCCCCCTCACCTCAGTGAGCTCCTTCAGGGTGTCCCTCGAGGATTTCTGGCTGGCTTTGTCATCCTTCTTCTGGGACAGCAGAGGCATCAGGCTCGGGGGCAGGGGCACGCCAGACTTGGCACACATGGCGGCTGCGTTGGCCTTGGCGATCTCCAGTAGCTGGGCCTTGTCTAAAAACATTTGGTTTATTTTCACAGAGAAGTCATTATTTTTATAGATTCTTCTTTTAATAATAAAGAAATGCTTCTGGAACTAAACAAGATTCTACCTGCACTGTGCATTTTTTATGTTCTGTGAAGATAACTGGAATTGTTAAATTGTTAATTGTTAATAGACTTTAAGCCTGGGCTGTGCAGAAGGCAAGTGAAACTGCAGTGTAACCCAGCAGCTTCAACTACAACATCCTCCAACCACCCTGTTCTGATGACTCTTACTTCATTGATTCATTCCTGTTCTGGCATTACTGAGTCCTTCCTACACAGCAGAAACTCCAGAGTTTCCTCATTATCTACCTCAAACCTCTGGAGGAAGCCTCATCGTCCCAGATATAGCCCAAAAGCTACTTACAACCACCAAACAGAAAAATGAGCTCTGAGCAAGTAAAACATGCTCTTGTTTAAAACACAATTAGATGCAAAACTGTTAGCAGAACAGTATTTTGCTTTAATAAGGAGAAAAAGGACAGCCCTAACGTAGAAACAGCAAATGAAATAAACTAAGCCTTCTGCCAGTTTGCAAATAACTCCCTTACTGGAAGGCTTCCATGGCAACTCTGAGGCAGGATAGGAAGGTTCAGAACCTCAAGTCCACACAGGTTTCCTCACACTCTGAACAAGAGCTGATCTCCCAGTTCAAACCTTCTTTCCCCTTATTAACTCATTACCCAAGAAACAACACAGCCTCTCTTCCTCCAAGCACAGAGAAAAGATGCAGCTCTTAAGATTTTATTTTATTTCCTGACCTGCTGGGTCTGGGAAGTATTTTCACAAACAAATCTCTCTTTCCTTTATGTTCTTACCATGGGAAAGAGGCAAGACAGAGTTCTGGGAACAGCAGACAATAGAGCCTAGGACTCTCCAAGTGGCACCTGAATTACCTTTGTTCTCAGGAGCAGAAATTTTAAGTTCTCCTACATACAAGTACTTGAAGTACTTGGCCTTTACTATTATTCAGAATGTTCCTTGAGGCTGCAACACTACTTTTGTACAAAAGCTCCAGAACCAAGGTAAAACTGGCTCTGAAGAGGCTTCCATTCAAATGCTCAGCATTGATCAACCTTCCTGCAGGAAGTCACTGCCTGAGATTAACCCACAGAGTGACTTCTAAGAAATCCCTTATGAATGAATGCTCCAGAGCTAAAATCAGACCGTGCAAACCCACCCACCACCACCTCACCAGGGAAGCAGTGAAAACAAAGCACTTACCCAGGTCTGTGAGACGTTTGGGCGACCTGCTGGAGAACTCCGAGGAGCGGGAGCGGCGCCGGTCAGGGGATCTGCTGTAGCGCCTCCTCCCCGAGGAGCGCGAGCGCCGCAGCCGGATCGGGGACCTGCTGGAGCTCCTCCTCCTGCCCCTGGAGCGCGAGCGCCGCTGCCGCAGAGGGGTCCGGCTCCTGCTGCGCAGCCGGAGCGATATCCTGCGGTCCCTGGAGTCCGATCTTCTCCTTCTCCTCTCAGTGGACCTCGACCTGTTTCTCTGAGACCTCTTGCGCCTGTCTCTGGACAAGGAACGCCGCCTTCGTGACGCCGACCTCGACCTGCTTCTCCTCCTGTGCCTGGAACGTGACAGGGAGCTGGAGCGAGACCTGGACGCTCTTCTCCGTGTGGCTGACCTGGAGCGATTGCGCCTGGAGCGCGAGTCCGTGTCGTATCTCTTGGACCTGCGCTGGGAGGACCTGGAGCGCCGGCTCCTGGACCTGCGTGAGGACTCCTTGTCTGCTGCTTTCTCCACGGACTTGGACTGGCTCCTCTGGCGAGCAGCAGACCTGGAGCGTCTCCGCCTGGACCTGCGTGAGGACTCCTTGTCTGCTGTTTTCTCCACAGAGGTTGACTGGCTCCTCTGGCGAGCCGTGGACCTGGAGCGTCTCCGTCTGTACCTCCGCACGGACTCTTTGTCTGCTGTCTTCTCCACAGATGTGGATCGACTCTTTTGGTGAGCAGGAGACTTTGAGTGTCTGCTGACAGATCTCTGTGGAGACTCCTTGTCAGATGCTTTATCAACAGATTTGGATCTGGATTTTTCACGCTCGGAAGACTCGGAACGTCTGCTTTCAGGGACAAAGGAAGAGTCCTGCTCCTCTGACTGCTCAAGAGGCACGGAATCCTGCTTTTCCTCATCTGCCAAAGAGGGTTCTGCATCTTCTCCCTCCTCTTCACCACTGGAAGACTCTGACTCATGCTCATCTGACGATGTGGACTCTCTTTGTTCAGCTGTCAAGGAGGGCTCTGCATCCTCTCCTTCCTCTTCAGCAGTGGTAGACCTCGATTCAGCCCCATCAGGGGATGCGGAACGTCTGTGTTCAGCTGTCAGAGGTTCCGCATCCTCGGCTTCTTCACCGGCAGTAGACCTTGACTCTTGCTCGTCTGATGAGGTGGAATCTCTTTGTTCAGCTGCTGAGGAGGGTTCCACATCCTCTGCATCTTCACCAGCAGTAGACCTCGACTCCTGTTCATCTGAGGACGTGGAGTGTCTACGCTCAGCTGTCAAAGAGAGCTCCTGCTCCTCTGCTTCCTCACCAACGGTTGACCTTGACTCACGTCCATCGGGAGACACAGAGCGACGATCAGCTGTCACATCCTCTGCTTCTTCATCAGCTGAAGACCTTGACTCGTGGTCATCAGAAGATGTGGAGTGTCTACGTTCAGCTGTCAAGGAGGGCTCTCCATCTTCTACATCTTCCCCAGCAGCAGACCTGGACTCACGGTCATCAGAGGATACGGAATCTCTTCTTTCAGCTGCCAGGGAGGTCTCTGCATCCTCTGCCTCTTCTCCAGTGGTTGACCTTGACTCGTGCTCATCAGAGGACTCAGAGCACCTACGTTCTGCTGTCAAAGGCTGCTCCAGATCCTCTGCTTCTTCACCAGTGCTAGATCTTGACTCGTGCTCATCAGGGGAAGTGGAACGCCTCTCCAGATCATCCATTTCTTCATCTGCAATAGACTTCTGGTCATGGCCCTCAGGGGACAGGGACTGTCTATGTTCGGATGTCACAGAGGACTCCAGACCCTCTTCCTCCATGGGAGACCTTGGCTCATGACCTTCCTGACAGGAGGATGTGGAGTCTCTACGCTCAGATCTCACAGAGGGCTCCAGATCCCCCGTTTCTTCTCCAGGGCCCACACTGCAGTTATCAGGAGACACCGAGCGCCCTTCAGGCATTAAAGAAGGCATTGCACGATCCATTTTTTCAGCAGGGATGGAATTCAAGTCTCTGCCATCAGGGGACATGGAGGCTCTATCGTTCACTGTCAAAGGTTCAAGACCATCTACTTTTTCAACAGTGCTGAATCTCAACTCCTGCCCATCAGGAGATGCTCCATGTTCCTTTTCAGGTGTTGGAGAATGGTCCCGCACATCTGCTTTCTGAAGAGAGGTGAAACTCACCTCCTGGCTCTCGAAAAAGAGATGGTCACGTTCAGCTGCTACAGCAGAATCCACACCCTCTGCCTCCTCAGCACGCTCCAATCTTGACTCACGCTCTTCAGGTGACAGAGCAGGTTCCTTGGCTAGAACTCTTTCAGCAGGGCTGGACTGCAGCTCCTGACCTTCAGGAGTCATGGAACATTCACCTTCAGACAAGGACAACTCCTGCCCCTCTGTTTTTCCAGCAACAGCAGGCTGCAAGTCCTGGCTATCACTAGATATTGAACTTTCACTTTCAGATGCTTCAGAATGTTCCTCCAGTTCTTTTTCAACAGAACTGGATCTCAAATGATGCCTTTTGGGGGATGCCTCGTACTCATTTTCAGACAGCAAAGAACAGTCTTGCACCTCCTGGCCCTCGGGAGATACAGCATAATGGACCAGCACTGGAGCCTGCACTGCTGTGCTTTCCGTGGGGCCAGACTGCAGTATTTGGCCTTGATGGAAGATGGAACATTCACTGCCAGGTGTCAGAGAAGGTTCTTGCACCTCCTTCTCAGCAGGGCTGGCCTCAGCCACCTCCTGGCCCTCAGGAGACTCACCATATTCACTTTCAGGCACCAGAGAACGTTCCTGCACTTCTGGTTTTCCAGCCAAGAAAGAGGCCAATCTGTGATCTTTAGAAGGCACAGTGCTGTCTGGAACCACAGCCTCCTCCTGCATCTCTGCCTTCTCAGGAGAGCTGGACCTCAACTCCTGGCCCACCCAGGACACAGCGTGTTCATTTTCAGACACCAGAGCAGGCTGGACCTGTTGGACCTGTGTGTCTTCAGCAGAGGGTGACTGCAGGTCCCGGCTGTCGATGGAGTCCAGACATCTTTCTTCAGGCATCTGATAAAGCTTCCGCAGCTCTGTTTTTTCAGCAGGGGTTGATGTCAACTCCGGGCCATCAAGCCCTATTGTGTACTCATTTTCAGCCACTTGAGAAGGCTCCTCAGCTCTTGCAGGAGTGGTGGATGCCAACTCATGACCATCAGAGGCAGCAGAACACTTGCTTTCCCGAACCAGAATGGGCTCCTGCACTTCTTCGCTGTAGGCAGATCTCAGCTTGTAGCCATCAGGGGACGCCGGGTGTTTCAGTTCAGATGAATTCACCATTTCTGCTTTCTCTGCAGGGACAGGTCTCAGCTCCTGACTGTCAGGCAACAGCAGAACCCCACCTTCTGATGGCACAGCAGCCACTGGGGGCTGCAGTTTTTCAGGTGTGCCCACTGATTCACAACCATCAGCAGACATGGAGAAGCCACTTTCCCGTGAGAGAGAAGGCTTCTGGATCTCCACTTTCTCAACTGCAGCAGATGTCAATTTATAGCCTTCAGGTAAGATGGAACACCGGAGCTCAGATGCCACTGACAGTTCTGCAGTCTCTGTTTGCTCAAAGGAGTTGTACTTTGCTTTGTGGCCATCGTGGCATATGGGAATCCCACTTTTAGACATCACCAAAGATCCTGCACCGTCTATTTTTCCAGTCAGGTATCTCGATTCGTGCATTTCTGAAGATCTGGAGCAGTCAACCTCAAGCACTTGTGGAAGTGTTGGACCATCTAAAGCTTTGTCAACAGATGATCTGGACTCATGAACTTCAAAAGAAGACACTGAAATGACGTTGGCAGACACCTCAACAGAACCACACACCGATGTCAGGGAAACATCTGGAGTTTTGACTTTTTCTACAGATAAAAATCTTTGTTCCTTTCCATGTGGTGACTTCAAGGACTCGCCTACAGACAATGGATGCTCCTCTATTGGTGAAGCGAAGCTGGATCCTGATCCATGTCCATCAGGAGACACAAAGTGTCCACCATCAGAAGCCAGAGAAGGCTCCTGCATCTGGCCTGACTCACAGCCATCAGGGATCACAGGGCGGATCATCTCAGGTGGCAGGAAAGGCCTCTGAGCTTCCACTGCTCCAGGGCTGTCAGCCGGCTGGGAAGACTCACGTTCAGGTACTTGCAGGACCTGTGAAAGCTCTTTGTGTTCACCAGGGATATGCTGTGAATCGTGACCATCAGACAAGCTGGAGACGCCACCTTGGGACAGGAGAGCTGACTGAAGTTCCAGATCTCTTTTTAATGCTGGAGGAAGCTCTGGACCTTCTACTTCTTTGAGAGGTGCGGTTCTGGACTCACCTTCATGGAATGCACAGACATGAAATTCTGCTATGCCAAAAGTTTCCAGATCTCCTCTTTTTTCAACAGATGAGGATCTTGACTTGGATGTGGAGTATGGAAGTTCAGGTAGCAACGAAGACTCCAGAGCTGCTGCTTTTTCGGTTGATCCATTTTCAGATGTCATAGACAGTTCTGAATCCTGTGTTTTTTCCACAGATGTGGATCTCAGTTCCTGGTCATCTGGGGTTTTGGAGGTATCAGAATGCTGCAGATCTGCTGTTTTTTCAACAGATGAGGACCTTTCCTCAAGATTCTCTGAAGTTTTGGATAATCCACTTCCAAATGATGGTGGCAGCACTGGGCCGTTTACTCCTTCATCAGACAAAGCTACTGATGTGGGACCATTAGAGGATTTACCTTCACTTCCAAAAGAAGACTGAGGAACATCTTCATCAAGACCTTTGGCTGACTCCTGAAGTTCAGAAGACTCATGCTTGCTACTGGACTTTGCTGAGGATGACTTATCTTTTTTTTCTACAGATTTGGACCTTGACTTAACACTGTCAGAAGACTTGGAACGTTTCCGTTTGGATTTTTTTGAAGACTCCTTGCGCTTTTTTTCGACAGACCTAGACCTAGACTTGTAACGTTCAGAAGATTTTGAGCGCCGACGCTTGGATTTTCGTGAGGATTCCTTCTTTTTTTCCACAGATTTGGATCTAGACTTGTACCGGTCAGAGGACTTGGAGCGTTGACGTTTAGACTTCCGTGACGATTGCTTTCGATCCCTTTTTTCTACTGATCTGGATCGAGACTTGTAGCGATCCGAGGACTTGGAGCGCTGACGTTTGGACCTCCGCACTGACGCCTTCCGACCTCTTTTCTCAACAGATCTTGACCTGGATTTTGAACCATCAGAGGAACCAGACCGATGCCTGAACCTCCAGGAGTATTCTTTGCCTCCTCCCTTTTCTGAAGACCTGGATCTAGATTTTGAACGGTCAGACGACCTGGAATGTCTGCGGCGGGATCGCCAGGAGGACAACCTCTTCTCTGCTGACCGTGACTTAGACCTGTAGCGGTCGGACGACCTGGAACGTCTGCGTCCGGATCTTCGGGAGGACAGCCGCTTCTCCGCTGACCTGGACTTGGATCTGTAGCGGTCAGAAGACCTGGACCGTCTCCGCCCTGACCTTCGGGAGGACAATCGCTTCTCTGCTGACCTGGACTTGGATCTGTAGCGGTCAGAGGACCTGGAACGTCTGCGCCCAGACCTTCGGGAGGACAATCGCTTCTCTGCTGACCGTGACTTAGACCTGTAGCGGTCGGAAGACCTGGAACGTCTGCGCCCGGATCTTCGGGAGGACAATCGCTTCTCTGCTGACCGTGACTTGGATCTGTAGCGGTCAGAGGACCTGGAGCGTCTGCGTCTGGACCTTCGGGAGGACAGCCGCTTCTCCACTGACCTGGATTTAGACCTGTAGTGGTCAGAGGACCTGGAACGTCTCCGTCTGGACAATCTCTTTTCTGCTGATCTGGATTTAGACCTGTAACGGTCAGATGATCTAGAATGTCTGCGCCTGGACCGCCGGGAAGACAATCTTCTCTCTCTCTTCTCCACAGATCGGGACCTAGATTTGGAATGCTTTTTTCTGGAAACGGAATAGTTTCTGCTCCTAGAACGTGCTCTTTTAGAGGTCAAACGCCTGGAAGTGGAACGTGACCTTGATTTTTTCTTCCGCTTCCTAGACCTGGACTGAGACTTGGAACGGCTCCTTTTCTGTTTCTTTGAATCATGTTTTTTCTCACTGGTTCTATGACTACTTTTTTCAACAACATTCTCGAGCCTCATGAGAGTCTCCTTCATTCGTGCTGCCACATCAGGCTGCACATCAGATGTTTCTGAGTCTCTTTTCTCTGAGTCCTCTTCAGGAGTTGCTTCTTTGACATCCTCAGCCTCTGGAGTGTCTTCCAACTGGCCTTCCTCTATAAGCTCTGCACCTGCTTCCGCATCAGTCTCAGGGGCTGGAGCTGCTTCCAAATCTTTTGTCTCTGCCTCCAACCCTGCAGCTGCTTCTGCATCTTTGAGCTCTACATCAGTCCGAGGAGCTGTTTCCAAATCTTGTGTTTCTGCCACAGGAGTCCCTGCTGAAACTTTTTCCTCTGCTGCACGTGAAGAACTAAAAATTGTTTCTGCTACTAAAGGCTCAGATGTCTGAGTCTGTTCTGCATCTTCCTTCTCAATCACCATATCCTCCACCTGTTGACCCTGTACTCCTTCTACACATTGTACCTCGGCTGTCACTTCATGATCCAGAGTGGTTTCCAGGCCTTTAACATCCCCTGGTTTTGGAACTGCTTCAGAAGATTTTATTTCAGAAACACCCAAGATTTCTCGAGCCTCTTCTGAACTCTTCCATTCTGCAGCAGGTTTTGCTTCTAGAACTACTTGAAGATCTTGTTGCTTTTCAGCATGCAGGTATTCTGGAACAGCTGCAGAAGCATCACCCATGGGTACCTCAAGCTTTTCACCTGTTCCAGAACCTTTCACCTCTACTGTTGCAGACTCTGCCGTGCTCTCTAACCATCTCATTCCTCCAGCTTCTGATGCTGGTTCTAGATATTTTACTTTCTCCATTTCTGAGAGCTCATTTCCTTGTGTGCTGGTCCTCCTTGCTGCAATTTCATGTTCTACAGTAGATCCCTGAGTTTGCATATCCGTCGGTACTCCTGATGCCATACTGTTTTCTTCCACTCTGGGCAAAGATTCCAACACTGCTGCTGAATGACCTACTACTTGTTCCTGAATAGATTTTGAACTGGTTTCTGAAGTTTGCACAGTTTCTAGGATTGCTTCTCTGCTCCTTGTCTCTGCTTCTGGAACGTGTTCTGAATCCTTCCTCTTCCTCAGCACCTCAGTGTGTGAGGGTCCTGTGTGTGTCACTATCTGCGCCTGTGCAGTGATGGAACTCTGTGTCTGGCTTGCATGGAGAGGTTCTCTCTCTGCTGGGGCTTGCCATGGCATCACCCCTGCTGATGCCTCAGTCCCTCTAACTGGTTCCATGCTTTCACATGCAACCACAGGTTTAGGAGTCCTTTCTAAGGCAGGAAGTCCCGGACTTGCAACAGTCCCACAATGCACAGCTTCTTCTGAAGCTTTCATACCTTCTACTTGTAAGGACATTGAAGCTGTTGTGAAAGTTTTTGCTTCCACCCCAGTCACTGGTCTCAGGACTGCTCCTGGACCTTGTATGTTTTCCTTCTGCAAAGACAGAGAAGATGTCAAACCTCTCACATGTGATTCACTCTCAGGTCTTGATTCTCTCAGCAATGAAGTACCTTCTGAATCTTTTGCTTGTGGACTTCTAAAACCCTCTGCCATGTGGACTTCTGGAGCTGTTTGGGGAACGAAGGTCTGTACAACTGCTGCATGTTCTGAGGTTGCTCCTAATCCTCTTGTCTCTGCAACCACGTTCTTCCCTGTCAGTCCTGCTGGAAGTGCAGAATCCTGGGTTCTGCTCACACTCCTTGTTTCTGCCAATACTCCATGCTGTAGGAACACTCCTGATGCACTCAGTGCTGTTGCAGAGCCAGTGGTTCCTTCCACACTTCTGCCTTGCAGACTTTCATGAGCGGCTCTGACATCTTTTGCTACAACAGGTTCCATGGTTGTTTCTAAAGCTTTCACACTTGCCATAGGTGGCTCCATATCCTTCATTTTTGTAACAGCTCCTGGTCCTGGAGTTGTTTTGGCACTTATTTCCATGTGGGTGACAGAGGTGGCTGCAGGTACTGTCAAAGGATGTTGCACAGGTACACCTGCTTTCAGAACACTGGAAGCCTCCAGAGGGCTGCCCTGCGTCATGCTCAAACTCCCAGACATGACTGAGGGCTGCAGGGATGGCTCCAAAGTTCTGCTCGCACCTCCCAGTTCCAAAGGTCTCTCCACACTTCTCACATTTCCCATGTGCAGAGGTTTTTCAGTTATTTCTGGAATTGTCACTTCTTGCCCAGCCACTGCCATGTGAGCTACAGTCACAGCACCCGGATGTGCCCAATTTGCAGGTGTAGGGGTTGTTGTCACACCACTTGCCAAGGACACTGATTCTGAAGCTGTTTCCAACCCCTGTGCTGCCCTCTGAGACACAGACTGATGAGATGCTTCCGAGTAAGTCAACACCTCCATGGTCTCAGGCTCCGGAGCTGCGTCTGAAGCTTTTACTTCCCCAATGCCTTGAGATTTCAGAGAGACTTCTGTACCTCCCAGTGCTTCTACTGAATCTTTCTGAATCTCTGATTTACTGACAATTCCAGATGGGATGCTGGACCAAGTATTATTTCCAGGATCAACAACACTGGCATTAATAGCTACAGGATAAATATTTTCATGGTATTGTTGAATTTGTTCTTCGCTAGTGCAAATTCTAGTTTGAGCTATACTAGTATTTTCTGGGATATTAGACTGGATGCTTTCTAAATTAAATGGAGGATTTGCTGCACACAAAGTCCCCTGCCCACTTCCAAGATTTTCTGCAGATTGCTGAGAATCAGTCACTGAATGAGAAACAAGTCCTAAAGCTTGATTATCAAGCCCCTCAGCTGGTTTGGAGCACAGTTCTGGCTGCACGTGGCCAGCCAGGTTTGCATCTGCAAACACCCCTTGCTGTACATTCACCTGGCAGCTGGACTGCTCTGGCACCAAGGGAGGGGCCGGCTGCACGCCTGCAGGCTCTCCGGGACGTGCACTCAACTTGGATTCCTTTGGTTGCTTTTTATGCTTCTTCTCTTTCTTTCTTTTCTTCTTCTTTTTCTTCTTCTTCTTGCTTTTGTGCTTCTTGTTTTTCTTTGCTTTTTTCCTAGGAATTTCATCTTCACCTGTAGAGCTCCTTTTTGTAGACTGAGTACTATTTTTCACAGTATTTTTGTCTACATCTAGAAAAAATGACATTTACCTTGTAAACATTTGTAAGACTGCATATAAAAATACTTTCAGATTAGTTGTGAAGTACATGGGCAGAGGTAGAAAACAATTAAACTTGCAAACTATGCCAAATTTACTAAAGTTACACACACACACACAAAAACAGGACACACTCCCTTTCCAGCTCTCTTTCCTTCCTCTCAGAGTTACTTTAAGTAATAAAACAACACTTCTTTCAAAAAATTACCCAAATCTTGTTAGTCAAGACAGAGGTCCTGAGGGAACACAGCTCTTTCCAAACAGTATCATAGTCATGGAATGGTTTGGGTTGGGAAGGACCTTAAAACTCATCTTGTTCCACCCCTTCTGTGGCAGGGACACCTCCCACTGTCCCCAGGGTCCAACCTGACCTTGGGCACTGCCAGGGATGCAGGGGCAGCCCCAGCTGCTCTGGGCACCCTGTGCCAGGGCCTGCCCACCCTCATAGGGAAGCATCTTCTCCTAATGCATGATCTAACCTTGCCCTATGGCAGTGAAAAGCCACTCCCTTGAAGAAGGGAAGAGAGGACAATTCTGGGAATTACCACCCTGTCAGCCTCACCTCTGTGCTGGGAAGATCATGGCACAGATCCTCCTAGAAGCTCTGCTAAGGCACACGGAAAACAGGGATGTGATTTGAGACAACCAGCACAGCTTCACAAAGGGAAAATTCTGTCTGACCTTCTGTGGTGAACTGATAACATCAGTGGGCAAGGGAAGAGCTACAGATGGCATTTGTCTGGACTTCTGTGACCTATTTAACCCAGTGCCCTCCCAACATTCTCCTCTCCAAACAGGAGTGAAGAATCTGACAGGTGCACTGTCAGATGCATTAGCACTTGTCTGGATGGTCACATCCAGAGGACAGTGGTCAAAAGCTCAGAGTCCTGATGGACATCAGTGATCAGTGGTGTCCCTCAGGAGTCCGTACTGAGACCAGTGTTACTTAATATCATCATTAATGAAGCAGTGTTACTTAATATCTTCATTAATGACAGAAGGATCAAGTGCACCCTCAGCAGTTTTGCAGGTGACACGAAGCTGCAGGTGCAGGTGACAGCTCTAAAGGATGGGGCCATCCAGAGGGATCTGGACAAACTCAAGGAGTGCCCCATGGGAATCTGCAGAGGTTTAACAAGGCCGGGGGCTGCACTTGGGTCGGGGCAACTCCTGGAATCAATCCAGACTGGGATGAGCAGAGGGAGCAGCCCTGGGAGAGCTGGACCTGCCCCAGCCCAGAGCCCCCCCCTACCCTGGGCTGAGCTCCCAGCTGGGATCAGGAGAGGGATTGTGCCCCTGAGCCCCCCACAGGTGATTTCCCACCTGCAGAGCTGCCCCAGCCCAGGGAGGAGCTGGAGCTGCTGCAGAGAGCCCAGAGGAGGCTCCAGGATGAGCAGAGGGATGAAGCAGCTGCGCTGGGAGGAAAGGCTGGCACAGCTGGCATTGTTCCTCTGAGAGTATTTGCTTCCAACAGAAAAGTAACAAATTCAGATGCTTGTGGGGACAAGCAAATACTGACGGGGAAGGGAAAGAGGGAGTCTGGGATTTCCATCACCACCTTTAAACTCTTTACCTCATCTCCCTCTGGATTTAACCTTTGTCAGGTTCTTGCCCTTCTGGAGCCCCAGTGCCATGTTTTCAGGAGAAAGGCACTTCATTGAAGGCAACTTGCTGGGATTTCTGTGAAATATGAGCTGCACATTGGAGTCTGCTTGCATGTTTATTTCAATGATTCTATTTATACAGGCCAGGGCAGCAACTCAGACCCTCCAATTAGAATCTGTGATGCCAAAGCTCACTACTTTTCAGTATCCAAAATCTTGCAAAAGCATTTGGTAACTGCAATACCATTAAATGAATCCGACTTGGGATTCCACAACAAATATACCAGGTACATATTTGTGGGAAAAGCAACTTAGAAATAGTTTTTGCACCAACATTGCTTTGAATGCATTGAGAGAGAACAGTGAAGGAGAGTCAAATTTAGGGAAAAATGTCCAACCCACAGCTGGAGAACTGTGTTACTCAGTGGGTGAGCAACTGGCCCGGGGGCTGGGCACCAACAGTGACACTGACTGGGGTGACATGGGGCTGACACCAGTCACTACTGCTGGTGTCACTGACTGCTCAACAGTCACTAGTGGGGTTCTGCAGGGCTCCATTCTCAGCCCAGTTCTCTTCAGCATCTTTACTAACAACCTGAGCACAGGGCTCGGAGGGATAATTAGTCTGCTGAGGACACTAAATGGTGAGGAGCTGTTTACCCTCCTGAGGACAGAGAAGCCCTGCAGAAAGACCTCAACAAATCAGAGACTGGCAATCCCCAACTGTGTGGAGTTTAACAGGGAAAGTGCTGGACTGGGAACCCTGGCTGTGTGGATGGAGAGCAGCTGTGGGAAGGGCTCTGGGGGGTCCTGATCCATGGCCAGCTGGAGCTGAGTCAGGAGTGCCCTGGCAACCAGGAGGGACAAGAAAATGGTGGGGAAGGGACAGGAGGGGCCCCCAAGGTGCCCTGGGCAGCCCAGCCTGGAGCAGCCTGAGCTCAGAGCTCCCCGGGGCTGCAGCTCCTCCCGAGGGGCAGCGCAGGGACAGCTCCGAGCTCTGCTCTGGGACAGGGACAGCACCAGGGAGCGCCTGGGGCTGGGCCAGGCCAGCTCAGGCTGCACAGCAGGGCAAGGCTCTTGCCCAGAGGGTGCTGGCACTGCCCAGGCTGCCCAGGGAATGGGCACGGCCCCGAGGCTGCCACAGCTCCAGGAGCCTTTGGCCAGCGCTGCCAGGGATGCCCAGGCTGGGCTTGCTGGGGTCTGGGCAGGGCAGGGCTGGCACTGGGGGATCCCTGGGGGTCCCTTCAGATCAGGACATTCTGGGATTCTATAAAATGAACTTTTCTGCAAAGATAATTCATTAGATTCAGATAATCAGATACTGCCTCTTGTCCAACTCCTTTTTGGAAATGGACAGTGGGAACATTTGCCACAGGTAAGTTTACTGACTTCCAAGTTAACATCTCTCACTTGCCTCAGTCCTCCACACAAGAACACAACAAAAAATAAATAAAAATAAAAATCTCATCACCAAGCAAAACCAACAAAAACCACCAACCAACCAAGAACAGACCCAAACCTCCCCGTGTCACCCTGAGTGCTGCTCATACAGCATAAATTAAAAACTTGAAAATGCTCAAGGTTCATAAACCACTGAGCAAAAAGCCCCAAAGCAATCCCAAACTCCTGCCAGCAGAATCTCTGAAATGAAAACTTTTCTGTGCTGCCTCTGGAACTGTACTCACCCAGCACACTGCAGTCACCTGTGCTTGAACTCCCAAAAATGAGAAATGCAGTAATTACAGCTTTCATCACCTGAACAACCCTCCACAGTCAGAAATCTTATAATTAGCACCAGTCCCACAAGAGGGGACACTCAAATGTGACTTTTTAGCCTCAAAAAAACCTAGTAATTTATTCAAGATCTGAGACTGACACATCAAAACCCCTTTGCAAGACTGCAATGTAAGGACTTACACTTTATAACAGTAAATCATCTTTTGACTGAACAGTTCAACACAGATCTGTTTTGTATTAAATTCTGTGTAAATAAAATTCTTTCAAAATAATACTGAAAATCAACCCAAAGCAAAAACTGCTTCTATGAGCATAACCTTTGGTACTAAGAACAGTTCAGTGACCCTGGAGTAGATACATAAAAAATAATTCAGAATTTATGGACATATATATGCATACATACAGAAACTATTTATCTCTTTCAATACTGGAAAGAAAAAACCTCCAACTTTCCCCATACCAATGTTACAGCTCAATTTTTAATTTATTTCACTGGCCACCTCTGGATGTAAAAGCACAGTAAGGAAAATATTTCACCACATTTAACGCACAACTTGCTAGAGGAGCAGCTCCAGGAAGCACATTTTCATCTCTATAAATCTGATTCCATTTCAGGCACAGTCACAGCCTTCTTACCAAGAAGAGATTTGCCAGAGGGAGTTTTATTACCTGGGTTGCACTGCAGCTCTGTCCCGAGGGCTCCGGAGAGCACTTCCTCTATTTTCTGCACTATCTGATCACTCTGACAACTCCCAGCAGCTCCAGAGGCTTCGGAAGGCCCGGCCTGCTCAGCTGGGATCGTGTCACCATTGGGCTGCCCTTCCACATTTGCACTAACCAAAAAAATAATAAAAAAACAATTTAACACAAGCGATTTTGAGCATTTTTTGTCATTCACATATATTTATTATATCCACCTCTTCAGAGCAGTATTCCAGCCCCCTGAAAAAGGCGTGCTCTTAGAGAAAACTCTGCCTTTGGATAAATTCTCACTTATTCAGCCCCGACACTCTGTGACTGCTGAGGTTGAGATGTAAAGGGAAAAAAAAGCCCACATTCTGGAATGTGCCACATCTCCCGTGATCGTACAGCCTTCTAGCGGTTTCCTCTTCAAAATAAATACACTCAGCGCGCTCTCTTCCAGCTTTTCCTTGCTCTTACAAAGGTTTTCCTTCTTATGCGAGATAAACTAGGCAAATTTAGCAGCAAATGGGACAGGCGCCTGTCCCGACGGGAGGACAGCACCGAAACCGGGGAGAGAGCGGGTGACCCCTTCCTCCCACTGTCTACTCTCGGGCCCCGGGCCGTGTCTCCCTCAGGGCACCCGCTCGGCCGCGACCCCCCCGGCCCCGCCATGTTGCCGCCGACACGACCCTCAGGCCGCGGCCCGTCTCTCTCCGTCCCACGTCCTTGCCCGCCTCTCCCCACCGCCCCGTTACCCGCCGTGCTGCTGCTGCTGCTCCTCCTGGATCTCCCGGAATTTGCTGACCACAAAGGACCGAAGGATCTGCTCGATATTCGTCGCCATGACACCCCCCCTTCCTTCCTGCCCCGACGCGAGGCCTCCAGCATCCCACAGTGCACCGCGGCCCCGGGCGCGCGCTGACGTACCCGCACTACGTCCCCTTTGCGATTGGCTGCGTTCGCTGTAAGCCCTGTCGCCATTGGCCAAGGCGGCGTGCGGCTGCGAACGGCCGCTCTAGCGCGGCGCAAGGGCCATAGAGCAGCGGCGGGTTCCGGCGGGGGGGGAGGAAGGTCTCGTGTCCCCTCAGCCGCCGCCGCCATGTTGTGGCGCTCCCGCCACCCCCCCGCGCTCCGCGCCTGCCGCCGCCGCCACCGGCAAAGCCGCCCCGAGCGCGTCCCCGTCCCTCAGTGAAAGCATTAAACCAGTCCCCGGCGCTTCGCGCCCACACCGCCGCCTCACGCAGACCCTTTCCCCACACAGACATACCGACCCTCCGCCGCTCGCGGCCCCTCTCGCGCCCCGTACGCCGCGTCCGAGCCCCCGCGGCCCCGCGGAGGGCAGGAAAAGGCACCGCGGCGGCCACGACCGCCGGTCCCGTCCCCCCGAGCTCCCGTACGCCCTTCCCCGGCGCCGCCGGAGTCCCCGCGGCGGCCGCTGCTTACCCGGCCGAGGCCATGGCGGGCTGAGGCGCGGCGCCGGCTGCTGCGATCGGGAGCGATTCCATCGGTGCCCATGGAGCGGGGCCGAGCCCCGCGTGTGCTCCGGGCGGGCGGCGGCTCTCAGGGGGCTCTGCCCGCACACAGGCGGTGCTGCGGCTGCTGCTGCATCACCACGGGGCCCTCAGCCCCGGCTCCATGCGAGAGGCGCCCGCCCGCGCTCCCTCCCTCCCCCTCCGCCCGGCAGTGACACGCACATGTGCTCCGGGGGCTGGCAGCGGGGCCCGCGAAAATTAAAGGAACAAAGGGGGGAAACCGAAGGGAAGGTGGATAAATAAAGTGCGCCTTTTGTCCGCCTGGGAAAGTTGGAGCTTTTCTGGCGGTGATGGAACGCACAGAAATGAGTTTGTCTAGAGTACAGCCACCCTGGGGACCCCTTCAGTGCTGCACATGATGCCTTAATCAAATAATATTTTAATTATATGGCTGTTCAAACAGGCTGTAAAACTGAATAATCCTACGGCTGGAAGACTCTGCCCACACAGTTTCTGTAGTAGTAACTTAGGGGAGTTAGTTGACCTGAAATAAATTTAAAAGACCTCCAAACCTGATCTGGTGAGTGGCATCCTTGCTCATGATAATTACTAAATGGTTTTTAAGGGCCCTTCAAACCCAAGCCATCCTGGGATTCTGTGAAAACCCAAGTAAAATTGTTTAATTACTGCTGGGATCTAAAAATTTTCACCATCAATATTGTTTAATGATCACTTGCAAGATCCCTTAAAATCGGCATAATTCTTCACTATGTCCTGCTGATCTGCCTTAATATTGACTTTGGAGCAAAAAAAATGAATCAGAGATTTGGATTAATTTGCGTATTTCTATGTCACACTTTTTTATTGCATTTAAAGTAGTTACAGTTAAGTCCTTTTACCTGTTTATGCCATGCTCACATTAATACATGTTAGATTTTCTGGTAGAACACTATGTAATTTTTGATATCAAAATAAAGGCTGAAAATGTTTCAGTTGGACAATTTCAGATATATTTAGATTCAGCTGATGCAAATGGCCTTGTCTCAACCAGGCATGTCAAAAACATGAAAGAGTTGCCCCAAAAAAGCCAGAGAAGGACTTTAGCGTGTGCTGAGTTTCCCTCTGACTCCTTACAAACAAAACTAATGTGACAATTACAAAAAGTCCCTTCTTATACACATGAGGATCCACAGCCCTATGGGAAAATAACTGTTCTTACTCTCCCCATCTCTGCTTGCTGAATAAACTCCCTTTATTTAAACTCTTTTATTCAGTTTCAGTGTCAAATGGTTTTCAGATTAATGAAATATTTTACTTTCATTTTGTCAAGACTAGTGATTGTTGCTGGTAATGTTCAATTAGTAACATTAGTAATATATTACTATTACATTAGTAACAGTAGTTCTGCTACGATTATCAATACTACTTAGAACATTTGTTTGTGCAACTCTTCCCTTTCAAAGTAGGAGTCTGGTATGGGGTATGCTTAAATATGCAAAAAAGTAACATTAAACCTTATTTCCTAAGGTATTTTACAAAGAACAGTGATGTTCTCACATTATAGCTCTTGAAGGGAGGAAAACTGGATGGAATTTTATTAACAGTATTGTAGCACAACTGTAATGCTAACTAGACTAAAACAAGACTAATATTCTTTGGCTTCATAAAGCAAAAAGTTCAAATGTGGGACAAACCAAGGATGTGGTATTTCAAGGGATGTAGAGACAAAACCCGCCTTTGCACAGCCCTCACAGACCCGCACCCTCAGCCCCTGAGGCGATGGATAAAGTAAAAACAACCCAGGCATCCCTAAGGTCTTTGGGCCGCCTCTCTCCCTTTCCCCACCCGCGCTAGACTTCAGGAATTTCTGTGCTAAAGCGAACTCCGGATGGCCCAGCCGAAACACTGCTCACAGGTTTCCGTCCCTCCTCCCCCCGCGGTGCTCGCTTGGTGTTGTATTTCCGGAGGATTTCTTTCCAGGCTCGGATGCCCTCTGGAGCACAGTAAGTCCCCGAGCCGCGCTGGAAGCGTGCAGGAGCCGCGGTTCCCTCGGGTGCGTGGCTGCCGCTGTCCCGGCGCTGCCGGCGGCCCCGCGCTGCCCGCGCCGGGCTGGGGGCGCGGGGGGCGGCCCGGGGCCGTGTGCGCCGTGCCCGCACCGCAAAATGGCGGGACACGCACGGGGCATCCCCGCTCTTTAGAGCAAATGCCCTCGCGGCTTGGTCCTCATGGCACTCCCCTCATGGCATCCCGGTCATGGCATCCCGCTCGTGGCAGTTCCCTCATGGCTTGGCGCTCACCGCATAGCCCCCACAGCAGTACCCTCAGGGCATCCCCTTCATGGCAAATGCCCTCACAGGCACCCCACTCATGGCAGTCCCCTCATGGCTTGGTGATCACAGCATAGTCTCCACAGCAGTACCCTCAGGGCATGGCCCTCATGGCAAATGCCCTCATGGGCATCCTCATCATGGCATGGCCCTCACGGCATCCCCTTCATGGCAAATGCCCTCACGGGCATCCCCCTCATGGCACCCCCATCATGGCATGGCCCTCATGGCATCTCCTTTGTGGCAGATGCCCTCATGGCACCCCCATTGTGGCATCCCAGTCATGGCTTGGCCCTCATGGCAGTCCCCTCATGGCTTGGTACTCACGGCATAGCCCCCTCAGCAGTACCCTCAGGGCATGGCCCTCATGAAATCCCCTTCGTGGCAAATCCTCTCCTGGCATGGCCCTCACGGCATGGCCCTCTTGGAATCCCCATCATGGTTTGCCCCTGTGAGAAATGCTACTCACTTTCAAAAATTCAAAAGGTTTATTAAAACTTTATCAAAATACAACAGAAGACTGGATAGAGAAAATATTACAGGGCTGGGAGCAAAGGATTTTTTCCCGCCATGTGCTTTGAAGCCTTTGGCCCCTCCCAAAGCTCTGCCCATTGACTCCTCCTTCGCTGTCCAATGGTGGAGATCATTTCCTTAAATCTCAATTGCATGTCAGCTCTTGCCATAGCAACAATGCCACCCTCCCAAATGTCCCAGGCCACCCCCTGATAACAATGCAAGGGAGTAAAACATAACTATAAATCTATAAAACTTCTCCTAACAAATATACATGATATTTGCATTTGAATTGTGAGAGTCAGCCATGGCATTACTCATCTATCGCAGCCTTCATAGCAATCCTGTCACGGCCTGGCCTTCACAGCCAAAGTGGTGAAATATTTACTTGAAGTAAGTAAATATTTCGTCTCTGGTTTTGGACTTTGATTCACTTGAATTCTTTCCCTGCTGTTTGCAAAGTTGGGGGCTTACCAACTTTTTAAGCATTTTTTTTAAATTTATCCAGTAGCTGTTGGAATTAATGAGCATAGTTAATACTTGTGCTACTGTTTTGGGTCTATAGCTGAAAGGGTAACACAGAAAGTGCATTTCAAGAATTGTACTCCTCCGTCATGGTACAAAACTCTGAGCCCTTCCAACATCCTACATTGCTTGAGGTGTCTAATTTAGTACTATGGGGGTGGTTGTAAAAGTTTATGATCCGTTTATTTTTTGCACCAAAACTTGAGGGAGTGTTTTGCCTAGAAAAATGCCAAATCCAGCTGTTTGGAGGATCGTACCTGGACACGATCCACACAAGGGGCCTGTGTGGCAGAGCTTCAGCTTGGGCCATGAATGACACATATTAATGATTTTTTTTCTTCTGTTTTGTTTTCTACACTGCACTGGATGGGAGGAGGTGAAACGAGATGATCTTTAAGTTCCCTTCCAACCCAAACCTTTCATGATTCTACATAGCCAAGTGAGAGCCTGGAATTTATCCTAAATAAAACACATGAGTTAAAAGAAGCTTATTTTACCCAAAGCTCTAACTAAAAATAATAATTGCCACCAGATTCTGGAGGCCTCCAAGCTACTTAAACAGCTCTTCATGTGTTAAAGTCTGAGGAAGTGAAAAGTTTTCTAAGGCTGTGTTTTTTTCCTTCAGGATGAGCCTAATTGTGCCCCAACCTAAACCTGCAGTTCCCCTGTGGGATTCTGGCCATTTTGCAGGTTTGGTTGCCATGGCTGTTTATTGTTGTGCCTCAGAGCTGCCTTCACACTTGGCACAGTGAATTCCCTCTGGAAACTGAACCACACAGGGAAAAAATGCAGAGAGAGTTTGCAGTCATCCCTCCACAGCCCCTGGTGTGTCCTGCCTGGGACCAGGGACAGGCTGGGGCAGGAGGTGGCAATGGGAATGCAAACTTGAGTGTGTCCTGGTCCCTCCATCCATCAGAGTGACCGAGGGCACGGCTGGGTTTGCCCTCTCAGCCTCCCTGGCTGCCTTGTGCTGCTGCTTCCCTTGTCCTGGCTGTGGTGATCCTTCACCCCTCAGGAGTTAGCTCAGCTCAGCAGCTGGGAGTATTTCCTTTACATATCCACAGTGCCACATCCTTTATGCTGCCCTGCTTACCCTCGCAGTGCCTGCTCCCTGCTCCAGGTGCCCACCCTCCCTTGGCACAGGCAGGAGGGAGTATTTGCTTTACATATCCACAGTGCCACATCCTTTTTGCTGCCCTGCTTACCCTCGCACTGTCTGCTCCCTGCTGCATGTGCCCACCCTCCCTTGGCACAGGCAGGAGGGAGTATTTCCTTTACATATCCACAGTGCCACGTTCACTTTGCTGCCCTGCTTACCCTTGCAGTGCCTGCTCCAGGTGCCACCCTCCCTTGGCACAGGCAGGAGGGAGTATTTCCTTTATATATCCACAGTGCCACGTTCACCTTGCTGCCCTGCTTACCCTCGCAGTGCCTGCTCCCTGCTGCATGTGCCCACCCTCCCTTGGCACAGGCAGGAGGGAGTATTTCCTTTACATATCCATAGTACCACGTTCACTTTGCTGCCCTGCTTACCCTCGCAGTGCCTGCTCCCTGCTCCAGGTGCCACCCTCCCTTGGCACAGGCAGGAGGAGAGGGCAGGAGAGCCTGCAGGGGGAGAGGTTGGGGTGGGACCAATGGGGATCTGGCCCGGGCGAGGGCAGCTCAGCCCTGTGCCCCCGCAGTCGCTGAACCCGCGGCTTGCGCATCCCAGCTGAACGGGGGCCAGCAGCTGGCACAGATCCCCTGGGGAGGCTGGCTCGGAGCTCTGCGGGCACTCAGGATGGGCACAGAGGCTCGTTCAGAGGGCACAAGGGCTGGGTTCAGCCCACGGGGGTTTGGGATGAGTGTGGGAGCTGAGTAAAGGATGGCAGGGTGGATCCTAGGAGGGAGTTGAAGTGGAGAGGAGAAAGTTTCAAGTTGGGAGGAGGAAGTTGCAAGTTTTGGCTTTTTCTCCAATCCCTTCTTTTGATTTTTTTGTCCCATAACAAGTCTATGAAAAAACCCTGAAACTCATAAACAGCTCAGACTGCTAGGGTCAGAAATACACAGCCCTCAGTGGGGTGGGAACTGCACAGCCTTCCCAATTTGGGCTTTTTTCTGTCTCCTGTGAGAATTATTTTTCTTCTCCTGCCTAACTGCAAGAGGAAGAATGAACCTTGTCCTTTAGTCCAAAGCCAAGTGAGGAGAGCTCCTCTCCTGGGCTGGGAGTTGTGGATTTGAACCTTCACAGTGACACTGGGCTTGGGTCTGTAGTGTTTGGGAAGTGCTGGGCTGTTCTTCAGACTCAGCTCTAAGAAGGGTAGGAGTTCATTGCTTCCCAGCGTGGTCTGGCTTGGAAAGGACCTCAGAGCTCATCCAGTTCCAGCTCCTTGCTCTGTTGAGGGACACCCTCCACTAGACCAGGTTGCTCCAAGCCCTGTCCAACCTGGCCCTGAATTAAGACACTCTGGGCAAAGACCATGTCTTTGATCTAAAAAAACTTGGATGCCTGCATCAGTTTTCATGAATGCTGGTGTTGGGAAACAAAGATACAGAGGAGCACAGAGGAAACCAACAGCACTGGAGCTTAATTTAAAAAAAAATACACTGTGTGAAGGAGTGAGCTTTGCTGTTTGTGCTGGAGTGCAGAGATCTGATTGTAGTTACACCTTTCCTGCTGTAGTTTATAAGGCACTGCCTTATTAAAATACTCCACCCAGCTGAGATTGAATATTTAGGTATCTTGCATCCCACCTGAGAATAAATTGCTTAAGGAGTTTATGTTTTCTTGGAGAGTTCTGTTCATAAAGCAGACAGGGAGCTGAGTGTAACCCCCAGGTGTGTGCCCAGGGTAAGTTTGGGAGGGTCAGTGGCTCCTGTCCCTGGGAAGGGACAGCACCTGAGTAGCCTGATGTCACTGCTCCCTGTGTTTGGAGCCTGCCCTGTGCAGGGATTGGGGTGGGAGGGCTCTCAGGACTGTGGGCTTTGCCTCCCTCACTGCATTTTCTCTGCTCCACAGGCCCTGCTCGTGAGGAAGAGCTCCCTGGTGTGTTGGTGAGCCCCAGCTGCCTTCCTGCAGTGAGGGTAAAGGTCTCTGAGCTGATGCTCCTGCCTGCTGACTTTGTCCTGACATCCTCAAGGATCAGCTCTGGGAATCTCCTTGGCTCCACTCTGTCCTTGCCTCCTCTCCTCCTGGACACACAGAGTGATTAACTCATCTCTTCTTTCCTGCTCTAACTTCATATAAGGATCTAACAACAGAGCCTCTTCTGAAATGTCTCTTATCTTCATTTTAAAACATCTTTTGAATGTCCATCTCCTCCTTCTTTACCAAAGCAGGCAATGGGTGCAGAAGGTAATGACATCCCATGGTTTGGAATCTTTAAGGATTTCACACGTTGCTTCCAAAAATCCTGGGGGTGTGACAATCTTCACAGAGTAAATATCTACCTTGTGAATGACTTTAGCTCTTTAGGGAACAAATTTTTGACTGCTGGATTAGTGACTAAAATAAAAAGGAATGTTGCCTCTTGGGATCTTCATTTTTAAAGTGAGGTCCTGTTGGGCAGCAGAGGGGCCTCCATGACATCTTTGAATATCAGTGTAAAATAAAAGAGGCTGCCATGGCTACATCTGAGCCTTCTCAACTGGCACTGCCACCACAACTTCTTCTCAAGCCACATTCCTAAATAAAAGTTGCTAGGAAACCATAGTGGGATGCACAAATAACACTGAGCTTCAAAACAAACGTGTGAAACCTAATCTTCACTGAGATTTTGATATAAAATGATCAAATATTATTTGACAATAGCAGACATGGCTCGTTCTGTTACTGCTCCCACAGAAAGCTTTGTCCTGTGTGTGATGAATTCTTTCATCTGGCAGTAGTGCCAGAATGTGTTACTTCAGGGAGGATGAGGAGGTGACTCTTGGAGTGAGTTGCCATCATGGTGAGTCCCTTGAGGTGGCCACAGTGTCACTGGGTCTGCAGGCTGTGCTGGTCAGCAGTGTGGGCTCAGAGGAGTGAATTTCACAGGGGCCTTAAGATGAAGCAGGGCAGGGCTGGATGGGACCTTGGCAATGGGGAATTGTTCCCTGGCAGGGTGGGCAGGGCTGGGATGGAATTCCATCCCTGCATCCCTGGCAGTGCCCAAGGCCAGGCTGGACACTGGGGACAGTGGGAGGTGTCCCTGCCATGGCAGGGTGGGATGGGATGAGATTTAAAGGTCTCTCCCAACCCAAAACATTCAATGGTTATGTGCATCATATCCCTTATTTATCATGCTGCTGGTTAAATAGACTAATTTTTATTTATTTCAGAAGTGCAGATCCTGATTTTTAGATACAAAGAGAACATTCACAAGCTGGTTAATGAACAGTTTTTAACTACAAAAAAAGAATACCTGGGATGGGACAGAACTTATTTCTCTGTTTAGAAACACCAGGATAAGTTTCTCCTGTCCTGCAGAGCTTTTGCCTCTCACTCCTAGAGCACTTGTAGGGAAGCTTCTGTCCCCTGTTCCCAGGTGGAAGGGCTGGAGTTCCTTCCATTGGCTGGTGCAGGGTCATCAGTGGGGCGGGAGTGTTGGGACAGGGACATTTTAACCAGGACCTGCCAATCTTTGCTCTCTTTGTGCCTCTGAGCTCCTGAGTCCTGCTCTCCTCAGCCTGCTACACATAGCACACAGTGAGTAGTTTAAAGTCATCCTGGTTTAAAGTTTTGACATTTTGAAATTTAAAGTTTTGAACATTTTAAACGTTCGAAGTTTTAATTTTGTTTTGGAAAATCGTGTTGTGTATAATTCAACTTATTATTGATAAAATTTGCCTTAACAAGTACAATTTAGTGGCCACTGGCTCTGGATACCACTGGCAATGCTCATTTGACTTCAGGGAGACACTGCCTGCTGTGTGATCAATGCTCTTCTTCCTTACTGTTATATTACTGTATTTATCTAATTCACCCTTTGTTGTATCCCTCATTCTTTTACCTTTCCTTCTTGCTTGAGTTGTAATATAAAAGAGTTGATCATCATGTGGTTTCCCAAACATCTATACCATAACTGATAATTTTTAGCCTAACCTGAGCTTTTTTATTGCAAGTAATCATGGTGTTTTATAATTAAAACATATCTGTAACTTTGCAATATCTACATTTGACCCAACACTGGATTACAAACCTGTTGGTCTCCCCCAGCATGGAACTACCATTAGATATTAGCTCTGGCACGTTTAGTTGATGGCAAACAACTCAGTATTAATTTTCTCTGTTTTATCCCTCTATCCACATTTATTTTGACTTTGTTCTGTCAGGATGTTTTGCCTAATGCAGATGTTTTGCCTAATGCAGATGTTTTGCCTCATCAGGGCAGCTTTAGTCAAGTCAAGCTGCAGCAGCTGATGTGAGGACGAGGCACATCCCTGCCTCATCTGAAAATCTGCTTTGGATCATTTTGACTTTTCCCTTAGAAATCTCCTGGATTTTGTTTTGGTTTTCCCCCTTTTCTAAGATACATTTTGTGTTGTTGTCATTCCCCCTTGCCCTCCTGCACAGGGTTCTGAGCTCACCTGGCCCTGTGAGGGTCAGTGACCGGCGGTGTGAGCAGGGTGACCCTGTTGTGTGTGCTGGGATTACATCAGTGGCACAGGGTGGCTCCTTTTGTCCTGAACCCTGCTCTGGGCTCTGTTCCTCCCCCAGCAGTGGGAGAATGGCAGCTGATCCCTACAGGAGGCTGGGAGAGCTGGGGGTGCTCACCAGGACAGGAGAAGCTCCAGGGAGAGCTCAGAGGGACTGGGGACAAGGGATGGAGGGACAGCACCCAGGGAATGGCTGCCAGTGCCAGAGGGCAGGGCTGGGTGGGATCTTGGCAATGAGGAATTGTTCCCTGGCAGGGTGGGCAGGCCCTGGCACAGGGTGCCCAGAGCAGCCGGGGCTGCCCCTGCATCCCTGGCAGTGCCCAAGGCCAGGCTGGACACTGGGGACAGTGGGAGGTGTCCCTGCCATGGTAGGCAGGGTGGAATGGGATGAGCTTTAAGGTCCCTCCCAACCCAACCCAAACTATTATTTTAGCTCAAAATAAGGACATACAGAATTAGTTTATAAATGATGTCCTTCCTGGAATCCTTCCTTTCCTGTTTTCTGAATTCTGGTGCATTTTGTCAGTGCAAGTGAACTCTCCCCTCAGTCAATATGTGAGGGTGCACAGGGCAGTGGATCTCAGGGAGCAGAGGTTTCCTGGCTCTCAGAGCACACTCTGTCCTTTGCTGTGAGCCCCACGTGCCTGAGCTGCCTGTGCACACCCAGGGGATGACGTGGGCTCCCACTGGCCAGCAGTGTCCATGTGTTTTTCCAAACTCACTGCAATGGCAGAGTGCAGTGCATACCTCACTCTACCTTGTGTGAGTGAGCTCCTTTATTAATTCCACCTGTTGATGGCCTTGGGGTTGTTCTCTCCAAGGAAAGCCAGAGCTGAAAGTTACTGTCTTGTCTCATTGCTTGGAGCCTTTCCTTTCCATGAGATGTTCAGAGCTTTTCAGTCATTTCTTTTAAAATCTCTTGAGTGGCCTCAACCAGCTCCAAACACTCTGTGTTCATACCATGGATGCATCATTTGACCTTTGCAGGTTTGCATTCTCCAAGGAATTGTTTCTCAGAGGGGCTGTGGACTCCCCATCCCTGTCCCAGGCCGGGCTCAGAGCAGCCTGGGGCAGTGGGAGGTGTCCCTGCCATGGCAGGGGTGACATGGATGAGCTTTGAGGTCCCTTCCAACCCAAACCCTTCTGGGAGTCTGTGATTCTCTAGGCTGCAAATCCCACCCTGCTCCCTCAGCAGGGCTTTTTCCTCTCTCCCAGATTTCTCTAAGTGGGAGCAGTTCCCAATCAGACCCAGGATGATTTTCCTAATGGGTTCCTGCCGTGCCCTGGGTCAGCCCAACCTTGGAGGTTTAGGTTCACCTTTATGTGATGAAGTTCTCCAGCCCTCATGGTCCCTGAAGCTGTTGCTCTCCCCACGTTCCCCAGCAATTCCAGGTGTTTTGCTGTGTCCTGCAGGGCCATGGCAGAGCGGGTGCTGGTGGTGGGCAGCGGGGGCCGGGAGCACGCCCTGGCCTGGAAGCTGGCCCAGTCCCCCCACGTCAAACACGTGTTTGTGGCTCCAGGAAATGCAGGCACGGCTGACAACGGGAAAATCTCCAACTCAGGTAAAAACAAAATCACCAATTGCAAATTTGAGCATTCAGCCAGGATGTTGCTGAGCTGAAATCACAGCTGGTAGTGTGAAACGATGATGATGATGAAATAATGATGATGTGATGATGAAATAATGATAATGATGATGATGATGATGAAATAATGATGATGATGATGATGAAATGATGATGATGATGAAATGATGATGATGATGATGATTGTGGTGGCTTTAGTTTGAAGCTGAGTGGAAATATTAATTTTTGTATCGTGGTTTTGGTTCGCTAATTAAATTTTGTTTGCTGAACTAATATTTAAATCCTGTTTTACACATTCATTTTTTTATCTTGGTTTTTTTTTTTTCATTAAATAATTAAACCATATATCCCTACATTATCCAAATCACTTATCATCAACAGTTTCAATTAACCTTCCTCTGTATTTCCTAGTATCAAAAACAATAACCATCATCATCATTTCATAACCACCCCAAAACAAACATAGAACCAACTCCAAAAATAACCCCCCCAAAAAACCAAACAAAAATACAAACCATCATCATAAATCATCAACCAATCACCCACCAAATTTTATGTTCTTGTAGCTTATAAAAAGCATGACACTCAAGATGTTGAGATGGCTGCCACACACACACAAGGACAAAAGACTTAGTCCTAACCTTACTGTTAGTTTTTGCTAGGTAAAAAACTAAAAAAAAAGCTAATTAAAACTTTTTTTTTAATTTTAAGATTTACTGGTTAATGTATATAACTACAATCCCATAAAAATTTAAGCAAAAAATCCTATACCCTCTCAAAAAAATCTCTATTCCCAAAAAATGACTAATTTTAGAAATAAATAATAAAAAACTTTTATTTTTAACCAATTCATCTTTAGAACAACACTCCATAAATCAACATAATCCATAAACAAACTGATGATGGATGATGATGATGGATTACCATTTTTTAAGGTTTTGGGCATGTGAAATAGATCTTAGATGCAGTTAAGAAGAGAAAAAAAATATTTGAACAAAGCCTTGTGTAAGTTGTGTAATTAATTTCATTAGATCTCAGCTGTGAAGTCTCATTCTTTAGGTTTGGTTTTGGAGGATTCAGCCAGAGCTGTTCCTCTGGAATCCAGCTCAGGAGTTGCTGTGGTTCCACCTAAATTCCCTCTTGTGCTCTCAGAATTGTGTTGAAACCCCATGGTCCCCACAGCCTGTGACAAGAACACTCCGTCCCTGGGAGCATAAATTCACTCCTTTGTCTTAGTGACCTTAAGAAATCAAGGTTATCTTCAGATATCTCTCTGTGTACTGCTTGGCTGGAGCTCTTGGTTTAACATATTAAGCTCTGACTGGTTGTAATTGAGACTTGTCATAGTTATTAATTTTGAGAAATCAAGCTTCAGATGTTGTAAAATTGAGCATCCAGAATTTGGAGCTGCATTTCACAAAAGCCTGGTCTGAGGAGCTGACAGACCACAGAGCTCACTGTGTCCTTTACACAGCAGGTCCTGATTTGGGGGCTTTAACCTGCCTAAAACTTCAGTTTTCCCTTCAGAACATGTGGTAAAATGTGGAGTTCAAGGTACCTCAGAATGCAGGGGAATGTGGATCAGACACATCAATTTTGTGCACTTGTGTTGCTGTGGGAGCAGCTTTGTGTGTTGTTGTTTCATGGAATTGCCAGGTCCTTGTACAGCAGGTAATTATTGAATAGAATTCCCTTGGAACGCTTAATTACAGGCCTTTGAAACAGCTTTGTCCTGAATTTCCTTGTCCAGTCACAGCATCATGAGTGAGCTCCTCACTGCAGTTTTTTGCTCTGTTTGGCCTCTGAGGAGAGGTCTGGAAGGAAGAGCTTGACAAGATCAGAAAGTCAAAAAATCCCCTTTATCCTTGTGCTAAGTGGGGTCAGTGCCAGGCTGCAGGGCCTGTGGAATGGGAATTCCTGAGTTTTTTTTCAAACTGTGCCTTTTTAAACCCCCCCTGGGTTTTTCTCTCTTTTATCCCATAAAAACCATTGCACCAGTAGTGGGAAATGCTTGATCTCCAGCCAGGTCTATGAAATTTCCATGTGGAATAAATAGTTTTATTCTGCACATGGACTCACCTGTGCTTTGGGAGAGAAATCTTCACCATGCCAGGAAGAGCCTAGAATTTGTGAAGAGTTTGAGTTATGTTGGTTTTTAAGGAAAGAATTTGTCTCACCTGTTCAGGAGTTCCAGTGCTGTCACTGGGGCCTTGATTTAACTCAGGGTGGAAAATGTGGAACAGCCTCACAGAAGCATGTGAGCCCTGTTGTGTTGTGTGGGCAACAATACCTGAGATATCTGGGAATATCTGGGAAATTCCTTCCCTGGTTTTTGGGGTTTTTTTTGGTATAAGCAAGATTTGGCTCTGGAAGTTCATCCTCCCTTTGTGGGTCATGGAATTACCTTTAATTTGGATTGCAGCTCTGGGTCTTGGCTGATTACTGAAACACAAAAAAGTGAGCTGAAAATTATAAATAACCTTAAATCCTTCAAACTTTGTATTCAAGTAAGAAAGAATTTTTTTATGGTTGATCTGAGCTGGTAATTGTTTCCAGCAATAAAGTGGGATTTAGTTTGGGTGCCTAAATACAGGTTTATATTTAATTTAGGTGGATTAGCAGGGCAGTTTTGGTGCAGAATCAGACAATGGCTTGCTGAATGAATTGGTGTGTCTGTGACTGGACTTCACCATCCTGACACCTCCTTCTGTCCCATTTTACCTCTCAGTGTAACTTGTGCTCTAAAATTTAAGCTCCACCCTTGAAATCCTTGGGCCAGGGTCCTCCTGTCTGGTTCCAAAGGAATGTTCAGCTGTTGTTCAAGCACTCAAACACAGCTACAGAAATGTCCTCTCTCAGTCAACAACCTGAGAAAAATGATATTTGGGAGGAAAGTTAAAATCATGGATAAACAACACAATTTGTTCCCTCCTGTTTGTTGTTAGGACATTTCTCCATCGTGTAAATCTTGTGCCACACTCACTGCTCACACCCTGAGGTCAGACCTGCAGCCAGAACTCTGGGGTGAATTCCAGGCTCCCTCCTGTCCTGCTTGGAGAGGGACAAGGGGGAATGGCTTCCCACTGCCAGAGGGCAGGGCTGGATGGGATGTTGGGAATTAGGAGCTGTTCCCTGTGGGGGGAGGCCCTGGCACAGGTGTGTGATGCTTTTGGGTGAGCCAGAAGTCAGCTGGCATCAGCTGCACGTGGAAGTCAGGGAACAAAACACTTGGGCTGTGAAAGAGGTGCCAAGGAGGTGATTTTTATTTGTGTTCTGTCTGGGTGCTCCCCCACCCCACCTAGGGTAAATTTATAGGAAAATAGGGTACATTTATAAAAAAATGTAGATTCTGTTGTGGAATCAGGAAATTTTATGGGAAGGAATTGTTCCCTGGCAGGGTGGGCAGGGCTGGGATGGAATTCCATCCCTGCATCCCTGGCAGTGCCCAAGGCCAGGCTGGACACTGGGGACAGTGGGAGGTGTCCCTGCCATGGCAGGGGTGGCTCTGGGTGGGCTTTAAGGTGTCTCCCAACCCAAACAAGTGTGGAGTTCAATGATTCTATGAATTTATTGATCCAGAGTAGGGGGAGCACAGTGAGACTGAACAAAATCCTGTCATCCCCTTCCTGTCCCATCACTCCCCAGAAACTGGCTGGAGGAGACCATCAGCTCCCAGTGTATTGCCATGTCCCAGGAGAAAGGACAAGAGAAAATGGCCCTAAATTACACCAGGGGAGGTCAGATTGGAGATTGGAAATCATTTTCCCCTGCCAGAGTGGTCAGGCCTTGAAAGTGTCCTGGAGCAGTCTGGATGTGGCCTTGGGGACAGGGTTTGGGGTGCTGCTGGTGGCACTGGGTGCTCCTGGAGGGCTCTTCCAGCCCTGGTGATGCTGTGCTCCCTCTGCCAGCCCCGTGCCCTGGTGTGTGCAGTCTCCTCCCTGCCCAAGCAGCCAATCCCCACTGGGCCCATCTCTTCTGTGCCATCCCTGCAGACCTTGGCTTTGTTTGCTCATGATAAAAGCAGTGCAGTTGCAGGGCCTTTGCGTAACGGGGATCCTGGGACTGACATGATTGTCTCTGTGCAGGACATTGCTTTTGTTTGCACAGTTTGGGCCATTCCAAGTGTCATCACACTGAATGTTTGGTTTTGGAAAGATAATGGTTGTAACAGCCCAAGCACACATATCCTCAGCCATAATGACAGCACAATGTCCTTGTTAATTAAGTTTAACATCATGTGAAACAAAAAGTTCTGATTCCCCTTGCTTCCAGAGGGCTCAGTTTAGTGCAATTTTTAGGTGGCACTACAGAAAGAAAGAAAAAAAGATGAGCTGGAATTCTACCACCAGCGATTTGTTTCATCCCCAACACCCTCCTGGCACCAAGATCATAAAACCACAGAATTGTGGAATGGTTTGTGGTGGAAGGGACCTTAAAGCCCACCCAGTGCCACCCTTGGCAGGGACACCTTCCAGTGTCCCAGGCTGCCCCAAGCCCCATCCAGCCTGGTCTTACCTCTGTAGAGCTCCATGGTGACTCTCCTCAGGGAGGAGACTCGCTGGAAAGAAATGATAATTTTTTTCCTTCTGAGTTTTTTGTTTTCTTGGTTTCTTTGCAATGCTGTTGTGCTGGCAAATGGGCTGTTCCTAGGGGCCAGACCAGTTTGCTGGCTGGCAGCAGGGGATCCCAGAGCCTTTTTTCTCACTCTAAAGAGCAAGGTGGGTTGGCAGGGCTGTGGAGGATGAGGAAGGATCAGGAGGGGCCCCGAGGTGCCCTGGGCAGCCCAGCCTGGAGCAGCCTGAGCTCAGAGCTCCCCGGGGCTGCAGCTCCTCCCGAGGGGCAGCGCAGGGACAGCTCCGAGCTCTGCTCTGGGACAGGGACAGCACCAGGGAGCGCCTGGGGCTGGGCCAGGCCAGCTCAGGCTGCACAGCAGGGCAAGGCTCTTGCCCAGAGGGTGCTGGCACTGCCCAGGCTGCCCAGGGAATGGGCACGGCCCCGAGGCTGCCACAGCTCCAGGAGCCTTTGGCCAGCGCTGCCAGGGATGCCCAGGCTGGGCTTGCTGGGGTCTGGGCAGGGCAGGGCTGGCACTGGGGGATCCCTGGGGGTCCCTTCAGATCAGGACATTCTGGGATTCTCTGATTTATGACTCTGACAGTGAATGCCCAGCCAGAGCCTTTGCCTGGGGTTTGGGGCTGTGTTTTGGGTGGGTCTGTGTCAGTGTGGGCCTCACCCCTCCAGGTTCCCAGGGACCTGGCAGCCCAGAAGGGGAGGCTGGGGGTGCTCTGTGGTACCTCATGCTGAGGAGCACCTGTGGATGGGGTCTTTCCCTGTTTTGTGTCTCCAACAGCTGTTCCAGTCAGTGACCATGCTGCTGTTGCCCAGTTCTGCAGGGACCAGGACATCAGGCTGGTGGTGGTTGGTCCCGAGGTTCCTCTCGCTGCTGGTAAGAGACACAAGCTGGAAATCCCAGCCTTCAGCATTTAGAAGAAAAGTAAATTTTAGTCCTCATCTGTGCATCACTCAGCTGTGTCTGAATGGAAACAGATCCTCTGGAGTTTCCCTGAAATCCAGAGTTGTGCCAAGGTGAAAAGGAATTTCTGAAGGGCAGTGTGTGAGCAAGAAAGCCAGTTTTGGTTTTCCTATGGAGTTTTCATGGTTTGAAATAATTACAATTTGAGTCTTGGTAAAAAAACCTAATTATAAACATGCTGGTAGTTTTTCTGCTTAAAACTCTTGGCATCTTCACCAAAGACTTAATGTTGACTTTTAGCTCAAAGGTGTCATAAACCAAGGGGGGATTGTTATCCCTCCCCAAAGGCAGCACCTCCTGAGGGCCTGCAGTGGTGCAGGGTTCCTGCTCCTGGTTGAGCCAAGCAGGCACTGCAGACACAGGTTACTTCTATTCCTGGCATTCCTGCTCCAAGGAATCAGTGCAGCTTGGCTGGCCTGACCCCCATAAATCACCTGGAGATTTATGACATGTTTTGTGTTTAGGAATTGTGGATGACTTGACAGCAGCTGGGATCAAGTGTTTTGGCCCCACAGCAAAGGCAGCTCAGCTGGAGTCCAGTAAGAGCTTTACCAAAGCCTTTCTGGATCGTCATGAGATCCCCACTGCCAGATGGAAATCCTTCACTGATCCCAAAGCAGCATGTGCCTTCATCAACAGGTACAGTCCTGGTCATTTTAGACCATTTAGACCTGTACCAACAGGTACAGTTCTGGTCATTTCAGACCATTTAGACCTATCCCAAAACAGGTACAGTCCTGGTCATTTTAGACCATTTAGACCTGTACCAACAGGTACAGTCCTGGTCATTTTAGACCATTTAGACCTGTACCAACAGGTACAGTCCTGGTCATTTTAGATCATTTAGACCTATCCCAAAACAGGTACAGTCCTGGTCATTTTAGACCATTTAGACCTGTACCAACAGGTACAGTCCTGGTCATTTTAGACATATTCTTACTGGCAGTGTAAATATCCAAACCAATATCCAAACCAATCCAGTGATTGCTCAGGTATTCATTCCTCTGGGATGGAACATCTGCAAAGGTTTCAAAGGATCACCTGCCATGACTCTCTCAAACTGCAGCAAGTCTGAGAAAAATGGTTCCTCCTGCTCTAAAATGGAGTGCAGGTTCAGTGTTCAGTTCACAGGAGAATGTAGGACAAGCTGTTATTTTATTGTCAGTCTGCCTGCTGGGGACAGGCAGGGAGCAGCCCAGAGCCATCTGTGCTGGCTTCTTATCCCTTTTCTCCACCCAAAAAACCCTGGAGAATTACTCAGCAGCTGATGATCTGCTCATCACAGGGCAAGCCAGGTGACCCCAGATGAAATTCCCAAGTGGAAATCAGTAATGAACAGTCAGGGAATTCCCTGGTGGGGAAAAGAGGCAGGAACCTTTCTCAGGCAGAGCATAACAAGAGGAGCCTGCTGTGATTTCTGTGTTACTCAATAAGGTTGCCATGAAAACTGAGAAGCACTTTGATTTTTCAACTCTTGAAATGTTCAAAATGTCCCTGCTGATGTTGCATGTCTGTCCTGTGCCTTGGCAGTGCCACCTTCCCTGCTTTGGTTGTCAAAGCCAGTGGGCTGGCAGCTGGCAAAGGAGTCATCGTGGCTTCGAGCAAGGAGGAGGCCTGCAGAGCTGTCACTGAGATCATGCAGGTGAGCAGGAGTGTCTCACACCTCCAGCTCCTCACCACCCCAGAGCACCACAGATACTCCTGTTTCATGGAACAGGAACGTGGCTGTCAGACACCAAACCTTTTACCCTTCTATTTGGCCAGCTCTTTTATTTATGGCTTGAGGTGCAGTTCCTGTAGGCTAAAATAAAAATATTCTTCATGAAAACCCACCCTTATTTCACTTATTTATATATGCAATTCCTTTTATTTTCACTCTGTGAGACTCCTGCAGTCCATCAGGTCCCACACTGAGCTCCTCAGTGATTGAGGTGGATCTTCACAAGCCCCATTAGGACCAAGCACAGCACTTCAGTGTGCAGCCAAACTCTGCTGGGATTATTTCAAGTGAAGCTCACACTGAGGAAGGAGATTCCACAGATGTATTTGGAGCATCAAGATTTGAAGTGAGGCCAAATGAAGTAATTTTATCTGCCCAGTGAGGAGCTCAGAGCTGAGGCTCCCAGGTCAGGCCCTCAGCTGGTGTCAGCAGCACAGCACCCTGGAATTCCATGGAGCTCTGCAGATCCATGGGACACATTCTGGGTCACACTTGTGCTTCAGGGGTCAGGGCATGGGTGCTGCAGTCACATTTTGGGGGTCTGTGGTCACTGCACAGTTCATGTCTGAACAGGCCCAATGTCTTCTACAAAAAACCTGAGTTAGAGATTTCTAGAGACCCCCAAAATCACCTTGGCAGGGTGGGCTGCTTGTTCTTAATTTCTTAATTATCCAGAATATGCAGTCAGTGTTCAAACATTGCCCTGGCATGTGAGAATCTTGCTCCCTTCCCAGGTGTTGGATAAAATTGCACTTTTTTATCCAGTGGAAGTGCAGACTGCAGACTTGGCTGTCCTGCTGTTGGGCTGAATTTCAGGAAGCAGAGTTTGAGGAATTGCTCAGTAATCACAAATACCCTCTGCCATTTCAAAATATTCACTAATAAACCCTGCATTTATTTAAGAGTAAAGAGAGGAGTAGGGATTTCACCACTGCTGACATCCCTGGGGGGGAGAATGGATTCATCAGCTCAAACCTGTGCTGCATTTTTGGCACCTATTTCTTGTTGCATTTTCAGTAGTTTAAAACTGAAACAGAACTAAAGGGATTTTGTTTCACTGTAGGATAAGAGTTTTGGCACAGCTGGGGAGACTGTTGTTGTTGAAGAACTTCTTGAAGGAGAAGAAATTTCTGTAAGTGCATCTCACTGTAACCCTTTGGTTCTACCTGTTCTAAATTGTTTGGGATTCACTGAGTGCCTTCACCTACAGAGTGGAGGATTTGATCAGTTAAATTAAAACCATTCCCTCCTTATAAATAAAATTGTATTGGTTAGAGACAGCTGTGTGGCTTATTTTGGATCCTTGCTGGTTTTGTAATTAGCATTGTAAAATGTTTTGAGTATTGCTGCCATTAGTCCAACATTACCCAGTTTGAGTCCTCCAGTTCCAGAAGATGTCAGCAGCTTTGTTGTTCTGAAGATATTGAGGATAAAAACAACTGCTATAGAAATAACTTATAAATATTTCACAAATAAATAGCTTTATCAGCAAGGAAAAGGAAGTCTTGAAAGGGATGTAATTCCTTCCTTCCTTCTGGGGCAGGGGCTGGGAGGGGAAAGGAAAAAGTCATTTCCATCATGCAATATTTTAATTATTTTTTAACCTTTTGAGTGTTTCTTTTCAGTGCAGCTGCTGGTGGTATAATTTTTCTAGGTTTTACTGATTTCTGAAGGAAGGTCACACAAAATGAGTTCCTGCTTCCAGAGGAAAAAGCAAACGCACTGAACCCCATCATTTGTTTTATCAGGGAGGCAGAGTTTATCCTCTTCAACATCCCTTTGTCACACTGACAATCATCTCTAATTGCACTTTAATTGTGACATCTCAGGAACTTTAAGTGCTGTCCTTGTTTCAGTGCCTGTGCTTCAGTGATGGTGTCACCATTGCCCCCATGCCCCCAGCCCAGGACCACAAGAGGCTGCTGGATGGAGATGAGGGCCCCAACACAGGAGGGATGGGAGCTTATTCCCCAGCCCCCCAGGTGAGGAAGGACTGATGAGGAAGGGGAGAGGGCTGGGAGGGGATGTTTGACTGCAGCTGTCCCTGAGCCTGTGGGGATGCTGCATTCCAGCAGGGAGCAGGAGGGATGGGCTGTGCTGGATGGAAATTGCTGCCCAAAGCAGCCATGGCCAAAATCCCCAGCTCCAAAACTTCTCAAAAGAATAAAGAACAGGGTATCTCCACTGAATGACCTGGGATTCCAGAGGAGGCAGTGATATTTCTGCAGCCTGGTGTCTGATTGGGATTTAAGTTATGAAATGCTGCTCATCAGAACCAAGGCCTAAAGCCACAGTTCTGCTTTGTGCCAGACAAAGCTCGTGGTGAGTTTTGGCTGTGGCTTAAGGTAGTTTGGGGTTTGTTTGATAGGGAACTTCTCTTGGCAGAAATAGAGAGAAAAACATCCTTAGCTTTCCACTGGAATAAGAGACCATCCAAGAATTCTGCTTGGCTCTTAAAAACACAAAGCCAAGCCCTCCCTTTTTACAAACACAGGTTTCCAACCCTTTTTTATCAGATTTCTAAAGATCTGCTGCAGAAGATCAGAGAGACTGTTCTTCAGAAGACTGTTGATGGCATGAGGAAAGAAGGAGTCCCCTATGTGGGTACGTACAAAACTTTGGGATTTTGAATCATAAGGAGAACAATGTTTTATTTTGCTTTTCCTCTTTGTAGCCTGACTCACACTGGAGGTTAAGGAAACAGCTTTGATTTATTAGGAGCTGGGTTTGGTACCAGCCTTGATTCAGAGTCCATGGACATCAACAGAGGCCAAGAACAGGGGATAATTCCTCAAGTGAGGAGGAGCAGAAAGAAAAATGTTCCAAAATAAGCTGTAAAATTGTGACAGCTATTTCTGCCTGATTTATTTTTGCCATTTCTCAAATTCACTGAGCACAGGTGGCAGCCTTTTAAACCCTGTTATCAACAGATTCAAAACAAGGGAGTTCCTGAGAGATCTTTATGTATCATGTTTTGTTCCAGGTGTGCTTTATGCTGGATTAATGCTCACCAAAGATGGGCCTAAAGTTCTGGAATTTAACTGCAGATTTGGTGACCCAGAGTGCCAGGTGAGTTATTTTGTACAATTTGGCATTATGGGAGGAGTAAAATCTGTGACCATCTACCACTGTTGTTAACCAGATCTGGGGCGAATAATCAGAATTTTAAATGACCAAGGTTTAAAACATTTGGGTTGTTTGTTCAAGGCAGAAGGTCTGTAAGGAAATTGTTCCATTCCAGAGAGGATTTCAGTAGGCTGGACTCAAATCTGGGCTTTGCAAAGGTCAGCTTGAGAAGAGCTCAGCACTTCCCTGTCTTTTCTGGAATGGATTCTGGATTTTTCCTTGCTCCCTGTTGACAAGTGGAACAAAACTCTTAATTTCTATTCTTCAGAACAAAGGAGGTTCTTTGTCCTCACTCTTTCCTCTCCATATGTAGCAATTCCTTTATGCACAGAAATTTTCTGCAAGGATGAGTATTTTTAAGATTATCTCTCAGATTATCCACTGCATGTCTCATGTGTGAAAGTACAATATGTGGGCATGTTTAATTCTGCTTTTTCAGCTGCATTGGTGTTTTTCCAAGGCCAGGGAAGACACTGACCTGGTTTGATGTGCTGCTGTGTGTTCCTGCAGGTGATTCTGCCCCTGCTCAGGAGTGACCTGTACGAGGTGATGCAGGCAGTGCTCAACAGGAGGTTGGCCAGCTCCATGCCAGCCTGGAGAGAGGACAGTGCAGCTGTCACTGTGGTCATGGCCAGTCAAGGCTACCCAGGGACTTATCCCAAGGGCCTGGAAATAACAGGTAACTGGAGCAGAGGAGCTGCAGGAGGCTCTTTCCCCCCCAGCCTCTCCCTGTTCTCTGCTGCTGCATGAAGGTGAAGCATGGAACTGAGATTCATAGAAACCCTGGTTCTGGGTCAGCAAGAGCAGCTGCATTTTCACACATCTCAGTTTATTTTGGTGTATTTTCAGTTCTCCATGCTGTTATTTGATATTGGCACAGCATTGATATTTAATACCAATACCATTGATATTTAATACCAGCTGTGCAGTCAGGTGGTTCTGATCAGGGGTTGGGGTCACTTTGCTGCTGCTGTTTATGCCCCAGCTGCAATCAGATGTTGTGTGCCAGCTAAACACCTCTTCCCACATCCCTGAGCACACAGCTAGGCTTGTCTCACCTCCAGAGGTATTTTTTACAGATTTATTCCCATTTCCCAGCAGGATCACCCTGACTTTGTGCTTTCCAGACAAAAAGCGTTCGGTCTCTCGCTGCGAGCCTTCTAACCAAGAGCTGCTGTTTTTCACCCCACCCACAGGGCTCGCCAAGGCCAGGCAGCTGGGGCTGGAGGTGTTCCACGCTGGCACAGCCCTGCAGGATGGCAGGGTGGTCACCAGTGGGGGCAGAGTGCTCACGGTCACGGCCATCAAGGACGACCTGCCCGCGGCGCTGCAGGCGGCCAACCTGGGCGTGGCTGCCATCCACTTCCAGGGGGCCACCTTCAGGAGGGACATTGGCCACCGGGCCATTGCCTTCCTCAGGCAATCCAGGTAGATATTCTGTGGTAATTGTGCTGAAACTTGGAGGGATGCTTTGGCTGTCACCTTGGTGTATTTACACCAAGCAGATACCTTCCTATAAAAATGATGATTTTGGAGTGACGTTGTCTTATTTTCTGTTTGTGTCACTTTCAAAAATTCAAATTTTATACAAAAATTCATTTTTGCTGACCCAAGAATTTCCAGTTCCTCAGGTTCAAAAGGAGCCACAGGGAGGAACTGTGTCCAAAGATGTTACTCATCCACAGGATTTGAAATGACCTGTGAAATCTTTATAGAAGTATTTTTTGGAATTGACCATTCATTCACTGGCAAACCCACCAGATACATTGAGAACGATCTCCCTGGCCCTGAACATGCCAAGCAGATGTCATGCAAACTTGCTGCATTTGCCAAAACCCCCCAAACACTTTGTTTTGGCTGGACCATGGACAAATCTGCTCCATTGACTAAGGCAATAGATGGAAGAATGAGGCACCTGAGCAGTGCCTGATCAAATCTCAAGCTCATGGCTTCACTCTTTGTGAGAAGTTTTTCCATGCCATAACACCCAAGCCCCTGAGAGAAACCCCAGGTCCTTGAACCCTTTATCCCCACCCCTGAAACAGCAGTAATGGGGGTCAGAAGGAGCTAAGCACATCCCTGGGTCATATTAATAAGTTTGAGCCCCATCCTTGTGCTCAACGTCAGCAAGACCAGCCAAGGCAGGAATATTTAGAATGCCTGATGTTCTTACTCTCCTAAATCTGAGTCAAACTACAGTGACAAGCTCACAGGAATGATCTGTGTTGCTGCACTTGTTAGGGCTGGTTTAGGGAAAGTCAACTTCTGCTTCTTGGGCTTTGGATCACAGATTTGCTCTGGTTTTGTTTTGGATCACAGATTTACTCTGGTTTTGTTTTGGATCACAGATTTGCTCTGGGTTTGTTTTGGATCACAGATTTTGCTCTGGTTTTGTTTTGGATCACAGCTTTTGCTCTGGGTTTGTCTTGTCCAGAAGTCTGATATTCAGTATCATGAAATGAAAAATCATTTAATATCATGAAATGAAAAGTCATTTAATATCATGAAATGAAAAATCATTTAATATCATGAAAAGAAAAGTCATTTAATATCATGAAATGTGGGCCCAGCCCCAGCCTGCCAGGGCTCCAGGAGTGTTTGGACAGCTCTGCCAGGGATGCCCAGGGTGGGAATTTTTGGGGTGTCTGTGCAGGGCCAGGGCTTGGACTGCATGATTCCTGTGGGTTCCTTCCAGCTCAGGAGATTCTGTGATTTTATATATTAACAAAGTTCAAGCTGGCTTATTGGTTCTTTTTTAGCTTTTAGAAAGGTTAAAATCACCCTGAACCCCCTACCTTGCTGGGATTTACATTTTACTGGCACAGCTGCCTAACACCAGGGTAGGATTCATCCCTTCTTTCCATTCTCATCCCTTTAATTGGCTCAGTATTTACTGTAAGACTGGAGATATATGGGTGTGGGTTTGTTTGGTTTTTTTAATAGCAGGGAGTCTTGTTGCCTCTTTAATGTTCCTGAAAGCTTCTTGTAGTTTTAAAACTCATTTTTACCTGATAAGAAACTGCTCTGTTCCAATGAGCTCCCAGCATGTCTTTTCCCAAGGGGTTATTTTGTAGGCTGGGAAACACAGCAGTGACAGTTCTGTTGCTGCTGGCAGTGTGTCCTGATCAGCATTTTGTAAAATCACCATCAATAAACTTCCTAAAAGAACAAGGCTGTTGCTATTTAGTCTTCTTTCTCTCTCAAGCATCTGATGTGAAAAGGTGGAATTGGGATTTGTAGCAGGAAAAAATCCCCAAAACCAGGTCAGTGAGGCAAGAGGAGGCCCTTGGAGCAGCTCCCTCCCAGCCTGGCCAGCAGGAATGGCTGCCTGGAGGATCCTCCTGCACAGGGGGGCTTCAGCCCCTGAACCCAGCCTGGGCTGCCCTGGGAAGGACACAAAGCTGATCCTGTTCCATGGCAGGGACACCTTCCCCTCTCCCAGGGGGCTCCAAGCCCCAGAGCCCCCTCTGGACCCAGTGGAGGAAGGGGGGATGGCTCTGGAAGTCAGGACTCAGCTCCTCTTGGCAGCCTGGCAGGATCCAGTCCTGAGGCATTTCACCTCAGGAAAATAGCCAGAATGCTTCATCAAAACTATGCCAGAAAATTTAAAGAATTAAAGATTCATTTAAAGAATCAAAGCAAAAAAAAAAAAATTAACAAATTTGAAATGCTCCTGAAAACATGGTGCAAATCTGGTGGACATTTATCATATTCAGACTGAAAGGAGCTGACTTTGATCTCTGGTTGTTGCAGGCCAGTATTTCCTTGAGTCTTATTCACAGCCTGAGCAGCTGCCTGTGGTAATTCTTGTCTTCTTGCCAGTTTTTGGGCAGGGTATGCTGGGAGTGCAGACACCTTTGGATTTTCCTGGCAACGCTTCTCCTGGGCCAGTTCTTCTGGCACTTGAAGTCTTTATCAATTCCAGATATTCCAGCAGTGATCTTCACCACAGAAATACCTTTGATCCTAAAAATAGCCCTCCCACATCTTAAAATAAGATTCAATAGGCAGAGTACAAAAATATTTACTCCATTTAGTGCAATTGTAGGCATTTGTGTCAGTCTCTGACTTTTCCAGTGTTTGCTGCATTCTTGACCTGGTTCCTGAGATGGGTTTTGTGGATTAACTGAATTTTTTTTTTGTTCAGCTGAGTCAATTTTAAATAGATTTCAGTTGTTTTGTTGTATTTGTCCTTGTTAATCAACACCCTTAGAATTTAAACTTCAGGCTGAATCCCATCCGTGGGAGAGAGAAACCAGGGATGGATCTAAAATAGGGATGCACCTGGTTCATGCCACTGACAGCCTGGGAATAACAACTGCTCAGCTGGCACGAGCTGTTTGCTGCAGTGAAAAGTCATTAAAGTGCTGTCCCCAGAATGGAAAGGTCCTGCTGTCAACAGGAGCTGCTGCTTGGTGTCCCAGGGAGCTGTGGGGACACACAGGTGACACCAGTTTGTACCAGGGTGTTGATCTTACAGAAACCCCACCCAGAGCTTGCAGACATCTCCTTCTACATTCCTGAGCCTCCCCTTAGGAACCTGGGTCTTTTGAAGGAATATATTTTATATTCTTTAATAGAAAGCCCATAGAGGTAAGAGAGGCAGGGCTGCTCCTGAGGTGGGATCATTGCAGTGACAAGGAGAGGCAGCCTTAGAGCTGCAGCTGGAAAAGCCTGGAAGGATCCTGGGGGTTATGGATTCACCTGGGGGTGGGAAAGTGACTTAGCTCAGCCCTGCTCTGACCCAGCTGTGCATTTCTGTGCCTGGTTTGGTTTGGTTTGGTTTGGTTTGGTTTGGTTTGGAGCTTTCCCACTGACACCTCAAGCCTGGAGGTGGCACTCAGATCTCTGGGCTGGGGACAAGGTGGGGATCAGTCACAGCTGGGACTCTGTGGGTTGTATGGATTCAAACCCTGCAAGATCAGGTCTCTGCTGCCTGTTTTACCTTGTCAGGGGTTTGGTTGTTGGGTTTATTCTGGGATTGGACTGTGTGATCCCAATGTTCTGATACCAAATTCAAAACTCTGGAGTTCTCCACCTGCTGCTCCTGGCAGTGCCTCCTCAGACAGCAGGATGGGGTTCTGCACAGTTCACCCACTCAGGGATGTACAGAAGTAAATATTATTTGAAAATACATTCAGTAATCAGCTGCCCTCCCATTTCTCCCCACTCTTCCAGAGGCCTGACTTACAAGAACAGTGGGGTGGACATTGAAGCAGGGAACACTCTGGTGCAGAAGATCAAACCCTTTGCTGCAGCCACATCAAGGTCAGGTAAGACCAGAACCTTCTGCTCCTGCTTTGGTCACTTCTTGGCAGTGAGGTTTACCAGTTGATCTTGATAAAAAGCTCCTCTTTATGTGTCCTGCCTGTTTCTAGATGACACAAGAAAGCCTGTGGTAAGCAAATGCCTGTGATTTTATTCCAAATTCACAGCTTTTAACTCCCAGAAGGCTCTGAGCTCCATCTCCTGAATGCCAGGAGTGTCAGAGAGCACAGCTCAGCACTGTGTAAGGATAAATGCAAGCAAAAATGTCACCATTAAGTACTGAGCTTGATTCCATGGATTATTATTTCTTGCACAGTGAACTCCGTCATTTGGGGGGATGAATGTTTAGAAAGGTTATGAGATGTAGAATTCCTGAGATAGATGTGGAACTTGCATCTCTTTTGCTTGGTTGAATCAGCATGGATTGATTCATCCTTGGGTTTGGGGCTCAGGCACATCTTGCTCTAGCAAGTCCTTGTAATTCTTCAGACAGATTTAAAATATTCATTTATGGAATGGCCCTTTTATTTCAAATTAACTGAGAACCTCCTAATGAAGTCAGGTATACATAGAGGGGAAAATACTGATTTTCTCACACCAGTACAACAATCTTACCACAATTCCTCCTCTGTTTCAGAGAAACCTTAGTGCAAGGGGGAAACCTCTCATTTACAGGAATTACTGACTGCTCAGTCACAAAGTTGGAGATTTTTAGGCTTAGGCTAATGATAAATTAAAAGGCAAAGCCAACCTAAGCAGATTAGGGGGTCCTCAGTGAAAAGCTTCTAAATGGCAGAGAAAAGTTTCCTGGTGACAAAGCAAAGTCGTGTTGCCAAACCTTGGAGAGAATTTGTGCTGGAGATGCTGGGGAAGCCCCTGGGAGTAAAGCTGGGCTGTTTCTCCTTTTCCTGGCTGGCAGGCTGCAATGCAGAGCTTGGAGGCTTTGCTGGGCTCTTTGACCTGAAAGCAGCTGGGTACAGTGATCCCATCCTGGTGTCCGGAACCGACGGCGTGGGCACCAAACTCAAGGTAAGGAGGAAATCACCCAAAGGAGGAAAAACAGCACAGGAGGGAAAAGGTTCTGTCAGAAAATAGCAGCTGTCCTGGGAAAATACCCATTGGTCTTTATAAAAAAGAGATGGAAATTGAAATTGCCCTTCTTCAGGCAAGAGAATTAAATACCTGTAAGTAACCAGATATGCTGATATCTGATAATATCAACTGATATGATAATATCAACTGTCAGAAGTTGATATGATAATATCATCAGTAAATATCAGAAGTTGATAAGATGCCTAAAATAACTGATTTTAAATATTAAGAATATAATAATGAATTTTGTTTCACAAAGGCAGCATCTCCACCCTCAAAAAAGATTAATTGATGGGGAAAAACATTTAATCCCAGGTTTGCTGTGGTGTTTGGGCTCCAAGGAAACCCTTTTGCAGCACACTTTCCTTCTCAGTGCCTTTTGGGTTTGCCAGTGGAGACAGGAATAATTCCTGAAGAGAGTTAGGAGAGGATGACAAACCAAGAGAGCACCTGGAGGGATTCTGGTGCATTGCTCGCAGACTCTGCTCCTGAGTTCAGTCCCTTGGAGGCCCTGCCTGTGCTCCAGGGGCCCAGAGCTGATCCCAGAGCTGATCCCAGAGCTGATCCCAGGCTTCTCCCAGAGCTGATCCCAGAGCTGATCCCAGAGCTGATCCCAGGCTTCTCCCAGAGCTGATCCCAGAGCTGATCCCAGAGCTGATCCCAGAGCTGATCCCAGAGCTGATCCCAGGCTTCTCCCAAAGCTGATCCCAGAGCTGATCCCAGGCTTCTCCCAGAGCTGATCCCAGAGCTGATCCCAGAGCTGATCCCAGGCTTGTCCCAGAGCTGATCCCAGAGCTGATCCCAGAGCTGATCCCAGAGCTGATCCCAGGTTTCTCCCAGAGCTGATCCCAGAGCTGATCCCAGAGCTGATCCCAGGCTTCTCCCAGAGCTGATCCCAGGCTTCTCCCAGAGCTGATCCCAGGCTTCTCCCGTGTCTTGCAGATTGCCCAGGAGTGCCAGAAACACGACACCATCGGGCAGGACCTGGTGGCCATGTGTGTCAATGACATCCTGGCCCAGGGGGCTGAGCCCCTTTTCTTCCTGGATTATTTTGCCTGCGGTAAACTCGACGTGGATGTGGCTCAGGGAGTCATTGCAGGAATTGCTGATGCCTGCAGGAAAGCTGGATGTGCTCTTTTGGGTAGGAACACTTCTCAGGGGATCTGAGAAACCTTCTGCAAGGTCTTTTAGTTGGTTTGAATGTAGTTGGTTTCCTACTCTGTGGAAGAATCTGGGAGGAGTGAAAAAGCAAAGTGTTCCATGTCTTTGCTTTCAGGGAACTTGATGTGAGTCACAGTGGAAAGAAACTGTACTTTAAAAGTTTAGGTTGAATTTAGATTAGTTTTAGGTATGGATTTAGGTTAGATGTTGAGAAAAGGTTCTGTCCTTTTTTCCAAATTTTAGGGAAGTGAGGAACACAAGTTCTTTCTCAGTGGGTGTCATTTTGGGTCTGTTTATAAGCTTTAAACAAGAAGCTCTTTATGCTCTGATTTACTTTTTTCCTGCATGAACTGTTGGTCAGCTTTATGTTTGTTTTAAGGTGTTCTCTGCATTTATCAAATATAATCACCCCATTCATGCTGCAGCAAGGTCTGTGCTAGGTGAGACCTTGTGATGAAACCACCAAAATGTCAAGATTTTATTTCCAGTTCAAGACTTTCAAACCCCACAGGCCTTTCTGCAAGAGCTGAACCTTCAGCTCAACAAATTTAACTCATCACCCCCTGATAGAGAGGGGGTGAGGGCTCATCCCTTGCCTGGGATTTAATCATCCCTTAACTGTGGATTTAAGTGGTGGGTGGCCAAGCACTTCTCCATCCTCCATTTCATCCAGCCCTTATTAATCCAGCTGAAACCCCAGGACTGCAAAAAGCAGGTGAAGCTGGAGCACAGGGCAGGGAGTGCCAAGTGGGAAGAGAAGAGAAAAAGGCAGAATTTTACCCAGAGCAGCTGGGGCTGCCCCTGCATCCCTGGCAGTGCCCAAGGCCAGGCTGGACACTGGGGACGGTGGGAGGTGTCCCTGCCAGGGTGGAATGAGATGAGCTTTAAAATCCCTTCCAACCCAAACCAGGAATGAGATGAGCTTTAAAATCCCTTCTAACCCAAACCATTCTGGTATTCCATGATCAAAGCCAGGCTTTTCCAGCCCCTGTGTGCTGTGTTTTGGTCCCCAGGAGGAGAAACGGCCGAGATGCCGGGGATGTATCCGCCCGGCGAGTACGACCTGGCCGGCTTCGCCGTGGGGGCCGTGGAGAGAGGGCAGATGCTGCCCCAGCTGGACAGGATCACTGAGGGGGATGTGGTCATTGGGGTGGCATCTTCTGGGGTGCACAGCAACGGCTTCAGCCTCGTCAGGAAGATCGTGGAGAAGTCGTCCCTGGATTTCTCCTCCCGCGTCGGCGTCTCCGGGGATCAGACTCTGGGTATTGCTTCCCCCTGAGCTTCCTCCCAGCAGCTGGCACAGTCATTCTGGCTGGGCCTTTGAAACTTTCCTCAGGCACCAAAAAAAGAAATCATTCCATCTTTAGCATGTTTTCATCTTCTTCTTTTCCTGGGAGTCACGTGTGCAGGGAAGAAACAAAGGGAGGGGGATAAATAATTAATTGTGCGCTAAAATTAAAAAGGTAGAACTGTGTGTTTCTCTCTAGTACAATGCTCATTACTATCCAAACTGCTATTTTGAGGTTTCTCCCATTTTGTATTGATTCCCATTTCTCTCTGTGCTTTTCCCCTCTCCCCTGGGCAGGAGAGCTGCTGCTGACCCCAACCAAGCTGTACTGCAAGACCCTGCTGCCTGTGCTGCGCTCGGGCCACGTCCGAGCCTACGCCCACATCACCGGGGGGGGCCTGCTGGAAAACATCCCCAGAGTCCTCCCAGAGGCCCTGGGAGTCGTTTTAGGTGAGAGAGAAGGAAAGCTGTGGAAAAATCCTCACCTTGCTGTGGAAGCCTGTGGCCACAGCAGCTGATTTGTGCTGTAGGAGCTGTTCGTGTCTGTCTAGAAATGTTTGAGTTTTTCCTTGTACCTGAACCAGAGCCAGTCAAAACTCTTTGTGGTGGAAAGACTGCTCCCCATTGAATTCCTTCCCCTGGCGGTGTTTGGGATTGGATTTCATAGGACACTTGCAAAAACAAAACAACCTTGCCAGCATTCCCAAGTCAGCTGCACCATTTGCAATTCCCTACGAAATTATTGCTAATTAAATGATACTCGTGAAGTTTTCAATTAGCATTCAGAAGTGGTTGTGAGCTCAGGGACAGCTCCTGCTGTTTGGCTTCATTAATCCTTAGCCCTCTCCCCTCAGGTGTGCTGGAAAGGGTTTCACTGCTGGGGAAGGTGAGGCATGGAAAGGGAAAAGGCTGGCACAGGTTGTGAGAGCTCACGGGGTTGTACAATAAAATAAGGAATGAATAGTGAGTTCTGAACTCAAGAACTGCACATAAATCATTTTCCACTTGTCCACGGATAAATATTTATGTGTGTATGCACCTCTGCTCTGAGCCAGGCTGGGAGAGCTGGGGGGGCTCACCTGGAGAGGAGAAGCTGCAGGGAGAGCTCAGAGCCCCTGGCAGGGCCTGAAGGGGCTCCAGGAGAGCTGCAGAGGGACTGGGGACAAGGGATGGAGGGACAGCACCCAGGGAATGGCTGCCAGTGCCAGAGGGCAGGGCTGGGTGGGATCTTGGCAATGAGGAATTGTTCCCTGGCAGGGTGGGCAGGCCCTGGCACAGGGTGCCCAGAGCAGCTGGGGCTGCCCCTGCATCCCTGGCAGTGCCCAAGGCCAGGCTGGACACTGGGGACAGTGGGAGGTGTCCCTGCCATGGCAGGGGTGGCACTGGGTGGGATTTAAGGTCCCTTCCCACCCAAACCATTCTGTGATTCCATCAATCTCTAGAAATTGGGGTAGAACCATTTTCAAAGAGAACATGACAAGAAAGAAATAAATTTCCTGTCCTTGGAATTCCTTTCCTGTGCCTTGTCCAGAAGCATTTTTGTGCTGCTGTAAATCATCCTCAGCTTGCTGAAACTGGGGCAGTGGGGGATTTTTGTGACAGATTTTACCTCTTAACACCCCAATAATTGTAGTCCATTGGTAGCAATTCCCACTCTTGATGTGTATTTCCATTTCTCTTCAGATGCTCTCACCTGGAAGATCCCTGAGATCTTCTGCTGGCTGCACAAGGAGGGGAACCTGTCCGAGGAGGAGATGGCTCGGACCTTCAACTGCGGCGTGGGGGCAGTGCTGGTGGTGCAGAAGGAGATGGCCCAGCAGGTCCTCAGGGACATCCAGGGACACGAGACTGCCTGGGTCATTGGCAAAGTGGTGCCCCTGCAAAAAGGTTACTGCAGCTCGGTCTTCCTTGGGGGAAATCAGCAGAAAGAAAAAGCAGAGGGAGATTCCCTTGTTTGGGAGGCTTCATGAGGTGAAAACTTCTTCAGTGGCACCTCCCTGGCTTTTTTGTGGGGGTATTGAGCTGATTATCAATTATTATTATTACAGTTCATTCATCTATGGGTGCTTTTCTCCTCTCTCTGTTTCTCCCTTTACTGACACTTTGTTTTGCTGTTTTTTTGGGTTTTTCCTTGTACCTGCTCAGGCTCTGACAGTGTCAAAGTCCTCAATCTGCATCGGGCCCTGCAAGCAAACAGGTCCCTGTGTGTGCAGAGCCACATCCAGGGCAAGATCCAGACAGGCAAAATGAAGGTGGCTGTCCTCATCTCTGGAACAGGTGAGTTCTGCTCTTTGCTGCAGTGGGATCCAGACTGTGCAAAGGGAGCTTCAGCTTGGATTTAAAATCCCTGCAGCTCTCCATGGGCACTCTGAAGGTTTCTAGCAGGCAGGAGAGATGTTGTGCTTGGACTGATGTCAGTCACAAACCTCATTTAACCTCTGCTGCAAACTGTGAGTTGCTCCTGTGTTCAGTTTAACCCCAAACCTCTGCAGGTGTCCAGGTTCAGGCTCCCACTCTGGTCCCTGCAGGAACAGCAGCATCATTTCCCAGACAGAGCAGAATTCCTTCTTGCCATGTGGGCACCCCAACTATTCTATTTCCAGTATTCCCAATCACTTAGGCCACCAATCCAGTGCTATAAATTACAGTTTCCAAGTGCAGCTGCCAGGAAAGGCCTTCAGCTGTCTGAATCACCCCCAGCAAATCAATTAAAAAAGGATTAAAGTTTCATCAGGGCTGTTTGGTTTGGTCTCCCCCACAGTACTGCTTATTTAAAGCCTCTTCCAGCTGTTCCTTCTATTTATTCTCAGTATCCCTGAGTTATTCTCTGTCCCCCAGGCACAAACCTGGAAGCCCTCATCAACAGCACAAAGAAAGACACCAGCTATGCACAGGTAGTTCTGGTTATCTCCAACAAACCTGGTGTGGAGGGGCTGAGGAAAGCTGAGAGAGCTGGGATTCCTACAAGGGTGAGCATTTCCTTTTGTAATAGCCACCACTGGCTGGGACTGCAGCAGGAAGGTGCTGATGGGTGTTATGGGGTGACACATGGGCTGATAGGGAGCCTTGGCTTTTCTTTTTTGGTCTGTTGTGAACTTGTGACAGCAAAATCCTTCCTTTCCTCCTTCTCTGGCAGCAATCCTGATGCTTTGGGAACAGTTGTTGCATTAGACCAGCATAAATTTTCAGTTACAGCTTAAACTTTGTCAGTTGTTTGACTTTTGGGCATTGACACTGAAGTACCAACCTATTTTATGGGAATTTAATTTTTAAATGACCTGGTGGTTCATTTGAATGGAACAGAGAGGTCACAGTGGGGCCTCCCTCTGAGTCCCTGGGTATTGCCTCAGGCTCTCCAGGAGCCATTCCCAGGGCTCCCTGAGCTCCATGGATTTTGTGTGCCTTGCCTTTGTGCTGCAGATCTGAAATCATCCTGTTGTCACTTAGAAACCTTTTCCAGTCACTGTTCACTGCTGAATACAGACCCAGGGGAATTGGGGCCCAGGCTCTGCTCCTTTATTGGTGCTGGGATCTGTGCTGGTGCTGCAGCTCCTCCTTGGGAGGACACAAAGGGCTCAAGGGAAATGTGAAGAACAAACAGAGAATCACAGGCTGGCTTGGCTGGGAAAGGACCTGAAAGCCCATCCAGTGCCAACCCCAAGGTTTTCATCAGGAAAAATCCAGTGTGGGAGAGCTGATGGCCCTGGGGCTCAGCTGGGGTGGGACAGGCACAGGGGCAGAGGCTGGATCAGCCCAGGGCTGGGCTCTGTGCCCAGTGCCTGCTGTCCCTGCTGTCACCTGAGCAGCCCTGGCTTTTCCCAAACCCCCCTGTGACTGGTGGCCTTTAACAGGGGCTTCTGTTGAAGACTGGGTGCTCTAAGTTAGGTAGTGCTGCCTTCTTCCTGCCTAAATCAGGGGATCTGTCCTGGGTGGAAAACACACAGCTCAGGCTGGGGGAGCTGGGGGTGCTCACCTGGAGAAGGGAGAGCTCAGAGCCCCTGGCAGGGCCTGAAGGGGCTCCAGGAGAGCTGCAGAGGGACTGGGGACAAGGGATGGAGGGACAGCACCCAGGGAATGGCTGCCAGTGCCAGAGGGCAGGGCTGGGTGGGATCTGGGCAATGAGGAATTGTTCCCTGGCAGGGTGGGCAGGCCCTGGCACAGGGTGGCCAGAGCAGCTGGGGCTGCCCCTGCATCCCTGGCAGTGCCCAAGGCCAGGCTGGACACTGGGGACAGTGGAAGGTGTCCCTGCCATGGCACGGGTGGAACTGGGTGGGATTTAAGGTCCCTTCCCTCCCAACCCAGTCTGGGATTCTGGGATTTCATCATTATGGGGTAGGGGCTGGTTTAGGGGTTTGTGATCAGCCTTTTTTCCAAGCTTTTCTGGTGCAGTTTTTGCCAAGATTCAACTGCTTCTGACTGCCAGAGGCCTCAAAGTGGGGGAGATCTTTGGAAGACTTCAGGATGGCTTAAAGCCCTGCATTTGTAGGGTGTTCCATGGTGATCCATGGAATACCCTACAGATCCATGCAGGGTATTCCATGGGATTGAGAGCTGTGGGCTCATCAAGCCAAACTTGTTTGTGCCACTGCTTCCTCTCTGTGGGAGGGGCACAGGCTGCACTGTGCCTGTCAGCTGGGCACTGAGGAGCTGTTCTTCCTCTGGAACTGCCACCACATCCCTGCTGTGTGCTTTGGCTGCCCAGGTGGTGGAGCACAGGCTCCAATGTGTCAGCTGGGCACTGAGGAGCTGTCCTTCCTCTGGAGCCCCAGCCCATCCCTGCTGTGTGCTTTGGCTGCCCAGGTGGTGGAGCACAGCTCCAATGTGTCAGCTGGGCACTGAGGATCTGTCCTTCCTCTGGAGCTCCACCACATCCCTGTTGTGTGCTTTGGCTGCCCAGGTGGTGGAGCACAGGCTGCAATGTGTCAGCTGGGCACTGAGGAGCTGTCCTTGCTCTGGAACATCCCTGCTGTGTGCTTTGGCTGCCCAGGTGGTGGAGCACAGCTCCAGTGTGTCAGCTGGGCACTGAGGAGCTGTCCTTGCTCTGGAACTGTCACCACATCCCTGCTGTGTGCTTTGGCTGCCCAGGTGGTGGAGCACAGGCTCCAATGTGTCAGCTGGGCACTGAGGAGCTGTCCTTGCTCTAGAACTGCCACCACATCCCTGTTGTGTGCTTTGGCTGCCCAGGTGGTGGAGCACAGGCTGCACTGTGCCTGTCAGCTGGGCACTGAGGAGCTGTCCTTGCTCTGGAGCCCCAGCCCATCCCTGCTGTGTGCTTTGGGCTGCCCAGGTGGTGGAGCACAGCTCCAATGTGTCAGCTGGGCACTGAGGAGCTGTCCTTGCTCTGGAGCTGTCACCACATCCCTGCTGTGTGCTTTGGCTGCCCAGGTGGTGGAGCACACGAGGTTCCAGAGCCGCGCGGAGTTCGACAGCGCCGTGGACAAGGTGCTGGAGGAGTTCTCGGTGGAGCTGATCTGCCTGGCCGGGTTCATGCGCATCCTCTCGGGGCCTTTTGTCAAGAAATGGGAAGGTGAGCACAGCTTTGGTGCACAAAGACATTGCAGAGGTTGTCACCAGGAAAAAGAGAGAGGCCACCAGATTAAACACGGTGATCTTCAAGGTTCCCTTCCAACCCCGGCCATCCTGGGATTCTGTGAAATGAAACTCTTCCCATCTCTAAGGAAAAGGGTGAGAGGGAAAGGCAGTGCACCTGTGCAGAGGCTGAAGGAAGCCAAGGGCAAACCCAGGTCTGGTAGTCTTTGATTTCTTAGAAGACATTTTTGAAAAGGCTGTGAAGGCTTCGTGCCCCTGCACACAGGAGGTGCTGGCTGAGGTGAGCACCCAGCCACTGAGATTCCTTCCCCTGACAGAGGAACTGCTCTGGGTCCTTGTAAAACCACCAAGCTGGGCAGCATTTTGCAGTTTTGGGTAAGAAGCCCTGACCAGTCCCAAGCCAAGTGCCAGGAGCTGCCTGAGTCCATGGTGGGGTGTTCCACAGGCAGATCCAGGCTGTGCTTGCTCACAATGTTCACACAGTCTCCACTCTGCTCATCTTTTAGTTTTCCATCTCTCTGAGAGGCTGGTGACACCTTCAGGGCCTGCTCTCCCTGCCCAGCTGTTCCTTTTCTCTCCTCCTGTGTTTTCCAGGTGTCCTGAGCACACAGAGCAGCTGCTGCTTGCTCTGCTTTGGGGCCAGGGTTACCTCAACCTACTCAAAACAGGCCCAGCCTGGTCAGCCTCTGCCTTGCAGCTTTCACTGCTCTTTGGTGACTTTTGTGTTCCCCTGGGTGTGCCAGGAACATTTCAAACACCTGAACTACTTTTCAAACCTCTCTTTGCAATCAGCAGAGCAAAGCAGGCACTCCTGAGAGGCCTTGCTGTGGTTTTGGAGCTGCCAGGTGAAGCCACTCAGGTGAATTGGTTTTGTTTGTCTCCACTCAGGGCACAGAGATGGAGGTGTCTGTGCTGTGGGCAGCTGCCAGGAGGAGACACAACCTCTCACTCCAAGGGATGTGTTAGGAGCAGACAGTCTCTGTAGAGGACAGACAGAACTTACTCTAATGCAGAATCTTGTACAAATAAAGGATTTTAGTGCTTCTGATTCAGGGACAGAGAACTGATCCTTGTCCTGGACAGTGCAGGATTTGCTTTACCTGCATGACTGGTGTGAGAGAAAAGGAAAGACTTTTTCCAGACAGAAGATTTAAACTCATTTTTTAAATGTCCAGAACTGGACTGAGCTTGAAAACCTGAGCTGTGACCATGAGATGTGAGCTCATAAATTGAGCTCAGCTCAGGGAGCTGGGCCAGCTGCAGGACCCTGGCCCCTGACCCCCCCAGAATTATCCAGGAAGAATCAGTTCCTGCTGCTGCTTTGGTCAAAGCTGCTCCTTTTTCTTTCTCTCACAATCACAAGGACACTGAGTGGGAGTTATGAAACTTTCTTGCTCAACAGCCCTGAAGTGTGAATTATGGCTGTTAACAAAGGATAGGTTAGAGTGCTAATTGTGAATGCTAACAAAGCACAGGTGAAAACAGAACCAAACAAACCCAAGCAAACAGAAACCCACATCCAATTGTGATGGGAAATAGAGGCAGAGGAGCAGGGTGGAGTTTGCAGCCCACTGTCCCTGAAACCTTTTGGGCTCAAGCTGCAGGGAGGGAGATGCTGATGCTAAAAAGGGTTTTATTAACCCTTTATATAAAGTGTATCTGAGACACTGCTGAACATCAGGTGAGACATTTGCCTCCTGTAACTTGCCCAGGTCCCCAAGGTGCTGCCAGGAAGAGAGAAGAGAATGGAGGTAACAGAAAGAATTAAATAAAATAATGGTAATAGGAACCCTGGAGCAAAGGAGGCTCAGGGGGCCCTTGTGGCTCTGCACAAGTCCCTGCCAGGAGGGCACAGCCGGGGGGGTCGGGCTGTGCTCCCAGGGAACAGGGACAGGAGCAGAGGGAACGGCCTCAGGCTGGGCCAGGGCAGGCTCAGCTTGGCCAGCAGCAGGAATTTGCCCATGGAAAGGGAGCTCAGGCCTTGGCAGGGGCTGCCCAGGGAGCTTTGCAGTGCCCATCCCTGCAGGTGTCCCCTGCAGGTGGCACTGAGTGCTCTGGGCTGGGGACAAGGTGCCCACGGGGCACAGCTGGCACTGCATGGGCTGGCAGGGCTGTGCCAGCCCCGGGGATTTGTGATCAAAGAAGGACAAGGTGCTGAGGGAAGGGACAGATACATCAGCCAATTAGTCATTATTAATCCCTGGGGATGTGTTCAGCCATTAATTGTAACTGCACTCTGCTAATTCAGACACAGACACTGCAGCACTTGGGGCTGGCTGGCTGCTGGCATCTTCAAAACTTGTGAAAAATCCATCTCACAAATGACTTTGTTCCCCTGGTGTTTACGGCCCTTTGAGCAGCCTAAAAGTGCTAAAAGGCAATAACCTCAGCTCTGCTTTCCCAGGGAAAATCCTGAACATCCACCCGTCCCTGCTGCCGTCCTTCAAGGGAGCGCACGCGCACAAGCTGGTGCTGCAGGCCGGGGTCAGGGTCACGGGCTGCACCGTGCACTTCGTGGCTGTGAGTACCCCTGCTGCCCCTCCTGCCCCTCTGCATCCCCCCTGTGAACATCTGCCCCTCTGCATCCCCCCTGTGAACATCTGCCCCTCTGCATCCTCCCCTTTCAACATCTGCCCCTCTGCATCCTCCCCTGTGAACATCTGTCCCTCCTGCCCCTTTGCATCCTCCCCTTTGAACATCTGCCCCTCTGCATCCTCCCCTGTGAACATCTGCACCTCTGCATCCTCCCCTGTGAACATCTGCCCCTCCTGCTCCTCTGCATCCTCCCCTTTGAACATCTGCACCTCTGCATCCTCCCCTGTGAACATCTGCCCCTCCTGCCTCTTTGCATCCTCCCCTTTGAACATCTGCACCTCTGCATCTTCCCCTGTGAACATCTGCCCCTCTGCATCCTGCCCTGTGAACATCTGCCCCTCTGCATCCTCCCCTTTCAACATCTGCCCCTCCCTGGCTCTCTGCAATCCTCCCTTTTGAACACTCTCACCTCAGAGCCTGCTGGGAGCACCCTAAACCCTCGTGTTTGATCCCCTGCCCTCTGTGTTCAGAACTTTGTATCCAGAGGAGGTGGAGATTTTCTTGTGACCATACAGTGCTGTAGTTTGCTGGCTCTGGAGAAGGAATGGAAATGGATAATTTGTCCAGGAGTTGAAGCTTTCCCTAAGGGAACATCTTCCCTAAGCATCCCACTGCTGCCTTCCACCCACTGGAGAGGGGGAATAGTTAATGTAAGGCCTTGGTGAAGCCAAAGACTTTGTTAAACATGGCCCAAACTTCCTGGGTTTTATCCTAAGCCTGCCTTGTTTCTTGCTTTCAAGAAAAAGAAAAAAACAGGTACAAACAAACAAAACCCCTACTGGAAATGGCACAGGATTTGTTAAGGAGTGATCAGATATTTGTGGGAACAGAGAAAAACTTGACAATTTATAAAGAGGAAAGAGATCTCAGCTTCAGAGCCGTGTTTTTTCAGGCCAGGGATCATTGGTTCCCTTTTGGTCACTTCTCAGGGTTCAAAAGTCTCTCCTCTCCCTCTGCTGCTGGAATCTGTCTCAGCATTTTTGCTTTCCCTTGGAAAAAGAGAATAGAATCACTTTTCCCAATAGAAGGGAAAACTGCATTCTTCTCTCTCTGCCATGACTTGGTGTTTCTCTGTGTGGCAGCTGCTGAGGAACAACCCCTGCCCTGCAGGGCTCTGCCCCAGCAGTGTTCCAGGGAAGATCTGTCCTGGCTCTGTGCAGCCCTTGGCTCATTCCCCCTCTGACTGGATGTCCTGCCCAGCCCAGCCCCGCCTGTCCCTGAGCTTTTCTGGGATAGAATTGTTGCTGTTCTGCTGTTCTGCCTCCCTCCTGCTCTCTCTGAACCCTTCCCAACCACAGCCAGCCCCTGCTCTCCCCATCCCGTGCTCTCCCCATCCCACCAGCGCAAACCCCGGTTCCCACCAGCTCCCCGAGGCACCCCCGGCCTCCCCTCCGTGCCAGCCCGACCTTGCCGCGTGTGTTGCAGGAGGAGGTGGACGCCGGGGCCATCATCTTCCAGGAGGCGGTGCCGGTGAAGCTGGGGGACACGGAGGCCACGCTGGCCGAGCGGGTGAAGGAGGCCGAGCACCGCGCCTTCCCCGCCGCGCTGCAGCTGGTGGCCAGCGGCGCCGTGCGCGTGGGCGAGGCGGGCAAGATCTACTGGAAATAGAGCCGGGCCTGGCACGGGCTCTGCACTCACCTCTGCCTCACACGGTTCAAGGCTCAAATCCCAGGAAAGCCACCTGTGGGAATTTGGGGGCCGTTCCCAGAGGGTGCAGCCATGGCTCCTGTAAGTGCTTCCTCATTTTAATCGCTTCCTCGGCCAATGTTTTGGTTCTCTCAGTCGCGTTCCTGACAACCCCAGTGCGGCCCCGGGGTGGACTGGAGACAACACTGGAGACCCTTCCGTGCAAAACCACAATCAGTCTGGGAAGTGCACAAGCCTTTGTCACATGGCTGTCTCCAGCATTGGGATTAACTTCCACTCTTGCCAGGTGGGGAACATGGTGAATACCCAGCTGTGAATATCCAGCTGTGAATATCCAGCTGTGATACCCAGCTGTGAACACCCAGCTGTTTGCCAGCCACCAGGGCTGTTCCCTCACAGGGACCCTCCTTGTGCTGGGAAGTGCTGCTGAGGGAAACTGCAATGGAAGAGACAGACAAAGGCAGAACCCTCCACTCTAAAAACCTCATCAGACCAGGAAAAATGGACTCCCCAAACACCAATTACTGGATTTTTCTCCATTTGCTGCCTGGTTTGATGGTGGTGGATCCCATCTGGCCCAGACCCTTGACACATCCTGTCATTTCCAAACCTGAACCTGCTGTGCCAGCAGCATTCAGTGTCTGCTGCCCCTTTTTTCTGCAGCATTCCCATGTGAATTCCCACAAATTCCCCTCAGATTCAGGGTTTTATTTTTTTACATGAGTAGAAAAACCAGACACAAAAGAAGTCCTTGGCTTGTGAAACATTCCTCAGGAATTCTGAAGTGCCTTTATTCTGGAACCAGTGTTTTCACCTGCAATAACACTGAGGGACACCCAGGAATTATAAACATTTGGAAAACAATTGGGGTTTTTGTGCAGCTCAACACTTGTGGTTTTCTTTTACTATTTTCATATAGTTATGAAACCATTTTAATGTTCTTACTGAAAAGATCAGGTTTCCCACACACAAAGCAGATTCCCTTTAACATAGAATCAGAGAAATCTGATTTTTAATCAGAGAAAGCAGATTGTATTCTGGGCTCTGATGTCCTGACGGTACTCCCATGTTGGCATATTCTCCTTTGGGATTTGAAATAAAGCCTAATAAATTAAAATAAAAAATTCTATCTACAAGTATTTCCTTGGAATTGATTCCCAGGGCTGTAGGGGGGAGGAGGGAAGGGGCTGTGCATGGTCTGGGGGCCGTGGGTCAGTGGGGAGGTCACAGCTCCAGCCAGGGAAGACAGAGAAAATAAAGACTTGGAGGGGTGAAATCACTGCCTGTGCAGATAATCAATATCACATTATTGATCAGAGCAGCTGATCACTGCAGAGAGGCCAACACAGAGAGCTGTCCCAAATCCAACATCCATCTCCATCACAGGCTCCTTGGTCCAGATTCTGATATTTTGCCACATGAGCCTGATGTGAAATGGGATTTCCCAGAGCCACACAAGGTTTGGGGGTTGGGGAGGGACCTCAGAGCCCACCCAGTGCCACCCCTGCCATGGCAGGGACACCTTCACTGTCCCCAGTGTCCAGCCTGGCCTTGGGCACTGCCAGGGATGCAGGGGCAGCCCCAGCTGCTCTGGGCACCCTGTGCCAGGGCCTGCCCACCCTGCCAGGGAACAATTCCTCATTGCCAAGATCCCACCCAGCCCTGCCCTCTGGCACTGGCAGCCATTCCCTGGGTGCTGTCCCTCCATCCCTTGTCCCCAGTCCCTCTGCAGCTCTCCTGGAGCCCCTTCAGGCCCTGCCAGGGGCTCTGAGCTCTCCCTGCAGCTTCTCCTGTCCAGGTGAGCCCCCCCAGCTCTCCCAGCCTGGCTCCAGAGGGGCTCCAGCCCTGGAGCAGCCCTGTGGCTCCTCTGGGCTCTCTCCAGCAGCTCCATGACTTTGGTGTCCCACTCTTGAGCAGCAAGTCCTGTTTGGGGTTACTCTGGGAAGCTCCCACTGCTCTGCCACAGAAATGGATCCCTTGGAAGGATGAATTCCCCTTGGAAACACCAGATCAGTTTTACCGCTCAAGCCCTGTCCATGTAACACATTTTCTCCTTTACAGCTTAAAAGACAGAATGAAGGAATTCCAAACCTGAAAAGCCAGCCTGGCTCCCACCATGGATTTTCCAAGGGGGTGTAACGAAAGCTGTGATCTCAGGGAAAAGGCTGGGAAGGGAAACTTGGGATACTGAGACATCCAAGAGAAGCACATGGAGGAGAAGGGAAGAGGAGGGAAAACGAGCTGAGCCCGAGCTCCTCAAGGACCTGCCCAGAGCCCCTCAGGGATTCACCCAGATTCCCTCAGACACCTCCTCAGAAGCCCTCGGGGACTGGCCCAGAGTCCCTTAAGGACCTGCCCAGAGCCCCTCAGGGTCCTCAAGGATCTGCCCAGAGCCCCTCGGGGATTCACCCAGATTCCCTCAGAGACCGGCCCACAGCCCCTCAAGGATCTCCCCAGAGCCCCTTGGGGACCTGCCCAGAGCCCCTCAGAGTCCTCAAGGACCTGCCCAGAGCCCCTCAGGGACCTCCTCAGAGCCCCTCAGGGACTCGCCCAGAGCCCCTCAAGGATCTACCCAGAGTCCCTCAGGGATTCACCCAGATTCCCTCAGGGTCCTCTCCAGAGCCCATCGGGGACCTCCCCAGAGTCCCTCAGGGACCGACCTAGAGCCCCTCAGGGACCCGCCCCAGAGCCCCTCAGGGTCCTCCCCAGAGCCCCTCGGGGTCCTCCCCAGAGCCCCTCAGGGACCGGCCCAGAGCCCCTCGCGTTCCGGCGGCTCCTCGGGAGAGGCCGCTCCGCGTCCCCGCTCCTCCTCGGGGCTCAGGCTCTGGCTCTGCCGCCTCCAGCACGTTCTTCCGTGGGCTCCCAGCCATGCGGCCCCGCTGGCCACGAGCTGCAGGGCCAGGGGGAAGGCCCTGAGCTCGGCCTCCTGCAGCCGCTCGCCCAGCGCTGCCTCCGTGTCCCCCGGCCCCGCGGGCAGCGGCTCCCGGCGGATGGCGGCGCCGGCGCCCGGCTCCTCCTGCGGGCACAGAGCGAGGGAGGCCCGGGCAGCACCGCGGAATGGGCTCGGGTGTGCGGCAAGAAAGGATTTCTGCTCCTCCTGGGAGGGGGAGAAATGGGAAAATCCCACCCCAAAACACAAGGGAGGAAGACAGGGCTTCAAGCAACTCCAAATCTTCCTGGTTTTTACTGTAATAATCCCAAGGTTCCCGCCTCTTCCCACACCTGTTACCTCTGCCTGTTTCTGCCCCCAGAAAGAAAAGGAAAAAAGCAAATGGCTAACTTCCAAATTTTCCTAATTTCCCAGTTCTGAGGCCACTCACCAGGACAAAATGCACGGTGCAGCCCGTGACTTTGAACCCACTTTCCAGGGGCTCTTGCTGGGCATTCCCATCCTTGATGAGTGGAAAAAGTGATGGAGAAGCATTCAAAATTTTCCCTGGGCATCAGTGTGAGAAGAGAAAAAACAAACAAACAAACAAACAAAAAAAAGAAAAATAGAGATAATTTGAACTGAATTTCCTTAAAAATAAAATTAGGTGTGATCACCAGTGCAAACCCTGCTCAGCACTGCTCTGAGGGAATTCTGCTCTTCCAGGAGCAGGGGTGCAACAACATTCCCAAAGGAGCCTGTCCAGGCTGTCAGTGAGTGAGTAACTCCTGAGCAAGGCCTCAGGAGCTGGCGCTAACTCACTGCTCACCCTTCACTAACTCACTGCTCACCCCTCACTAACTCACTGCTCACCCCTCACTAACTCACTGCTCACCCTTTATTAACTCACTGCTCACCCTTCACTAACTCACTGCTCACCCCTCACTCACTTGGGGCACACACATAACTGTGTCAGGGTGTGCAGAACATCACAGGAGGGAGAAATCCCTCCTGGGAATGGATAAATCCATCCTCCTCCCATTTTTCTCTGAGTGGGAACTGCAGGACTCCCCAGCACAGCTCCCTGGCAAAGGATGGGACCAAGCTCCTGGGGAAGGCACAGAGCCACCCCACAGCCCCAGTTTGCCCCTCTCTCACTGCTGAGGCAGCACAAGGGGCTGCTCTGGCAATCCTCAACCAGAATCCCAATACAATCCCACTGCCAGAGGGAATGGAAGCAAAATCCCAACACCTTCCCACTGGCAGAGGGAATGGAAGCAGAATCCCATATTCAGAATTCCCACACCAGAATTCTCACAGTCCCACTGCCAGAGGGAATGGAGGCAGAATCCCAACACAGCCCTATTACCAGAGGGAATGGAAGCAGAATCCCATATTCAGAATTCCCATAGTCCCACTGCCAGAGGGAAGGGAAGTAGAATCCCATATTTAGAATTTCCACACCAGAATTCCCATAGTGCCACTGCCACAGGGTTTCCTTCTTGGAATGTCAGCAGTGCCAGCAGGGCAGTGATTTTATAAAAGCACAAGAAACTCTTGACAGTGGAATCCTGGTGAGACCAGCCACCCCTGCTTTAGTTTCTCTTTTGGATTTGATTCCTTACCTTTCCATTTTCGGAGAAAAGGGCTGGACAGAACCCTCATGAACCCTGACAGGCAGATCAGCTCCACAGAGAATTCCTCCAGGACTCGGTCAATGGTGCTGTCGAATTCCGAGCGGCTCCCGTACAATTTGTGATCAATCACCTGGGGCAGTGAGAGACAATGAAAGGTGGGGTTGGCAGCAGCTGCTTGGGCAATAGAGAGGAACAAACCAGATTAATTGCAGGGCACTCCATGATTTAAAAAGAGGGTGCAGTAAGGTGAGGTTGCTCTGTTCTGCCATGTCCCAGGTGAGAGGAAATGTCCCTAAATTGCACCAAGGGAAGTTCAGATTGGAGATTAGAGACAATTTTTCCCTTTTAAGAGTGGTCAGGCACTGGAATGAGTTTCCCAGGGAGGTGGTGGAGTCAATTGGCCAGACCCTGTGGGTAAGGGGAGGAGGAGGTCCTTTATTTCTACCCCACCTCCCACTTTCAGCCCCCCAGGTGATTCCTGACTCTCCTGAGGACCTTCAAACAAGGAGCTCACAAAACTTTGTGCCCTTGCCTGTGAAAATGTGAATGAATTTTGGTGTCACTTTTTTTTTAGACATGAGTCAGAAAAATATCACATGAATCCAACTCAGGAGCTGAAGAAGCTGCTTCAGAACCTTTCCATGCAGGGACACCCTCTAGCAGAGTTAATTCCCATCTGTGCACAGCTGTAAAAACACCTCCTCAAACCCACTTAATATCAGAAAGGGGAGTTCCTGCCTTTGACATCCCGAGTCATGGAATGTTCTCAGACAATGCTGGTGGTCCCTGCCAGGGGTTTTTATGGAACAAGCCAGAACAAATTCCTGTCCCCGAGAGCTGCCTTGTGCCCACAGGCAGGAGAAAACTTGTGTGGGACTGGGGACAATGTGAGACACAGGTTTTCATCCTGGAGAGGAGAAAGCTGCAGGAGAGCTGCAGAGGGACAGGGGACAAGGGATGGAGGGACAGCACCCAGGGAATGGCTGCAGTGCCAGAGGGCAGGGCTGGGTGGGATCTTGGCAATGAGGAATTTTTCCCTGGCAGGGTGGGCAGGCCCTGGCACAGGGTGCCCAGAGCAGCTGGGGCTGCCCCTGCATCCCTGGCAGTGCCCAAGGCCAGGCTGGACACTGGGGACAGTGGGAGGTGTCCCTGCCATGGCAGGGGTGGCACTGGGTGGGATTTAAGGTCCCTCCAACCCAACCCAGTCTGGGACTCTGTGAGTCTAAGGAGGGATGAACCCAGGAGACAACACATTCCTGTGCTTTAAAGAACTTGAAATTTGACTGATTTCAGCCAAAGCTTGAGGCTCGTGGGCTGCAATCTCAGACCCAAACCATCCATTGAAATCCCTTCCCTGGGATGCAGCACTCACTGCTGAGCTGGAAAAAGCCCCCAGAGCCCAGTGAGGAGTCCCAGCTCTGTGCTCCATCCACGGGGAAAGTTTCACAGTGAAATGAAGCCTCAATGCTCAACAAGCATTTCCTGACCAGCCACAGGCTCAGCAGCTGGGAACAGAAAGGAGAAGGGGATGTGTCCTTACTGTTATAGAAGGATAATGAGATAATTTGCTCTTGCAATTAAGAGATGAATACTGAGAATATTAAGAGAAGCTTTAGTGATGTATAGTTATGTTATTGTGGTTTAGATGTCCTCTGTTCTCCCCACAGTCCCTTTCCCCCTCTGTATTGTTCCCAGCAGACAGCCTGGGCTCTCTGGCACAGGTAGAAAGAACCCATGTGCACACACCCCTTGCATGGGAGAGTCAGGAATGGAAAAGCTTGGTGCTGGGGGGAACATGACAACACCTGATCTTCAATCAAGTTGCAAGAAATTAGTGTCCACCAAAAACTGCAAAGAAGAGCTGACTGACAGACTTTGGGAGGGACCAGGGCTGGCTGGTGCAACCCTGAGGGGTGTAAGAGGCAAAGCATCAATCTTGAAGATTAGGCAGCCACTAGGGCAGCTCCCAGCGCTGCAATTTTTCCTCATTTCATCCTTTTGCTATAATTCCTGTCGAGGTTTAACAAACCCTTGAACCCTTTCTGTCGGAATGGGGTGCAGGGGTTGCATGGTCGGGATGTACAGAGACAAGAGATCTCTGCAGGCAGGTCAGGAACTTGGGGTTTATTGCAAAGGGCCTGGGTGCAGGGCCCTGCTGGGATTTGGGGTTTATTGCAAAGGGCCTGGGTGCAGGGCCCTGCTGGGATTTGGGGTTTATTGCAAAGGGCCTGGGTGCAGGGCCCTGCTGGGATTTGGGGTTCATTGCAAAGGGCCTGGGTGCAGGGCCCTGCTGGGATTTGGGGTTTATTGCAAAGGGCCCTGCTGGGATTTGGGGTTTATTGCAAAGGGCCCTGCTGGGATTTGGGGTTCATTGCAAAGGGCCTGGGTGCAGGGCCCTGCTGGGATTTGGGGTTCATTGCAAAGGGCCTGGGTGCAGGGCCCTGCTGGGATTTGGGGTTTATTGCAAAGGGCTCTGCTGGGATTTGGGGTTTATTGCAAAGGGCCTGGGTGCAGGGCCCTGCTGGGAGCTGCCAGGCACAGCTGGAGCAGGACTGAGAGAAGAGAGGGGTAGAACGTAAGAGAGTAAAAGGGGTGAGAGCTAAGAGTGTGGGAAGAAGAGGAAGATGCAGTGGAAAGAGCAAAGAGAAGAGAAGGGAAGGGAAGAAAAAGTGGTTGAAGTTTCCATTCCAATACAATAAATCATCTTCTGTGTTGAATATTCTGATTCTCACTAACCAATCTAGTGCAATATACAAATCCTATAGCATTTCCATACAGCCTATAAGAATCACTACATTACCATCCTGTGTTACATTTTAAACCCCAAAACCTCCTCTTTGGATGCTTCTGCCAAGCTGCAGGGTCTGCTCTGACCCTTGGACCTGTCTGCAAGCAGAGGATGTTGTTTCATCAAAAGGGGATCACCTTCAGCTGCCACACCATTGTTTTCCAGTTGTTCAGTAACTGAGGGATCTCAAAACTTGCTTTCATTTCAATCTCGCTTATAGTTTCTATATTCTCAAAATCTTTTGCCAGGCAATCATATTTATGAGGCTTTCCTGTTCCATGCACCCCAACACCTCTCACAGTGAGCAGTGGTTTCCCTGCTTACCCGTGCGGGGATCCCGGCGCGGGCGGCGCTGCGCAGCTCCGGCACCCCGGGCCTGTTGGAGATGACCAGCACCAGCTGGGCACAGCTGCCCGGCTCCCGGGCAGAGCTGATCAGGGCAGGCAGGGCCGTGCCTCCACAGGGAGAGAGAGAGGGGACACGTCAGCACCCACCTGGGCAATGTCTGAACCCTTTCCCCTCAGGGAAATCCCCAGAGCTCTGCCTTGGAACAATTTACCACAGAGTTTCCCCCACCTGGACAGACAGATTCCCCACCATGGACTCCTTCTTAGCAATGAATCACTCCTGTTCCCTTCCCCATATGTCCCAAATTCTCCTTTCCCTGTTCCCTCATGGGTTGTGGTATCCCTGGTGGCCAGCCCCATCTTCCCTGTAGGGCAGTGTCCTTTGCCCTGCCCCTTGTGCCACCCCTGTGCCCTCAGACCGTTGGCCACTGACCCCACACTTAACCCTGTGCTTTGTCTTTTGTCCCTGGTTTCCCTTCAGCCTGCTGAAATAAACCTCACTGGAACTGACCCTGCAAAGGCCCTTCTGCCTCTCTTGGCTGAGCTAGCTGTGGTGAGTGTGGATGTTACAGATACATATTACAATATTGGCTTTTCACAAATACTAAAGTGGATTTTATATGTGTGGTGTTAAAGTAACTTTGTTATAAAGATATGGTTTTGTTTCTGTTGTTAATTCAGCTCAGTGAAATAGCTGATATAAATGTGCTTGTGTTAAACTGCCTGCTTGGGTGGGATCACACCCAGTGAACACAGGATGAGCACACCTGTACACATCTGCCAGCTATCAGTGCTCAGTGTCTGAAGGCAGTATGGGCCAGGGCCAAAACTGGAGGTGATGATAAAAAAGGACTAAAACCACACCCAAGGAGTACACATGCTCTAAAGAGGTGGACCCAAGATAAAGATATGCTAAAAAATTCTTAGAATATGTGAACTGGTTTGGGGAAAAGTTTGCTGTGCATAAGGGTCTATGAATATGCAAAGGGATGATGTGATGAAAAAGTATTTAAGGAGTATCCCTGATGATAACAGGGTGCTCTTGGCTGAGTAATAACCTTACTCTGTGTTCTTGTCTCCTGTTGTCCTTTAATAAACTTTTTACATTTTCACAGGAGAGTGAACCTGTTTTTCACAGGGGACTTGACTGCCTTGCCTGAATGCCTCCCCAGGCAGTTTTTCCACAGGAGATGCTTATTGGGGATTACAGCTAGCAGCATCACCATGTAATCCCCACTCTGCTCCACCACCGCCCTGGGAGGGGCTCTCAGCTGCTGCTCAAAGATCTGCTCACCCACAAACAGCCCTGAGGGTGGGGGCACTGACAAAGCTCAGGTTTTAAGCAGTGCAGCACAACTCTTTGACCTAAAGTGAAACCCTGGACTTTGAGAGGTCTGGAGATTGCACTGGAAGAAAGGTCAGGTGGGCACACCTGCACCAGCCTCTGCTGTGAGGACACTCTCTGTGCCAGGACAAGTGACAGCTCACCTGCTCCAGAGACAAGAACAGCCACCTTCACCTTCCTCTTCCTGGGCTGGGGCTGGATCTCAGCACTGCTGGTGTCCAGCAGCTGCTGGGGGCTGCTCAGCTGCAGGGCCTCTGCAAGATTCTCCACTTCAATGTGAGAACCTGCTCCAAACACATGAGAAAAGTGTTAGATTTTTACCTTTCCTTCTAAACTGACTTTATGTAGTTCATGAATAATATTTCAACGACAAGAAATTGCATCAGCAATGAATTTATGCTGGCACAGATGGAGCTCCAGAGGGATTCAGTGCTAGAGCAGCCCAGGTCCCAGGAGCTGTGCTGGCCTCTGGTGCTCACAGAGTTGTTCACAAAGGCCCAGGAATGGCCTTTTCAAGGATTAGTCTCATCTTTTATACCTCCCATGTTGCAAAAGGACACTAAAAATGGTGCTGACAGAGCTGAGGTGACATTTTGGCTGCCCAAACTTTGGGTTTCCAGAGGGATTTTGGTTCCTGTCCTGCTGGATGTCAGTCAGTGCCACACCAGGGTTCAGCCTGACCATCACCACACAGGACTGTACAAAGCTGTGGCCTGTCCTCAGCCTTTACACAGGGCTGTGTGAGCTGGGAAGGGCTGGACAGGAGGGGAGGTGATCACCATGAGGTGGTAAAGTATCCCCTGATTTTTGGAACAATCAGCACAGGGATTCCCTGAAGCCTCAGGGAGGGGAAGAGGTCATCCAGGTGCTGCCACTCTGAAACAAGAACTCATTTCTCATTTATTTAATACTGAAATGTAGATGTGGAGGTGTCCAGCAGCCTCCAGCCTAGTGAAACAACAGCAAAGTGGTGTGAACTACACAGATTTTGCAACAGGGAGTCTCTTCAGTCCCATGGGACACCTGCTCACCTGTGTGACAAGGGGCAACCACCCTCCCAATCAGCCAGGCCTCCTGCTGCCTCTGGATGTCCTGGAGAACGTGCTGGGCCAGCTCCTTCTGCACGACCAAGACAGCCCCAATCCCACAGGGAAGGGTCTGAGCCATCTCCTGTGCAGAGAGGTTCCCCTCCTTGTAGAGCCAGCCAAAGATTTCAGGGATCTTCCAGCTGAGAGCATCTGGGAAAGATTGAAATCAGTGTGTGGGCAGCACAAATGTTTGTTATAATTTATTATTTACTGTCTGCAATGACAGGGATGTGTCACAAGAGCTGGTAGAGAGCAATTCTTGCTGCCACAGAATCCCTAAATCCTGGGGCTGGCAAAGCACATGCAGTGCCAGCTGTGCCCCATGGGCACCTTGTCCCCAGCCCAGAGCACTCAGTGCCACCTGCAGGGGACACCTGCAGGGATGGGCACTGCAAAGCTCCCTGGGCAGCCCCTGCCAAGGCCTGAGCTCCCTTTCCATGGGCAAATTCCTGCTGCTGGCCAAGCTGAGGGCACCTTAAAACCCATCTCAGTCCATCCTCTGCCATGGCAGGGACACCTTCCACTATCCCAGGCTGCTCCAAGCCTCAGTGTCCAACCTGGCCTTGGAAATTTCTTTCTTTCCTTTCCAATTTCATTCTAGAGAAATACAACCCAACTCACAGACACCTTTGTTGCCCCCTCCCCATCCCCACTGTAATTTTAGACTCACATGAACATGGTTTTCTTTAGTACTTGAAACTTCTGAATTCTTTGTCCAATTTTGGCTTCATCAGAAAAAGTTCTGCCTTATAGTTGTCAGATGTGGTGGGGAAGCTACCAAAAAGTGCATTAAATGCGTGTGTGTGGAGAAAATCATGCAAATTTATTGGCCTTCCAAACCTCAGTACTTGGTCAAAATGTTTTGTTTGGAGAGGTGTCCTGAGGAACACACAATCTTCTCCAACACCTTTTGTCCTGGAGATCTGCTGCCCTTAATCTCCTCTGGAATCTCCCTTCTCCAACCAGGAGTGGGGCTCATGACTTGGAACAGGAATGGTTTTGGCAGCCCCTGGGGAAGCAGCCACTTGGGGCTGTTCCCCTCTGCAGGGACATTTCTGGGGATTCCACAGCTGAAGCTGGAGGTCAAGGCATTGCTGTACCTGAGTTCTGCCCCCAGGAGCCCCTCAGTACTCACCCAGGACGGCGCTGACGTGCTCGGGCAGGAGCCTGGAGATGCCCCCCAGGAGCCCCTCGGCCGTGGGGGCAAAGCCCTTGACGTGCCCTGAGCGAAGGATGGGCAGCAGAGCTGGGCTGAACATCTTCCCTGGGGTCAGCAAAACGTCTCCTGCAAGGAACAGCCTGGGATCAGTCCTGTTCAAAACCCATGGAGAGGCTTAGAATCAAAAATCACAGAATTGTGTGGGTGGGAGGGACCTTAAATCGCACCCAGAGCCAGCTCTGCCATGGCAGGGACACCTCCCACTGTCCCCAGTGTCCAGCCTGGCCTTGGGCACTGCCAGGGATGCAGGGGCAGCCCCAGCTGCTCTGGGCACCCTGTGCCAGGGCCTGCCCACCCTGCCAGGGAACAATTCCTCATTGCCAAGATCCCACCCAGCCCTGCCCTCTGGCACTGGCAGCCATTCCCTGGGTGCTGTCCCTCCATCCCTTGTCCCCAGTCCCTCTGCAGCTCTCCTGGAGCCCCTTCAGGCCCTGCCAGGGGCTCTGAGCTCTCCCAGAGCCTTGTATTCTCCAGGCTGAATTCAAAGGATTTGTTTCAAAGGTCATGGGGTGTTTTTGGGAATGCTTCCCAGACAGGTTCTCTCCCAGTCCTTGCAGAAGGCCTTGGGAAGCAGGCAGATGTAGCCATGATGACTTTAATGAAAAATTTAATGAAAAATCCTCTCCTTAGGATTTTGTCTCCTGAGAAGCTGAGAGGCCTCAGGAAGAAAATGCAAACGGTGATTATCTGCTGCTGTGGAATGCAACAGGTGCATCTGGGATTGGTCTCGTGGCTGTTTCTAATTAATGGCCAATCACAGTCCAGCTGTCCAGACTGTCTCAGTCAGTCACAAACCTTTGTTTATCATTCTTTTTCTATTCTTAGCCAGCCTTCCGATGAAATCCTTTCTTCTATTCTTTTAGCATAGTTTTAACATAATATATATCATAAAATAACAAACCAGGCCTTCTGAAACATGGAGTCAACATTCTCGTCTCTTCTGTCCTTGTAAGAGCCCTGCGCACACCATCCCAGGCAGAAGCTGCCCACTCGTTCAGAGCCGTGGGCACCATCCCCACCCCACGGAGCGCCGACCCCCGCCCGACGGGAGCAGCCCCGGCCCCGCGAACGCCTGGGGAGGGAGGGGAGCGCACCCAGCGTGGTGTGCCCGCAGCTGCCCGGCGCTGGCGAGGAGCAGCGCAGCGCGGATGTCAGCAGGATCCTCCGCACGACGCCGAAGCCGCGGCCGTGGATGCCGGGGGAGCCCAGCCCCAGGAGCGCGTCCCCCTCCCGGGCTCGCTGCAGCCCCGGCAGGCGCTGGCCCCGCTGCACCGCGCCCACCGCGAACCCCGCCAGGTCACAGAGCCCCGGGGCACACGGGGCTGCCACTTCTGTCACCTCCTCGCCTGCAAGGGGACACAGCGGTCAGCACCTCCTGCGTGTGGTGTTTTACACTCACAGAATCACAGAATGGTTTGGGCTGGGAGGGATCTTAAACCCACCCAGTGCCACCCCTGCCATGGCAGGGACACCTCCCATTGTCCCCAGTGTCCAGCCTGGCTTGGGCACTGCCAGGGATGCAGGGGCAGCCCCAGCTGCTCTGGGAATTCCATCCCAGCTCCTCCCCACCCTCCCAGGGAACAATTCCTACCCTGTATCCCACCTGCCCTCCCTCAGCTCAAAGCCATTGCTGTAACTCCATTTTAAATTTATGGCATCTCTAAAGTCAGCAGCACATCCAGGGACACACAGCCCAAGAAGATTCAGATATATTTTTAAAATCCTTCTTGGTTTGTTACTTCACCTCAAGACTCCAACAAAACAAAGCTTCATGAAAGAATAAGAAGTGATTTTGTCATTGTTAATTCTGGTACTCACGTGGCACCTCCCTGAGTATGGGAGAGGACATGGAAACATGAACACTGAACAGTGTGAGGCTTCCAGTTCTGCTCTCCTTGGTTCAGGGATAAAGAAGGAAGAACAAAGATCCAAATGCACAAATACTAAACCCCATCTTTCTGTGCTGACCCATTTTACAGACCAGGAATAACTGAAGCACAAATTCTCAACTGTTTTTGCCACCAAACACAAACCAACAATTCCAGGCCACATTCTGCCTCCACCTCCCAAGTCCATTTCTCTGGTGATAAATTCAACCCCAGACCCTTCCCATGTCAGAGGAGAGGAGGTTCCCTACCCAGGAAAGCACATCCTGCACTCCTGCAAGCCTCAGCAATTCCTTCTTTGATGGTTTCCAGCACTTCAGCATCGAGTTTGCCACAGGACAAATGGCTGAGGAAGAAGAGGGGCTCAGCCCCCTGGGCCAGGAGGTCATTGACACACAGGGCCACCAGGTCCTGCCCGATGGTGTCGTGCCTTTTACAGACCTGGGCCACCTGCAAAACATGGTGGGAAGGGGAAACAGGCAAAACTCAATTATTCAGCTGTGAAATCAGCAGAAACCTTCTTCTATCTGAAAGGAAGCACTACAGGACATACATGGAAGACAGAACCTGGTTGAAATAAAGAGAAAACAGCTCATTTTCTTGCAGACAGAAAAAGAAAAATCCATTTTTGCTTTTTTAAAATATTAGTTCAAATTTCAACCATAGAAATTCTATTTCAGCTACAGAGAAATTGTCATTTTGAGATTTTTTTTTGTTTGCTTTCTGGAATATTATCATAGAAATTCCATGATTATCATAGAATCATGGAATGATTTGGGTTGGGAGGGACCTCAGAGCCCACCCAGTGCCACCCCTGCCATGGCAGGGACACCTCCCACTGTCCCCAGTGTCCAGCCTGGCCTTGGGCACTGCCAGGGATGCAGGGGCAGCCACAGCTGCTCTGGGAATTCCATCCCAGCCCCTGCCAGGAAATAATTCCTAATTCCCAATATCCCAAGGGTGCAAAAGACCTTTAAGATCATCAGTGGATAAACTTCCAAGGAGGTTCCTTTCACTGGCACAGCTCCACCTGTGCAGAAAAGGCCAGGACAGAGGGATGGGTGAGGGGATAATGTGGAATAAACACCACTGGATTCCCACTGGGGAGGGAGCAGCACCCAAACAGAGCCTGGGCTTGCATTCCTGATTGATTTCCCTGGCTGCTGGGCTGGGCAGTGCCATGGAAACAGGCACCCCATGGCCTGTGCTGCATGACAGCACCTCCCTGCCCCTGCTCCAGCAGCAATCCTGCAGGCAGCTGCTGCCAACCTGTCCTTGGCAAGGAGGAACCTTGGGAACACAGCTGGGGATGGCTCTGTGCCAGGCACGGGAACAAAGGCCCACAGGAGCCTCACCAATCACTTTTCATGCTCAGGGGTGCCTGAGGGGCTGAGACTGCCAAAGATGTTCAGGATGATTCTGCTCAGTCTCCTGCTGTTTGCTGTCCTGGCATTAAAGGCAGAAATCATTTGAAAAAAGGGACATTGCTGTGCTTGACAGTGAAAGGAGCTTCAGATCTCCACTCTCCTGATGGCTGAAAATCTTGTGATTCAATAGATAAATAAATCCCCAGGTCAGCTTATCCTAATTCAGTACATAAATATATCCATGGTTCAATTTATCCCAATTCTCTACATAAATATATTCCCAACTCAGCTTGTCCTGTGTGTTCTTTGCTAATTAAAATTCTTTATTTCCCTGTTCTTTAATGTTTATTTCTTCCATCCTTCCTTTCCCCAATGCCCTGAACTCTTCTCCCTCTCCACACACAATTTATTAGGCTGAGCCTGCCAGTTCTCATTCCAACAACTCCCTGTGCTCCTCCACACAGACCCTCCTCACAGCCAGTGGAGCCTCCAGTTTAGAGCAGAAATTCTTCAGTGCCTCAAATTTTCAGCTAAATTCTGGGTTGTTATCATTTCACCACAAAATATGCACATCCTCAATGAAGTGTGCCCTGGCCTGGCACAAATAACAATTTCCAAAGTGCAGGTGCCCACTGTGGTGGAGTCAGGAGTGTTTGTGGAGCTCAGGAGGGTGCAGGTGGTGGCACTGGCTGTGGCACTGGATCAGCCCTGGCAGGTTTCTGGAACCCTGGTTCCTGAGAATTTCTGATTTTCTGTGCTAACAAACACTGACCCCCAAGAGAACTGCATTTGACCTGAAACCTGTGGAGAAAACTTCAAAAATTAAATACTAAAACTGAAATTATGATGTGTAGTTTAAATGGAATTGTGTAATATCACGTGGTAAAATACTTAGAGTTTAAAGTTTTAGAATATAGTAATTTATAAAAAACAAGATAAAAGTTTTAAAGCAGAAGCTACTCCTTCTTCTTTACCTTCTTCTTCATAGGTTTAAGTACTATTGTATAATTAGATAAAAAAGTCCACATTACAAGTAATAAGTAGTTAGTTACTAAGTTAAAAGTAAAAATAATTCAAGTGTAATTTCTTAATTAGACAGTTTATCCTTAAATAAACTTACAGAAAGAAAAACACAATTCCATTTTTTACCTTGTTAGTAAAGTACTGTCAAACTCAAAATTTGTAAGACTGTGACTTAAAAAAAACTAATGAACATCTAAGTCCATGATACAACAATATACAAACATGTAAAGAAACAACATAAAGACATCAAAGTCAGTTAAAAAAAGGTCAAATCTCACATAGGGTGGGTGAGGAAATGCCTTAAGGCTGAAATCCTCTTGCAAAACTATACGGAAAAACTCTTTTTCCCTGTAACACATGAGAGTATAGAGAGATGAAATTGTTCAAATTGCTATCAAACAAAAGCCTCCACACCAAAATTAACAGGTAGTAAAATAGTTGTAATCTATAAGAAGCTTAAACAGAGAAAGAGAGAAAAATTATAAGACCTAATACCCCCAAAGAGAGAAGATGACAACCTCTATTTCCCTTCTCTATTTCCATATCTATTTCAGATAAAGATTGTTTTAGAAATAAATAATTTTTAAAAAAATTAAAAAATAATAAAAATCAACAGCAGGGGGCATCAGTTGTTCTGCAGTGGAGCTGCCAGTTAATTACTAATTACCTGCAGTTTGGGTCCAAGGCCCTTGGTCTGGGACACCAGGATGGGATCATCATAGCCAGATGCCCTCAGGTCAAAGAAAGCAGCAAAGCCTCCTCCTTCTGAGCGACCTCCTGCTGAGGGCAAACACAGCATGGGCTGGATTATGGGGAATAAAATACCCAAAACTCTCACCAAGAAAAGAACTGCAAATTATCCCCAAATCCCTGGGGCTGGCACAGCCCATGCAGTGCCAGCTGTGCCCCGTGGGCACCTTGTCCCCAGCCCAGAGCACTCAGTGCCACCTGCAGGGGACACCTGCAGGGATGGGCACTGCAAAGCTCCCTGGGCAGCCCCTGCCAAGGCCTGAGCTCCCTTTCCATGGGCAAATTCCTGCTGCTGGCCAAGCTGAGCCTGCCCTGGCCCAGCCTGAGGCCGTTCCCTCTGCTCCTGTCCCTGTTCCCTGGGAGCACAGCCCGACCCCCCCCGGCTGTGCCCTCCTGGCAGGGACTTGTGCAGAGCCACAAGGGCCCCCTGAGCCTCCTTTGCTCCAGGATTTTTATTGCTATTATTTAATTAATTTATTTATTTCCATTATATTCCTCCCCATTCCATAATCCCCTCCATGGCAAGGCAGGCATTTGTTAATTCATCATAAGAGGAGTGACAAGAAAGAAATTGATTTTCTTTCTTCATGCTGATCCCAGCCCAATTTCCCAAGCTCAGTTTCAATGCCACGAGTGCATTGCCCAACCCTCAGGGAGAAAAAAGTCCAAATACTGAGGGAATTCCCAGATTCTTCCCAGTCCTACCTGCCCTGGTGCCTCTCACAGCTGATGTTTGTGGCAGGCAGCTCAGAACCTCCCTGGCTCCAGCTGCCACGTGTCTGTCCTTGTACATCAGGGCCCTGTGGGGAGGGAAGGAGGAGCTGGCAGCAGCACTGACCCTTTCTGCAGGCCCAGCAGAGGTGGCCCAGATGTGAGGGGTAGGGGGGAACATCTGGGAGAGGCAGGGGGGAACATCTGGGCTGTGCTCACGTACAGGGGCTGGCGCAGCAGCCGCAGGCCCCGGTGCCCGATGTCCCTCCTGAAGGTGGCCCCCTGGAAGTGGATGGTGGCCACCCCCCTGTTGGCTTCTCCCAGGGCTTCCATCAGGTCCTGCCTGACAGCAGCGATGGACAGGACTCTGCCACCACGGGTCACCACCCTGCCATCCTTCAGCGCTGTGCCCCCGTGGAACACCTGCAGCCCCAGCTCCTCGGCCTGCAGAAGCCCTGCAAAGACAAATTTGGGGATTCTCTGAGGGTTTTGAATTGCATTCTCTGTGGGCAATCTCAGATTTAAGGTGGGAAGAGCCCTTCAGGATCACCCAGTGCCACCCCAGCCCCACAGCATCACCCCAATCCCTGTCCCCAAGGCCACATCCAGACTGCTCTGGGACAATTCAGTGACTCCAAACCTCCCTGGGCAGCTCAGCCCAAGGCCTGACCACTCTGCCAGGGAAATTTTCTGTCCAAGTCTCCAACCTGAGCCTGCCCTGGTGCCATCTGAGGCCATTTCCTCTCCTCCTTTCCCTGCCCCTCCTGGCAGGAGCTGTGCAGAGCACTGAGGTCCCCCCTGAGCCTCCTTTGCTCCAGGCTGAGCCCCTTTCCCAGCTCCCTCAGCTCCCCCTCCCAGGATTTGTTTTCCAGACATTTCCCCAGATCCATCACCTTCTGTGGGCAAAACACTGAAGATTGAAGTCCTTTATTCAGTCAAGGGAGAACAAGAGAAATTTTCACCTTTGCTTTTTTCTGAGAAACAGCATCATCAGTGAAAGGCTGCACGGGCCCAGGAATCCCCTTCTGGGCCAGCAGAGCATCATGGAATTCCAGACTGGTTTGGGCTGGGAGGGGCATCAGAGCCCACCCAGTGCCACCCCTGCCATGGCAGGGACACCTCCCACTGTCCCAGGTGCTCCCAGTCCCAGTGTCCAGCCTGGCCTTGGGCACTGCCAGGGATCCAGGAGTTTAGAATCAAAAATCCCAGACTGGTTTGCATTGGGAGTGACCCTAAATCCCACCCAGTGCCACCCCTGCCATGGCAGGGACACCTCCCACTGTCCCCAGTGTCCAGCCTGGCCTTGGGCACTGCCAGGGATCCAGGGGTGGAATTCCATCCCAGCCCTGCCCACCCTGCCAGGGAACAATTCCTCATTGCCCAGATCCCACCCAGCCCTGCCCTCTGGCACTGGAGCCATTCCCTGGGTGCTGTCCCTGCATCCCCTGGCAATTGTCTCTCTCCAGCTTTCCTGGGGCTCCTTCAGGCCCTGCAAGGCCACCCTGAGCTCAGCCCAAAGCTTCTCCTGTGCAGGTGAACAATGCCAGCTGTGCCAGCCTTTCCTCCCAGCACAGCTGCTCCATCCCTCTGCTCATCCTGGAGCCTCCTCTGCGCTCTCCCCTACAAGTCCACATCTGGGGCACCCCAAAATTAAAGAAAAATCCCAGAGGAGCAGCAATGTGGGATCCAGGAGCCTTCACAGGACACATCCCTGCCCTGTGCCAGGACAGCTGTGCTCTCTCTGGGATCTGTGGGGAATTTGTGCAGGGTTTTCCTGCAGGAAATCACAATCCACAGCAATTTCCTGCCTGGATTCTTCCCTCTCCCTGGCATTACACCATCAATGCTGATGTTACCTCTGCTTTTCCCCTATTCCATGCCCACTCCACACAATTCCCTGCAAAACCTGGAACTGCTCCACAAACACTCACAGGGGCTGCTCAGACACAGGGGAGCAAAACTGTGCAAGGTTTGGAGTTTTTTAAATTCCTGTTTGGAGGGAAGGATAAGGGAGCAGGAGGAACTGCTGCCATCACCTGGGAAATGAGAACCAAGCACAGTTTGTTTAAATTCTTCTTTTGATAAAGGAACAGGAGGAACTGCTGCCATCACCTGGGGAAATGAGAACCCAGCACAGTTTGTTTGAATTCCTATTTTGATAAAGAACTGCTGCCATCACCTGGGAAATGAGAACCAAGCACAGTTTGTTTAAATTCCTATTTTGATAAAGAACTGCTGCCATCACCTGGGGAAATGAGAACCCAGCACAGTTTGTTTAAATTCCCATTTTGATAAGGGAACAGGAGGAACTGCTGCCATCACCTGGGGAAATGAGAACCAAGCACAGTTTGTTTAAATTCCTATTTTGATAAAGAACTGCTGCCATCACCTGGGGAAATGAGAACCCAGCACAGTTTGTTTAAATTCCCATTTTGATAAGGGAACAGGAGGAACTGCTGCCATCACCTGGGGAAATGAGAACCAAGCACAGTTTGTTTTAATTCCTATTTTGATAAGGGAACAGGAGGAACTGCTGTCATCACCTGGGAAATGAGAACCCAGCACAGTTTGTTTGAATTCCTATTTTGATAAAGAACTGCTGCCATCACCTGGGGAAATGAGAACCAAGCACAGTTTGTTTAAATTCCTATTTTGATAAAGGAACAGGAGGAACTGCTGCCATCAGCTGGGAAATGAGAGCCAAGCACAGTTTTCTCCTTGTTACAGGCTCAAGGGATTCTTCCCCCTGGCCCTGCTGCAATCCAACCCATTTGCATCCTGTTTTAAGGAATACTCCAGAATAAAAGGTTTGTCAAGCCATTAAAATCAGAGAATCACAGAATATCCTGAGCTGGAAGCACACACAGGGATCACCCAGTCCAATGAATACTCCAGAATAAAAGGTTTGTCAAGCCATTAAAATCAGAGAAACACAGAATATCCTGAGCTGGAAGTGCACACAAGGATCACCCAGTCCAATGAATACTCCAGAATAAAAGGTTTGTCAAGCCACTAAAATCAGAGAAACACAGAATATCCTAAGCTGGAAGTGCACACAGGGATCACCCAGTCCAATGAATACTCCAGAATAAAAGGTTTGTCAAGCCATTAAAATCAGAGAAACACAGAATATCCTGAGCTGGAAGCACACACAAGGATCACCCAGTCCCACCCCTGGCCCTGCACAGGACACCCCAACAATCCCACCCTGGAAGCATCATCCAAAAATATGTGGTTTAATGTGAAAAAGAGAATAAAAACTAATAAACTCCATGAAACTCTGAAGTGGAAAATAACAACAGAATATTAACATAAATAAATAAATAATAACTATAATTATATAATGATAATGAAGAAAAAAAATAAGAAAATGATAATAAATAAAAGAATGGCTTGAATTCCATTGGTTTGACTGTCTTTTTTGCCAAAACTGGGGAGCCCTGGCCAGGAGCTGAGGTGCTGGGCTGGGCTGAACCCAGCTGAGGGTGGGACTGGCTGGGCAGGAGCTGGGCAGGCAGGAAATGGTTCTGCAACAGGTCCCTGTGGTTTTAAACACTGTAAACATCTCCATGAGATCCTGAACCAGGAGCACTGGGACAGAGGAGATGGATATTGAATACCTGCATGAACCCTGAATATCTATAGCCAATATCCAAATGGATATTGAATACCTGCATGAACCCTGAATATCTATAGCCAATATCCAAATGGATATTGATAGCTAAATGAATATTCAATACCTGCATGAACCCTGAATATCTATATCTAATATCCAAATGGATATTGATAGCTAAATGAATATTCAATACCTGTATGCATCCTGAATATCTACATCCACTATCCAAATGGATATTGATATCTAAATCAATATTGAATACCTGTGTAAATATCTATATCCAATATCCAAATGGTATTGATGTCTAAATGGACATTGAATACCTGTGTGAATCCTGAGTATCTATACAATATCCAAATGAATATTGAATACCTGCATGAACCCTGAATATCTATAGCCAATATCCAAATGGATATTGAATACCTGTATAAGACCTGAATATCTATAGCCAATATCCAAATGGATATTGAATACCTGTATGAGACCTGAATACCTATATCTGATATCCAAATGGATATTGATAGCTAAATGAATATTCAATACCTGCATGAACCCTGAATATCTATATCTAATATCCAAATGGATATTGATAGCTAAATGAATATTCAATACCTGTATGCATCCTGAATATCTACATCCACTATCCAAATGGATATTGATATCTAAATCAATATTGAATACCTGTATAAATATCTATATCCAATATCCAAATGGTATTGATGTCTAAATGGACATTGAATACCTGTGTGAATCCTGAGTATCTATAACCAGTATCCAAATGAATATTGAATACCTGCATGAATCCTGAATGTCTATATCCAATAACCAAAAGGATATTGATATCTCAAAGAATATTGAATACCTGTATGAATACTGAATATCCAATATCTAAATGAATATTGAATACCTGCATGAATCCTGAATGTCTATATCCACTATCCAAATGGATATTGATATCTAAAAGAATATTGAATAACTGTACGAATATCTATATCCAATATCCAAATGGATATTGATATCTAAAAGAATATTGAATACCTGTATGAATACTGAATATCCAATATCTAAATGAATATTGAATACCTGCATGAATCTTGAAAACCTACAGCCAATATCCACATGGATATTAAATATTTGCATGAATCCTGAATATCTATTTCCAATATCTAAATCAATATTAAATACCTGTATGAATCCTGAATATCTATATCCAATATCCAAATGAATATTGAATACCTGTGTGAATCCTGAATATCTATATCCAATATCCAAATGAATATTGAATACATGTGTGAATCCTGAATATCTATATCCAATATCCAAATGAATATTGAATACATGTGTGAATCCTGAATATCTATATCCAATATCCAAATGAATATTGAATACATGTGTGAATCCTGAATATCTATATCCAATATCCAAATGGATATTGATATCTAAATCAATATTGAATACCTGTATGAATCCTGAATAACTCTGTTGAATATCTATATGGATATTGAATATCTGTTTCTAATATCTGTATAAAGATTGAATAGCAATATCAAATATCCATATGAATATTGAGTATCTATGTCTAACATATATATAGATATTGGATACTTATGCAAATAGTGAACATCTGTATCAAATATCTATATTAATATTGATTATCTACATGGATATTGAATATATATATCAAATTTCCATATGAATATTGAGTATCTATGTCTAACATATATATAGATATTGGATACTTATGCAAATATTAAACATCTGTATCAAATATCTATATTCATACTGAATATCTACATGGATATTGAGTGTATATATATATATATATCTCAAATATCCATATAAATATTGAATACCTATATCTAATATCTATATGCATATTGAATATCTATAGCTAATATCCAAATGAATATTGAACAGCTCTATCTAATATATGTAAATAGAATATCTATTCTAATATCTGTATGAATATTAAATACCTACATGAATTTGAATACCCATATGTAAATTAATATTGAATACCTACATGAATACAGAATATCCCAATTGCCAGCCCCTGGAGCCCTGTGAGGAAGCAATTAAATAATTAACAAGCTCCCAGAGTTACCTGTCACCTCCATGCCTTTGTCAGAGTCCCCTGGGTATCCTGGGCTGGCCATGACCACACACACAGCAGTTCTGTTCTCCAGCCAGGCTGGCATGCAGCTGCAGAGCTTGCCATCAATTGTTGCTTGAATCACTTCATAAAAATCATTTTTAAGCAGAGGGAGAATTACCTGTAGAAAAGTTTTCAGAGTGATGGAGGTTAATGTTTATTTTGCTGGCTTGTTGAAATTCACCTTAGGGAAAATTCAGTTGATGGAATGCAATCTGTATGTGCCAAGGCAGTAGAGTTGGAAACTCTGGGTTTTAATTTAATTTGCAGCATGTTTTGGAACCAAAAAATTGGAAACATAAGGTGTGAGCTTATGTAGAATGAACATGAATTTAGGCCTCTCCCATTCTGCTTCTATCCAGAAAAACAAAATCTGAGGAATAGATTTTTTAACTAATAATTCACAGGAGCTGATGAGCCAAAATGTTACCTCAGACATTGTGTAAGATGTTTGCATCCAGATCTTTCCCTAGAAATAAACTACAACAGGAAGAGGTAAAAGAATGGCAGTAAGAGGTAAAAGAATGCAGCATCTTTAATTTTCCAGTGTGTTCCACTCACCTGACACTGGGGATCCCCAAACTGGCATTTAAAGTTTAAAATCTTCACCCCCTCCTTGGTCAGCATCAAACCTGTTTGCAGCACACCTGGACACAAAGCCAAGGAAATGAACTTAAACATTTCTTTCTTTCTTTCAAGAACTCCTTTAAAAGAAACAGAGCAATTTGGAGCATTCTGCAAATCAGAAGGCTTTAGGAGCAAGAATTCTGCAAACCACAATAATTCCCAAAAATCCATAAAAGTGACAAGCAGCCACCTGAGGAGCAGGGCACTGCATTTTAAACCCCACAAAGCAAAGGTTCTCTGGCATCATGCACCCAACTCCATTCTTACTCAACTCCCACTCCACTCTTACTCAGGCATTGTAAAAAGGCCCCAAAAAGCAGAATTTGAAGATGTGGCTGGGAGCCAAATTCTTTGGAGGTCTGAGATCTCAGTGCCAACAGCAGCCCTTGGCATTAAGTGGCACCTGTGGGTACCACCTGCCTTTTCCAAAACAGCCTCTGGATAAAGACCTGGAGAAAATGGACATTGTTGTATGCAGGAGTGAGCAGTACTGCAGGACTGAAGTGTAAGTTCTGCCCTGAACTGCAAATAAATCTGTTTTATTTTAAAATATTTAATAAAATCACGCTGTTTTAAGGAAACAAGGCTAAGATTCCCTCCCAGACAAAGAGCTGGGAACCAAATTGAGTGAGGCTTAACACTGCATGAAAAATGAGCTGCTGCTGGGTTATTTTTTTAAACAAACACCATCTGGAGTTCAGGAGCAACCTGTGACAATGGAAGTGACCTGGAGAGGGGCTCACCTTGATTTTCAGGTGCTCACTCACCTACATAGGCTGCTCCTTCTTGTCTCAGGCTGTCCACGATGTGCTGGAGGATGGCACCCCTGATCTGCTCCAGAAGAGCCTCTGGGACCTGAAAACCAAATGAGAGCCATGAGGCAGTGGTGGCATCTGCTGGCCTTGCTGGAGGGACTGGGCAGGGCTGAGCAGCTGCCTGAGGTGTTTGATTAAATATTTTTTTTTATTACAGTTTTGCTGCTTTTTCTTTATTACAATTTTGTACCTCCAAGCTCTGCTCCTTTCCTTGGAGCAGGGAACAGGCAGCAACAAAAACTGGGTCCTCTTACTGACCAAAACCAGGGAAAAGGTTGGTTTTACTCAAAAAAACCCCCCACAGTTCCACGAGTTTATCCCACATGGAGCACTCGCCAGCAAGGACAAGGAGTCTGGGAACACAACCAACAGGCAAAGAAATGAGACTGTTCTTTAGTTATAGATATTTGACCAGAATCTTCCAAATCATCCTCAGAGAGCATTTTGATGGCATCTCTCTGGGTAGAAATGATTCTCAGCTCTTAACTAACAGATTTTAAAAAAATATTTTTCTTTATTACAATTTTTTGCTGCTGTGCCCACCCCAAGCCCTGCTCCTTCCCTTGAGGGGGTGCTGTTTGAGGGGGGAATCCCACTGCTCTGCCTCCCGAGGGGATTTGGGCAATCCTGAGGGTGGAATCTCACTGCTCTGCATCCTGAGGGGGTTTGGGTGGTCCTGAGGGGGGAATCTCACTGCTCTGCATCCCGAGGGGGTTTGGCTGATCCTGAGGGTGAAATCTCACTGCTCTGCATCGTGAGGGGTTTGGGTCCTGTCTGAGGGGGGAATCTCACTGCTCTGCATCCTGAGGGGGTTTGGGAGCTGTCTGAGGGTGGAATCTCACTGCTCTGCATCCTGAGGGGTTTGGGTGCTCCTGAGGGGTGGAATCTCACTGCTCTGCATCCCGAGGGGGTTTGGGTGGTCCTGAGGGTGGAATCTCACTGCTCTGCATCCCGAGGGGGTTTGGGTGGTCCTGAGGGGGGAATCTCACTGCTCTGCATCCCAAGGGGGTTTGGTTGGTCCTGAGGGTGGAATCTCACTGCTCTGCATCCCGAGGGGCTTTGGGTAATCCTGAGTGGGGAATCTCACTGCTCTGCATCCCGAGGGGATTTGGGTGGTCCTGAGGGGGGAATCTCACTGCTCTGCATCCCAAGGGGGTTTTGATGATCCTGAGGGGGGAATCTCACTGCTCTGCATCCCGAGGGGGTTTGGGTGGTCCTGAGGGGGGAATCTCACTGCTCTGCATCCTGAGGGGGTTTGGGTGGTCCTGAGGGGGGAATCTCACTGCTCTGCATCCCGAGGGGGTTTGGGTGGTCCTGAGGGGGGAATCTCACTGCTCTGCATCCCGAGGGGGTTTGGGTGGTCCTGAGGGGGGAATCTCACTGCTCTGCATCCTGAGGGAGTTTGGTGGTCCTGAGGGGTGGAATCTCACTGCTCTGCATCCTGAGGGGGTTTGGGGGCTGTCTGAGGGTGGAATCTCACTGCTCTGCCTCCTGAGGGGGTTTGGGTGGTGCTGAAGGAGGTCTGGGACTGGAACCTGGGCTGAACACAGCCAGAGTGTCTCTGTCCTTGGAGAAACACCCTCTGAAAATGTGGTGGAGCAGCGCTGTAAGGACCAACAAGGACCCCCAGGTTATGTTCAGGGCACACAGGGAATTCTGCAGGGATTCCTGACGTGATGCTGATGGGAGCAGAGAAACACAAAGTTTAGGAATAACAGAAGAGGTAAAAGAGGGGCTGCTGCAGAGAATGAAACCCCAAACGATGATATTGGGGTGAGAGCACTCCAGGAGCAGCAGGGCTGTGCAGGGCAGGGCTGGGGCAGTACCTGGGGCACGGGGCAATAGGCGCCCATCCCTGCCGTGCTGGGACCCTGCTCCCCGTCCAGCAGCCGCTTGTGGGGCTGAGCCGGGGGCATGGAGGCCACGGTGACACCGTCGGTGAAGCAGGAGCACTGCAGGGACAGAGACAGGCACAGCGGTGACAATGGCCACAGCACAAGGGACAGCGCTGCTGAGCCTCAGCTCGGTTCTGCTGGAAAATGTACAAATTGCAGAAGCCCAGACTGCAAAGTGTCCCTGTGATATTTAATGAAAAATCTTCTTTGCCCAGGATTTTTCTCCTGAGAAGCCTCAGAAAAGAAATGGAAACAACAATTATCTGATTGCTTTGGAATGTAGTCTGGAGGTTGCTCACCAACAGGTGCATCTTTGATTGGTCCCATGTGAATTGTTTTAATTGATGACCAATTCAAGTCCAGCTGTGTCAGGACTCTGGTCAGTCATGGGTCTTTATTATTCAGTCTTTTCTAGCCTTCTGATGTCTCCTTTCTCTCTTTAGTATAGTTTTAGTATACCATTTCAATACAAGACAATAAATAGAATAGAATAGAATAGAATAGAATAGAATAGAATAGAATAGAATAGAATAGAATAGAATAGAATAGCCTTCTGAGAACCTGGAGTCAAATTCTCCACAGCAAAGAGTATTCAATCCCATCCAGAGCCACCCCTGCCATGGCAGGGACACCTCCCACTGTCCCCAGTGTCCAGCCTGGCCTTGGGCACTGCCAGGGATGCAGGGGCAGCCCCAGCTGCTCTGGGCACTCTGTGCCAGGGCACCCACTGAGTAAAGAATTTCTCAGGATCCATTTAGATCCAATAGGATCTATTTGTTCTGCTACATGGCCATTGACCTGAAGGATTCATTATTTCTTTCTCATGTCTAAATTACCAAGAGGAATGGTGGCTCTCATTACAGCTCCCTTTTGATGAATCAGATTTTGAGTCACATGGGAACACATGCTTGTCCTCTGCCATGTGAATAGCCTAAAGGAGGCACTCAATATTAGCACAAAGTTACAGATGTAACATGAATTACCAAGGCAAAGTCCATAAAAGCATGTTTTGGGACACTTTAGGGGGAAACCCCCTGCTAAAATAATCATTATAAGTGCAATGTCATTGTTAATGTAGAAGAAAAATCTACTGACAACATTCATTGGTTAGCATGACACAGGGCTTACATTGAATGTTATGCAATAGATATTCATTTGTCAGAGTGCAGATAAAACAAAAAAAGAAAGAAGTTTGAAACAATAAACATGGGTGTTTATACAGAAGCACAGCAATAACGCCAAAGAGCAAAGGCACAACATCACACCATCAATACCTACAGAAAGTTCTTCCCCGTGAAGCAGCTCCTCAATAACAACCATCTCTCCAAACATTCTGTCCTGTAAAAGACAGAACAAAACAAAAGAAATCCCCAGTGAGCAGATCTGAATCAGAATCCACTGCCTAAATCCTCTCTTCATTTTCTTCTAACAAAAACCCAATGTGTATCAGAAGTGCCAGCTTTCTTGAATGTCAGTGGGGAAAGCAAATGGAATTTATTTGGACATGAGGAGGCAACAATGAAATATTCCCTATCAGGCCTGGGAGGCAAGGAAAAATTACAATTTGGAGGGACAGAGAAGTGGGACCCGAGGCTGGAACAGAAAATCAGTCACAAAATCTCCCAGCCCTGCCTGGGGCACACAGGAGGAGTCTGAGAAGACCCAGGGAAACTCTTGAGTCAAATGAACAATTTCTCCCAAAAACACTGGCCCCTGTTGCAGGAATTACAAACTCACAGAGCACAGAGCACCAAGATTTGGACTGGCAGGGATCAATGAAGGATTTTTGTACCTGCATAATCTCCTGGACAGCTCTGCAGGCCTCCTCCTTGCTGGCTGCAATGGTCACTTCCCTCCTGGCCGCTGGCCCCCGTGCCCGCACCACCCATGCAGGGAAGTCTGTGCTTTGAGGGAAGCAGAGGGGGGTCAGACATCCCTCTGCATCCAGGGAATCCAGGGAAATCTCCATTTGCTCCTGGATGCCCCCCACCCAGGGACGCCACTTGTCAGGATTGTCTGCTTGTCCTTGGGCACTGCCAGGGATCCAGGGTGGGCACCCTGTGCCAGGGCCTGCCCACCCTGCCAGGGAACAATTCCTCATTGCCCAGATCCCACCCAGCCCTGCCCTCTGGCACTGGCAGCCATTCCCTGGGTGCTGTCCCTCCATCCCTTGTCCCCAGTTCCTCTGCAGCTCTCCTGGAGCCCCTTCAGGCCCTGCCAGGGGCTCTGAGCTCTCCCTGGAGCTTCTCCTGTCCAGGTGAGCCCCCCCAGCTCTCCCAGCCTGGCTCCAGCAGCTCCACACTCACACCTTCATCATCTGTCTCTAATTACAGAGCTGATGAGCCCAGCAGGAGCTGAGGGTTCCCAAGGCCCCAGTGATGGCAGAGGAGCCCCGTGGCAGCACAGGTACCTGGAGATGAACCTGCAGGCCTCCTGGGGGGTGCTGAAGGCCGCCCAGCGCGCCGTGGGGAGCCCGTGGCGCTGCAGGAAGGCTTTGCTGGAGCTGCTGCTGGAGGCCAGCTGGGCTGCCCGGGCCCCGGGCCCGAAACACCGAACGCCTGCTGCCCGCAGGTCATCCACGATCCCTGAGCCGAGAAACAGCACAAACACCACGGGGGGTGTTTGGGGACACAGAGCCACCTCAGAAACAGCACAAACATCATGGAGGGGTGTTTGGGGACACAGAGCCACCACAGAAACAGCACAAACATCATGGAGGGGGGTGTTTGGGGACACAGAGCCACCACAGAAACAGCACAAGCACATCACGGGGGGGTGTTTGGGGACACAGAGCCACCACAGAAACAGCACAAACATCATGGAGGGGTGTTTGGGGACACACATCCATCACAGAAACAGCACAAACATCACGGGGGGTGTTTGGGGACACACAGCTACCACAGAAACAGCACAAACATCATCGAGGGGTGTTTGGGGACACACAGCTACCACAGAAACAGCACAAACACCACGGGGGATCTTTGTCCCTGAGCCGACATCTTTGGGGACACACAGCCACCACAGAAACAGCACAAACACCACGGGGGATCTTTGTCCCTGAGCCGACATCTTTGGGGACACACAGCCACCACAGAAACAGCACAAACACCATTGGGGATCTTTGGGGACACAAAGCCAAAACAGAAACAGCACAAACACCACGGGGGATCTTTGGGGACACACAGCCACCACAGAAACAGCACAAACACCAAGGAGGACCCTTGGGGGACACAGGGCCACCACAGAAACAGCACAAACATCATGGGGGGATTTTGGGGACACAGAGCTGTGTGACAAAAGGAGATTCCCATCCATCATCCCTTTGTTACACCTCCCTTTGTCTCAGGTAATTCATTCACCTCCCAATGAGGCTCTGAATATCCACTGATCCCTCTCAGCCTGTGGTTTCAGGGCTCTTTAGCTCTGTACTTTACTGAGCAGTCCCACAGTTATCCCCACATTTTAAAGCAGATTTCAAGGTGCTGATTTTTTCTGTCAATATACTATATAATATAATACAATATAATATAATATAATATTAATTATATTATATTATATTATATTTTACATTATATTATATTTTACATTATATTACATTATATTATATTAATAAATTTATTTCATTGTATTATAATTTTAATTTTACCTTTATTATATTATCACTTTATTATATCATATTATAACTTTTTATTATGACTTTATTTTATTGTAACTTTTTATTATAAGTTTATTTTTTATTTTATAATTTCTACAGTTATATCTTTATTTTATTGAAACTTTATTTTATTATATTATCACTTTATTTTAATTTATTATATTATATCTTTATTTTACTATAATTATATTTTACTTTATTTTAATTATATGTATATTATAATTATATGTATATTATAATTATATTATATTCATACAATTTTTTTTCCTGTCAAATTAGGTTTATTTAATTATTTTATTAACTTACCGGCTGCCAGAAGAGCTTCTGGGCCGACTACCACAAGCCCAATGTTGTGATCTTTGCAGAACTGGGTGACAATAGTGTGATTGCTCACTAATACAGCTGAAAAGGAAAATTAATTAACAAGAGACAGGAGATGAGAATGTCTTTTTTCCATTCTCTTAAAAGTGTGATTAAAATCATGAAGCAGCCCACTAAGGGCAAAGTGGGATATCAATGTAATAATAGCAGAGTCCAAAAGGAGCTGGGAACGGCTCCATTTTGCACTACTGTTTTTAATACACATTTGCTAAGTGATTAAATCTCCTTTAATTTGCCATGTGTAATCAAGATATATTTTTAAAGCTGTTTATCACAACAATAACAACTTTGAAAAATAAAACTTAAGGTTGGGAAAGAAACTCAATTTTAACGGCTGAGTAAAGATTTACTCAAAGCATTGGATGATGCAGCTAAATTTCACTGAGCAGCCTGGGCAGACACAGAGATGTTTCTGTTCAGAATTAAGAACTTTGAGCCCTCTGCTTCTGGGTTAAATTTCACTGGAATTGGTCACAGAATTCAAGCACAAAAGTGGATGAGATGAGGTGTAGAAATGCAGTCTCATTTAAGCCTCACTGGCTTAAGCAGCAAGGCTAAAAACAGAGCAGGGTGTCTCAGGAGGCAGCTCTGGAATTCAGAAACAAAGCACAAAATAAAGCAGAAATCTGTGCCTTCAATCATTTGTGGCACCTGTAAAAGAGGAGAAACTGGCACCTGCCTGTGGGATTCACACTCTCTGACCCTGAGAGAAGCAGAGAAAAGAATGATCAAAACAATTCTTATCTCATTTATTGCTTCTCTGCTGTGCCAAAGTGGAATGCACTGTGGAAGATTGTTTAGCCGAAGGGAACTGGGAATTTGATTCTGGTGTGTTTTGATTCACTGGCCAATTGAATCCAGGTGTGTGAGTTGGGACTGTCAGTCAGAGATTCTGGGCAGGTGAGTGAGTTGGGTGCTTGGGCAGATTCAGTTTAGATGGAATGTAATATAGAATAATATAGCATAATAAAGTAATTAATTAGCCTTCTGATAAGATGGAGTCAGATGCATAATTTTCTCCCCCTCGTTGGGGTTGCCCTGCATTTACTATACCTGCCTGTCACCATCATAGTTTCTGAAAAATCCTCTTTACCCAGGATTCTTCTCCTAGGGAGCTGAGAAGCCTCAGAGAAAAAGGAAAACAATATGATCTCATTTGCTTCTCCTGCATTTTGCTGCTTTGGAATGTGGTTGGAAATTGTTTATCCAACGTGTGAATTGTTTTGACTTAATGACCAATCATGGTCAGGCTGGGAGGAGTCATGAGCTTTAATTGTCATTTTTTGTAGCCTTCTGTTTGTATCCTTTCTCTATTCTGTAGTATAGTTTAATATAGTATTCTGTAATATATCATATAATAATAAATTAATCTTCTAAGAGCATGGAGTCAGATTCATCATTTTCCTCCTTCATCCTGAGGACCCAGCAAACACCACACCTGCCCAGTTGGTTTGTCTCAGTTGCTGCAGCGCTGATTGCTTGGACTGGGATTTTTCTCCCTCCTTTTTACCTGAGTTGGAGATTTTCCCGTTGTCAGCCGTGCCTGCATTTCCTGGAGCCACAAACACGTGTTTGACGTGGGGGGACTGGGCCAGCTTCCAGGCCAGGGCGTGCTCCCGGCCCCCGCTGCCCACCACCAGCACCCGCTCTGCCATGGCCCTGCAGGACACAGCCGTGGAGATCCTCCCTTCAGCCCAAGGGAAAACAGACAACTCCTCCCAGGCTCACCCTGGGAATCTTAGAGGAAAGAATTCAAACAGTTGTTATCTCTCTTTCTGTAACCATTGTTTATAGTTATGGTTCTCCGCAGTGTGCTGTTCATAGTCACTAAGAGTGTGAGATTCACATTCCATGAAAAATCCCTTTGCCCAGGATTTTTCTCCTGGGAAGCTGAGAAGCCTCAGAGAAAAAGGAGAACAATTCTTATCTCATTTGCTTCTCCTGTGTTGTGCTCCTTTAGAGTGTGTTTGAGATTGCTTACCACAGGTGATTGTTTGATTTTTTTCTGGCGTGAATTATTTTTATTTTTACTCATTGGCCAATCAGTGCCAAGCTGTGTCAGGACTCTGGAGATAGTCACGAGTTTTCATTATTATCTTTTTAGCCTTCTGTCAGTATCCTTCCTGTATTCTTTAGTATAGTTTAGTATAGCATTCTTTAATATAATATAGTATCATAAAATAATAAATTAGCCTTCTGAGAACATGGAGTCGGATTCATCCTTCCTTCCTTCATTGGGGCACCCCACAAATACAAAACATCTTAGTGAGTCACATTATAAAAAGACCTGCTACTTTCATTAAACAGAGCCTTCTGATCCACCTGAGGACTGGAGTCCTTTCTGTCCCTGTCACACAGCAGCACAGGGATTCCATCCCACTGCCACACTTTTTGGGTGACATTAGCACAGTTTGCAGCACGTAGGCTGTGGGACATGGTGGCTGTGCCAGCAGTGCCACTGGATGGACACGTTGGTCACATCTGGCTGAAATATGGGCAACAAATGCACTGGGAATTGTCCCCACTTGTTCCAGCAGAGTGAAGATTTCATCTCTTAAGCAGCCACAAATAGGAAATAATCGTGCCTCGAGTAGGTCTCATCAGGTCCTTTGCACAACTGCACAGGGCAGGACTAAAAGTGTGATTCAAATGCTCTAAAAATGTATTTTAATATATTTTATATATAAATGTTTTATTATAATATGTTTATATACATATTGTATATATAATATATATCTATATAATTGTATATATTACATATACATATGTGTGTATATATACATATTTTATATGTTATATATGTATTTATTTCTAAACAAAAATAAAGAAATCTGAATCGAATAAACAAATTAGAATAAAATATAAGAGCCAGAACTAAGCAATGAATATATAATAAATAACTATATAATAAATAGATATGCAAAAATAAAAATGTAATTGTTCATCTCCTTTTCATATTTAATAAACTTATTTCTGAATGCTGTGGTTGGTCTAGAAGCTGTTAAGAGTGCAATCATGCTCAGCAGTAAATGGCAAAGGCAGATTTCAGGAGAGATTTTATCCATGGACAATTGCTTGGAGGACACTTCAGCAGAGCAGCACATTCAATAAAAGACAAGTGCTCATCTCACTGGCACAATGACATTTCCAGAGCTCCTCAGCAATATTTCGTGGCAGATTAGTTTGGATTTATTTCAGAAATGTTATCATAGGTCACATCTGCAAACTTAATTTCTCCCAATGTGCTGCATGTGGACAAATGTCAGAGAGAAAAATGCGCCCCAGAACGTGACCTTTAAGGGGGTGCTAATGGAGAAACCAGTCCTTAGCCAGGAGAGGGATCATAAATTGAAGGTACCACAGACAGCAGCAAGTGCTGCTGCCTTCTCCCAAGGAATGACAACCCCTGGGTTTAATTCATTGAGAAGCTTCCAAAAGCAAACAGAAGCTAAATGGTGACACTGAGGGAGAATATTCCAGGCAAGATGTTCATGGAGCTGTGATACACCAAGAATTGTGCTTGGAGCTCCTGAGACAGGATTACACCATCTTAGCTCACAAAACCCACTTTAACTCTCTCTATTTCATCCTTCTTGAACTGCCCAAGTACAAAGTCAGGAATTCTCAGAGCCCAGCCCTGGGAACTGCAGAGTTTTGGGGGTTATTTGCTTTTAAATTTCAGCTGTGGTGCTCTAGGTGTACAAACACAGAGCACGTGCTTCATGCTCTACCAGGGACAGACTGATTTCCTTGCACAAGACTTTTCTCAGCCTTTTTGTTGGGTAGTAATCCAGAGTGTCAGGCTTTGTCCTTCCTTTTGCCACTGCCTGAGAAATAATCCCTGGAAGTGGCTGTGAATGTGAAGATGAGTTACAACTTCTCTGTCTCTAATGAGGGCACCAAAGTTCTCTGCCAGGCTCCAGAATGGTACAACAGTTAGCAATGAAAAGGAAAGTGGTTTTAAAAGCAATTCCACACCCACACCCCCCTGCCCTGCCAATAATATCACAATTCCATGAAGTTTCTAAAGCAGAATGAATTAAAGTTCTGAACTGGGAAGGGAGTGAAAGCAAGCAGTGCCTCCAGCCCTTTGGGAAAAATTCACTTTGCCATTCCACCTTTTTGCAAAGCCAAGAAAAAGCGTGCTGGAAGGGAGGAAATTTGGTGAGTGAGTTGGTCCAGGAGGGAAAGCTGGAGAGAGGGACAGAGCTGCTGGAGGAGAAGAGAGCTGCAAGGACTCCTGGTGCTGGGAGGAAGGCTGTGGAGAGCGACATCTCTAAGGAATTATTTCCCTTACCGTGTCAGACCCTGCTGTTTGCCTGCACAAAGGAGTCCTCCAGAGGGATCTTCCTGCAGTTCCTGCTTCAGCTCCAAATGATTTCTGATCTCCTAAAGCCAAGGATAAGAGGTGGAAGAGGCAGCCAGACCTGCAGCTGCCCTGTCCCTCTTGATCCTCCACCCTCACTGGAGGATCCCCAGCAGCATCCCCTGGGTGCCTCCCACCCTTCAAGCCCTCCCCACACCCTCAGCACCGTGGGCCCTCCTCTCTATCTCCATCTTCCTTGGTTAAGGTCACAAACAGCTCCTCCCACCAGCCTGTCTGACCATGGAAATAGGATTCAGCCCTGGAGAAAAAACCCACCTACAGTGTGTCACAAAGTTGAGCTCAGCACTCAGATCCCATGCAGGAACAATTTTATATCCCCTGTGAGGGAAAGGATCTCAGTGAGGCAGACAAAAATTATGCTAGAAAAACTGAAGAGTTTTGTCATTTCTTGTTCCTGTCTTTTTGAACTTTTAAATTTGTATTCTGTGATCGTCTTTATTGTGGAAACATTGAAGCAAAACTGAGCAGCACCAGGGAAACACCAACATGTGGCTCCAAGGCTGCAGAATGTCTGTGCAGCTCCCGCAGGACTGCCACGCTTCAGCCGTGCACAAAGCCCCTCTCCTTTCCCAGGCTGCACGGCAGCACACCAGGAGTAAAATCAGAGTTCCTCCTGATTTCCTAGGCCTGCCCTGCAGCACTGATCCAGAACCTCCTCCCAGTGCGGTGAGGGAGAGGAGACAGATCAAGTGTGCTTCTGGATCATCTGTTTTCTCTCCCATTTTCCCCTCTTGGCACAGCTTTCAAGTGCCAACCTGCAGGTGGGAACACAACTGATGTGCCCCAGGCCTCGCCTCTGGGCTGGAGCTCCACCATGAACAGTTCCTATTCCCATTGCAGGAGTCTCCTTTGGTGTGGAAAAGACAGAAAGAAAGGAGAATCCCTGCTGTCCCCTCTCTCAGGGCTGCAGAAATCCTCAAACTTCCCTCCTGCTGCTCCCCCAGAGAGAACGCTGGCCTGGGGACTCTCTGCTGTTGGATTTTGGGCAAGGGAGGATGGGGACACTTGGCTGTCCCTGTGGGCAGAAGAAATGGTGAGCATCCAGGCACAAATACTCATGAGGGATTTGTCATCCTCCAGTGATTCTTATTTGGTTTTGGAAAGCAGAGAGGAGGAGGAAAGGGCCTCAGAAAGGAACAATCCTTCTGTACCCCCTGACAGCAGGGAACAGCTGGGTGGGGACTGGGCTCTGCTCCCAGGGAACAGGGACAGGATAAGGGAAAACGGCCTGACAATTTTTTTTATCATAGACTGTAAAATAAACATATAGTATGAAATAAAAAGAAATAATTTTCTAGTTTTATTTATTAATTGAATTTTCTCTTAATTTCTCTATTCTTATCTTTCTTAATATTATTCTTCTTCGTACTACTCTGTCTTACTACTCTGCTTCTTCTTTGCTAATTCTATGTATTTTAAAATTCTTATTCCTATTCCTATTCCTACTCCTATTCCTATACTTCTTCTTCTTCTTCTACATATTTTTAATTCTTATTCCTATTCCTAGTAGTCTTCTTCTAAGTATTTCTAAATTCTAGTAACTATTCTTCTTCTATAGATCCTTAAATAAGCCTTCTCCGATTTGTCTTCTTAGTCTTCATCTTTGTCATCATCTTCACCTTCTTTGTCTTCTTTGAGTTTGTCTTCCTTGTCGCTGTCCTGCAGTGGTCTGTGCTGAGAGTCCATTCCAGGAGCCTCTGCTCTGTGCCCAAGCAATGCTTGCTGCACCTTCCAGGCCCGGGGCCGGGTGTGTGTGGGGCAGGGAAGGGGGGAGCTTTGGGCTCTTTGGGCCATGTGCCAAGCCTCGCTGCCCAGGTGTTCCTGCCTCTGCCTGGCACGGTTTTGCTGGGCTTGCTTGGCTTTGCTGGCCCATCCCAAAGCTTTTCCCTTGCCTGCCTCGGAGGAGCTGCAGCAGCAATCTTTCAGCCCCTCCAGCCGAACCCAACAGCTGCTGCTCCCACACCAGAGCAGCGGCACCGGCAGGAGGGGTCATCTTCATCTTTTTCATCTTCCTCTCCTTCTTTGCCTTTATGTCCTTCCTCTTTCCCTGTCCGTGTCACTCCTCGGGCCGTGGCCTGAGGCAGGGACAGCGGAGCAGCCCCCGCAGCGCCCGCAGCGCCCGCCTGAAGCGGGAGGGACGTTTCCTGGGGGCAGCCGGCTGCCCGCGGAGGGCCTGGGCTCCCAGCCGGGCAGGCCAGGGGCTGGGGGGGCTGTGCGGGGCAGGCGCCGGCCCTTGGCTGCACGGCTCCTGTGCCGGGCACTCAGCCCAGGCCTCCCGAGGGACGGGCACTGGGAGCTCGTCTGCCCCCAAAATCTTCCATTTCAGGGCTGTGTCCTCTTCTGGGGGCAGCTCCAGGACGCTCACCTCGTCCCACTCATCATCCTCTGGGGCCAAGGGCTTGGTCCTGATGCTGTGCTCGCTCTGGGGCAGATCTTCCTCCGTGCATTGTTTGCAGTCAGACACCTCAGGGGACAGCTCTGGGTCTCCAATGAAGAAAGGCTCCAGGTCATCCAAGAACTGCCAGAATTTCATTTCCTCATTGGAGCCGTTCCTCCTGTCGGGCACTGCCAGCACTGACCCCGCTGCCACCTCCTCAGCAGCTCCGCACCGGGCAGCAGCTGCCGGCTCGGCCTCCGTGGGACGGCCCGGGGCAGGAGAGGGGCTGGGCAGGGCAGGGGCTGCCCTGCTGCCACCGCTGTGCCCACGGGGCTGGCAGAGCTGGGCCCCTCTGGGGGAAGAGCCGTGCTGGCCTCTGGACCAAGCTCGATGGGCTCTTCCACTTTGGGCAGCTCCTCATCAGGTGGGTTGTCCCCTGAAACCACCACGACGTTCTCTTCCAGAGGGGACAGCTTCTCCTCACGTGGTCTGTCCCCCGGAGAGACCTCGAGCTCCTCTTCTACTGGGGACAGCTCCTGGTCACTGGTGCCGTCCTCTGGAGAGACCTTGATGTCCTCTTCCACTGAGGACATCTCATGGACACTGGTGCTGTCCTCTGGCATGTCCTCGATGCCCTCTTCCACAGAGGACATCTCGTGGACACTGGCGCTGTCCTCTGCAACAGCCTCGATGTCCTCTTCCACTGAGGACATCTCATGGACACTGGTGCTGTCTTCTCGAATGTCTTCAATGTCCTCCTCCACTGAGGACAGCCCCTGGTCACTCACGCTGTCCTCTTGAATGTCCTCGATGTCCTCTTCCACAGAGGACAGCTCCTGGTCATTCGTGCTGTCCTCTTGAATGTCCTCTTGAATGTCCTCCTCCACTGAGGACAGCTCCTGGACATTCGTGCTGTCCTCAGAGTCCTCCTCCACTGAGGACAGCTCCTGGACATTCGTGCTGTCCTCGAGGTCCTCCTCCACTGAGGACAGCTCCTGGTCACTCATGCTGTCCTCTGGAATGTCCTTGATGTCCTGCTCAACTGTGGACAGCTCCTGGACATTCGTGCTGTCCTCTGGAGAGACCTCGAAGTCCTCTTCCACAGAGGACAGCTCCTGCTCACTCATGCTGTCCTCTTGAATGTCCTCGATGTCCTCCTCCACTGAGGACAACTCCTGGACATTCGTGCTGTCCTCGAGGTCCTCTTCCACAGAGGACAGCCCCTGGTCACTTTTGTTGTCCTTTTGAATGTCCTCGATGTCCTTCTCGACTGAGGACAGCTCCTGGACATTCGTGCTGTCCTCTGGAGAGACCTCGATGTCCTCTTCCACAGAGGACCGCTCCTGCTCTCTCATGCTGTCCTCTTGAATGTCCTCGATGTCCTCCTCCACTGAGGACAGCTCCTGGTCATTCGTGCTGTCCTCGAGGTCCTCTTCCACAGAGGACAGCTCATGGTCACCGGCGCTGTCTTCTGGAATGTCCTCGAGGTCATCCTCCACTGAGGACAGGCCCTGGTCATTCGTGCTGTCCTCTGGAACAACCTCGATGTCCTCCTCCACAGAGGACAGCCCCTGGTCACTTTTGCTGTCCTTTTCAATATCCTCGATGTCCTTCTCGACTGAGGACAGCTCCTGGACATTTGTGCTGTCCTCTGGAGAGAACTCAATGTCCTCTTCCACTGAGGAGAGCTCCCAGTCACTGGCGATGTCTTCTGGAACATCCTCGAGGTCCTCCTCCACTGAGGACAAGTCCTGGTTACTCATTCTGTCCTCTGGAGAGGCCTCACTGTCCTCTTCCACAGAGGACAGCTCCTGGTCATTCATGCTGTCGTCTGGGATGTCCTCGATGTCCTCTTCCAATGAGGACAGCTCCTCATCACTCGTGTTGTCGCCTGGAACAACCTTGATGGCCTCTTCCACTTGAGAATGTTCCTGGTCATTCCCGCTGTCCTCTGGAATGTCCTCGATTGCCTCTTCTACTGAGGACAGCTCTGCCTCGGTGTTGCTGTCACCTGGAGAGAGCTCCATGGCCTCTTCTACCTGGGACAGCTCCTCATCAGATGACAAAGGACACAGCTGGGAGTTCTCCTCGTCCTTCCAGGAGCCCACAGGCTGCTCCTCAGAACAGGAGCTCACATCATCCTCCCCCGGCAACAGCTCCTGCTCTCCCAAATCTTCCCCCTGGGACAGGAGAGGCTCGGGGGGCTCCTCCTCCTCAGCAGCTCCCGCTGGGGCAGCAGCTGCCGGCTCGGCCTCCGTGGGACTCTGTAGGGAAGGAGAGGTGCTGGCTGGGGCAGGCACTGCCTCTGCTGCCACCTCTGTGCCCACGGGGCTGCCACAGCTGGGCCCCTGGGGGACAAGGCTCAGGCTCCTCGTCACTCACTGACAGCAAGGATCTGTCCCAGATCTCAGAGCTGATGGCATTTCTGCACTGGGACAGCTCCTGGCTGCTCACACCTTCCTCCCACGGGGACAGCTTTTGCTCACTGCCATCGTCCCACCAGGGCAGCTCTTGGGCTGCAGCGTCTGCTCCTTGGGACAGCTCCTTGTCACTGCTGGCTCTCACCTGGGACAGTTCCAGCTCTCTCCTGTCTTCCCATGGGGACATGTGACAGTGCACATCTTGTCCCCATGGTCAGAGGTCTTGGTACCTCCCACCTTCCCCTTAAGAAAGCTCTTGGGCATTGTCCCATTGGGACTCCTCTGGGACACTCACGTCTCTCTGCAGGGACAGCTCATGGGATCTTTCATCCTCTCCCCATCCCAACTCCTGCTGCCCTCTCATGTATTTCCCACTGGGAATGTCTTGGGGTATCTCACATTCTTCTCACTCGCACTCCTCTTGGTACATCTCACTGAGGACTCTCCCCACTGCTACAGCTCCCACACTGTGACAGTTTCTTTCTGTTCCTAGAGCCCTTGGTGAGTCCCACCTCTGCACTGGGAAACTTCCCGATCTCTCACACGAACCTGGCATTGGTACAGCTCTTGGCTGCTCCTGGATCTCCCCTGGGACATTTCTTGGACTCTCAGTAGTTCTCTCTGGTACCTCGCTTGCAGAGCTTCCCACTGGGAAAGCTCCTCCTCACTGTCACCTTCCCACAGGGAAAGCTCGCGGTCCTCTCGGGCAAAGGGCCTCTCCTCCTCCTCAGTCTGTGCCAGTGGCAGGACTGAGCTGCCCACTGCCCCCGACCACTGCCCGCTGGGGCCTCCAGCCAGCTGGGCAAGGGGCTGGCGACCGCGAGCTGGAGTTGCCTTTGTCCTCCTCGCTGTCCTTGTCTGTCGCTGTCGGCCTCTGTCGCTCTCAGCGTCCAGCGCAGACAGACACAGGGAGCTGCTTCCTGCACAGACAGCGGCTCTGCTGCCACTGGGCACCGCAGGGCTCTGCGCCCCTTAGACACCCTCAGCCAGGGCGGGGCTCCCTGATGTCACAAGGCTCTCCGGCCACCACCACCACGTCCCACATCACCAAGGGCCCCGACACCGTGTGCCCGTGTCACAAAGGCCACCCCCGGCAGCCCAACATCAGTGCAGCAGCCAGGAGGTGGCTGGGAGCAGCCCCGCACTTGTGGCCTTTGGCCCCTGCTGTGCCCAGAGCCCTGAGAGGCTTTGGCCACTGAATTAAATGATCAATCAAAAGCCGAGTTATCAAAATTGCGGAAAGATTTATTTATCTTTTTCTGTGACCTAAACACGGTCCTCAAAACTGCCTCAGCCAAAGAGACAGCATCGAGCCCAGGGTCAGTGCTGGGTGAACCTGGATCCGATCTCTATTGCATCAGACCCCCCTCATTCACAAGAGCTGCTTTCAGCGGGGATGTTTTGTACAGTTTATTATGCCCGAGGCGAAGGAGTCCAAGTTTCTTTTGTAACTCTGCATATTCATAGTTGGTTCTTTCCCTGTGCAGAGCTGGACAATCGGCCGTTTCCTGGCTGATAGCCAGCGTTGATCGAATCCCAGGAAGTCAGGTATTCACATGTGTCCTTCTGAGGCTTCTGCTATCTTGATCGATGTTATCAACAGGGCCATGGTCGCTCTTAGGTGTCTTCGGATGGCTCAGGATGGTGTTGATCATCTCGCTGAGTGGGTCTATTCATAAGCTAAATGCCGATCATTATCGTGCCGCCTTCAAGAATTTCAGAGTTTGAATAGATGTCCGCCTCTCAGGCTGCTTGTGGTCAGAGACTCCTTTGGATTTCACAATCCTTATAAAATACATTATTTTTTAACATGAATTATTTCTAACATATATTACAGCCACGCTGCCACAGGACAGCCCCAGCCCCACAGCTCTTCATCCTCGTGTTCTTTCCAATGGGAGAGCTCTTCATCCTCATCTTGTTCCCAATGGGAGAGCTCTTCATCCTCATGTTCTTCCCAATGGGAGAGCTCTTCATCCTCATCATGTTCATGATTGCAGAGCTCTTCATCCTCATGCTCTTCCCAATGGGAGAGCTGTTTGTTGTCATCCTCTTCCCATGGGGACACGTCTTGGACATCATGGTCATCCCCAAACCACAGCTCTGTCTCGTGTTTGACGTCTGCTGGGGACAGCTTCTCAGCCTCATAGTCAACCCCTTGGGACAGCTCTTTGTCACTGTCACTGTTCCCCTGGGACAGCTCTTGCTCATGCTTCTCTTCACCCAGGGACAGCTCCTCACAACTCTTGCTGTCCCCTCGGGAGAGCTCATTGTCACCTTCCGCTGGGGACAGCTTCTTGTCATTGCTATTTTCCCCTGGGAAGAGCTTGATGGCCTCTTCCAATTTGGACAGCTCAGGGTCACTTGTGCTGTCCTCTGGACCAGCCTCGATGGCTTCTTCCTCTGGGGACAGCTCAGTGAGAACCAAAACGATGAAGACAAAAGCAGAGATGAAGAATGCAAAGAAGAGGAACAGGATGGAGAACATTTTCAAAATTCAGTGAGGAAGAATATTATTAAGAGGATTAGAACAGAATAGAATAGAACAGAATAGAATAGAATTATTATGGAAGAAGAGGAGTAGAATGAGAAGAATAGAAAGAATAATTTAAGAATAGAGAAATTAAGATAAAATTTAATGGATAGGAAAGTTAGAACATACTTAGTAATAAGTACATATTGTATATTTATACTACAGTTCATGATATAAAAATATGAATATACTGTAAGTTCTAATTACTATACATTATAATGTCCAGGAAATTACCAGATAAAGAACACTGTTCCAATTATTTAAGAATTTGTGTGTTTTCTAATGAAAAGGCACAAGAGCAGAGTGCCCAGGTTTCCTTTCCAGTCTCTCGGCGGTGCCGATGTATTTTCCCAGGCAGTGCCACGCAGTCCCCTGTGAGCAGCGAGCGCTCAGCCCCAGCCCAGCGGGAGCGTTGCCGGCCGGGCGGGCAGGGCAGGGCTGGCGCTGCTCTCTGCGGGCGAGCTGAAGGCGCACGGTGAGGCCGGCTGAGAGAGAGCTGTGCCGGGAGAGAGCCCTCGGCAGCAGGGCTGTGCAGCCGCCGGAGCGGAGCCAGCCCGGCCCCGCTGGGACGCTGCCCGTGGCCCGGGAGCCCGGCCGGGCTGTCCCTCAGCAGCCCGGCCTGCCTGGAGCAGCCCCGGGCCGGGCCGGAGGGGCTCCCCCGCTGCAGCCCCAGCCGAGGGCAGCAGCAGCAGCAGCAGCAGCAGCAGCGGTTCCGTGCTGCTCACACAGATCCCTGGGGCAGCCCCTGCACGGGGCTGTGCAGCCCCAGAGCCCAAAGCAGCACAGCCAGGCCTGGGGCAGCAGCTCTGGGGCTCTGCTGCTCCTGCAGGGCAGCCCCACAGGGCCCAGGGCTGGGCAGGCGGGGCTGGAGCCGCTCTGGGCACCTCCAGCCTCGGGGCTGCTCCTGTGTGCCCCAGGGCAGGGTCTTTCTCCGGCATCAGGGTTTCTTTCTTCTGGGATAACTCTCACAGAATCCCCAAATCCCCGGGGCTGGCACAGCCCTGCCAGCCCATGCAGTGCCAGCTGTGCCCCATGGGCACCTTGTCCCCAGCCCAGAGCACTCAGTGCCACCTGCAGGGGACACCTGCAGGGATGGGCACTGCAAAGCTCCCTGGGCAGCCCCTGCCAAGGCCTGAGCTCCCTTTCCATGGGCAAATTCCTGCTGCTGGCCAAGCTGAGCCTGCCCTGGCCCAGCCTGAGGCCGTTCCCTCTGCTCCTGTCCCTGTTCCCTGGGAGCACAGCCCGACCCCCCCGGCTGTGCCCTCCTGTCTGGGGGTACCAAAGGATTGTTGGAGTCCTGGATGCTGAGAATTTTAAACTTTCTGTGCTGAAAGGCACAGACTCGCAAGAGAGCACTGCATTTGACCTGAGGCTGTGGAGAAGACTTCCAAAATTAATTAATAGCACAGGGATTACAGGTGTATAGTTGGTTTGAAGTGTGTAATATCAAAGGGCGGAAAAATTAAGAGTTTGGGGTTTTAGAATATAGTAATAAATTTGAAGCAAGATGGAGATTTTAGGGTGGAGATAGGTTCTTCTTCACCTTCCTCTTCCTCCTTCTCCATGGGTTTGGGTGGCATTTTGTAATTGGGCAGATAAGTCCCCATTGCAGCTCTTTGGGATCAGTTATTGGGTTAAAAGGGAAAATAATCCAGGTGTCAGTTCTTCATTGGACAGTTTAGTCCTAAAAGACCTTGTACCAAGGGATTTTTGGCCATTTTGTGCCTTGCTAGTGAAAGGCTGCAGAACTCATGGTTGTGAGGCTGTTGCACTGATAAGAAATAATAAACACCTGAGTCCAAACACAAAACACCATCTCGAGTGCCTTCAGTCCTCAGCTCAACAGAGGTAGAAAATACAAACAGAGGATCCACAAAGGATTGTTCCTTTCTTAGGCCCTCTCCTCCTCCTCTCTGCTTTCCAAAACCAAATAAGAATCACTGGAGGATGACAAATCCCACATGAGTATTTGGGACTGGGTGCTCACCATTTCCTCTCTCCACAGGCACAGCCAAATGTCCCCCTCCTCCTTTGCCCAAAATCCAACAGCAGAGAGTCCCCAGGCCAGCGTTCTCTCTGGGGGAGCAGCAGGAGGGAGGTTTGAGGAGTTCTGCAGCCCTGAGAGAGGGGAAGTGCCACATTCACATTTTCTGAAAATCCCTTTGCCCAGGATTTTTCTCCTGGGAAGCTGAGAAGCCTCAGAGAAAAAGGAAAACAATTCTTATTTCATTTGATTCTCCTGTGTTTTGCTCATGTGGAATGTGTTTGGAGATTGTTTACCACAGGTGATTGTTCCATTGGTTTCTGGTGTGAATTATTTTCACTCTTTGGCCAATCAGGGCCAAACTGGGTCAGGACCCTGGAGAGAGTCACGAGTTTTCATTATTATCTTTTTAGCCTTCTGTCTGTATCCTTTCTGTACTCTTTAGTATAGTTAAGTGTAGCATTTTTTAACATAATATAGTATCACAAAATAATAAATTAGCCTTCTGAGAACATGGAGCCAGATTCATCAATCCTTCCTTCATCTGGGGGGAACCCAAAAACAACAGGGAAGGCAGGAATTCTCCTTTCTTCCTGTCTTTTCCACACCACAGGAGACTCCTGCAATGGGAAATGGAATTGTTCATGGTGGAGCTCCAGCCCAGAGGGGACACCAGGTGTGGTCCCACCTGCAGGTTGGGTTCTCCCCTGGGTCAGGGCAGTGAAGCAGAGAGAAACCATCGAGTCAGAGGTGAAGTTTGGCAAGAGCTGTGCAGCACAGACCAGAGGCAGCACTAATGAAAGGTTCAAAGTGTTCAAACAGGCCTAATTCTTCCCAAAATGCAGTGATTCAGTCTGTGGTACTGCTGTAAGGGTGTGACCTACACTGCTCCCCCAAATCCTGCAAACCTTTCCCACTGATGGATGCCTTTCCCTTGGAATGGACAACCCACTTTGCAGCGTGCAAGACACACAAAAACACACACACACACTTAATTTAAGAAGGAGTAAATAATGCAATACAATCATTATAAAAGGATTGGCCAATAGCAGAACTTTAAATCACACTGCAGAATCTCTGCTGGGTTTTGCTTTTCCAGCTTGGCTGTTGTCCATCACAGAAGCAATCAACAGAGGCATCTTCAGGTTACTTCATTCTCTTTGCCACATCCAGATAAGCATATTCAATCTCCTGGTCAGTAGGGCACGTGTTTGTGAATTCATCTCTTGCATATGCATTTTTCAAGTATCTGGAAATCCCTGTCATTTCAGGTGGGAAGTGAAAATTTCGGTATTTTTTTGCAACGACCTTTCATTAAAAGAAAAAAGGATAAAGAAGAAAAACATCATTACACATATAATGTGCAAAACCCAAAAACATCCCAAGCCTACTCTTTATTCCCATTTTTCATTTCCAGTGTGTGAGTCTGGTGTTGTTGGTGGCCAAGGGCAAAGGAGAGGGAAAGAGATAAAAAGAAGACATGGGGTGGAGAAAGGTGCTGAACTCCCTGCAAAGGCTTTGTTTTGTGTCTGTATCTCTATTTCTGTCTATACCTTGCTTAAGATGTGCAAAACCATGTGGACCAGTAGAACAAACTGGAAGAGATACAGGTTAACCCAGCAAACTTAAGCCAGAATGAACAGAATAAACCTACAGGAATAAACTTGGAAACTTTCACAGAAACATATGAATTTTAAATATGAAAAATATGAAAAATATGGATTTTAAAAAAGGAAAAATATGAATTAAAATATGAAAAATATGAAATAAAATATGAATTAAAAAGAAGAAATTATGAATTAAAATATATTAAATTATTTTAAATTAAAATATGAAAAATATGAGATAAAATATGAATAAAAAATAAGGAAAGTATGAATTTAAAGCCTTAATTTCAAATGATCAGGGAAGACAACTCTTGGCTGAGCCTGATCCCTGCCTGCAGGCAGCAGGGGTGATGTGGCAGTGTGACATTCCTCCTGCATCCCTCTCCAGACATTCCCCTGACCCCAGGGGATTCTCCCCCGTGCTGGCCCTGGCTGCTGCCCAAGGTTTGCTGTGCCTGAGTGTGAGAAAGGGCTCATCCCCAGCAGGATCAGCCAGGACATGGCTGGGCAAAGTTTTCACTTGTGGAGGTGTTGGAAAACAACTGGACCCCCTCATCCTCTGACAGAGCAGGAGTCTGACAGGAAACTTCCTGAAGTGACCTCGTTGTTTGAAACCAGTGAAATTCCAGCGTGGTCATTTCTCTGCCAGAGCCTTGCAGAGTAGAATCATGGAAACACAGAATGGTTTGGGTTGAAGAGACCTTAAAGGTCACCTTGTTTCACCCCTGCCATGGCAGGGACACCTCCCACTGTCCCCAGTGCCCAGCCTGGCCTTGGGCACTGCCAGGGATGCAGGGGCAGCCCCAGCTGCTCTGGGCACCCTGTGCCAGGGCCTGCCCACCCTGCCAGGGAACAATTCCTTATTCCTTTGAAAAAGCCCTCTCCAGCCTCCAGGGCCACTGGAGCTGTTCAGGTGTTGGGGTACCTGTCACAGATTCCCCAAATTCTGGGACTGGGGGAGACCCTCCTGGGGTGGTTTTGTGTCAGGAAAGAGAGATGTACTGGATTTTTTCAGTCTTCAGGTTCTTGTTTATTAGAGTTTTATCTAGAGTTTTGCACACTGTGCACACCAGGCTCAGTGCAATGGAAAAGCACCACAAAAATGGCCAGCAGTCTCTTGTTCCAAGGTCTTTTAAAGCTAAACTATCCAATTAAGAACAAACACCTAGATTATTTCCCTTTTAACCCAATAGCTGGTCCCAAAGAGCTGCAATGGGGACTTTCCTGCCCAATTACAAAATGCCACCCAAACCCATGAAGAAGGAGGAAGAAGAAGCATGAAGAGCAAACCCAGGACAGCACCCTGTGCCCTCCATCTTGCTGCCATCCACAACACACTAAAAACCCCAAAACCTCAATTTCTCACCAGTGAGACACCTACACTGCTCTCTAGAATCTATTTCACACCTTAGTGGATTCCAGTCTATTCTGGAGTTTAAGAAACTTTCTCCGTGAATGAGGGTCAGAGTCAGTGCTGCCCTGGGGGTCAGGGCACCCCGCAGCAGACACAGAAATATTCCCTGTGCCCTGGGTTTCCACATTCAGGTGTGTGGAAACTGTGATTGGCCATTAATTACAAAAAACCACATCAGACCAATCCCAGCTGCACCTGTTGCATTCCACAGCAGCAGATAATCAATGTTTACATTTGTTCCTGAGGCCTCTCAGCTTCTCAGGAGGAAAAAATCCTCCCCCTGCAGGAGGAGGCTGGGAGCCACTGGGTGGAGGCCACCCTGTCAGAATTGGAAATTAAACATGGCAGAGACACAAATGGGGATGGACAACACAAGGTGACTTTCCTTGGCTGTGTTCATGTGCACTCTGCAGGTGAAACAGAGATGAGAGCACCTCTGCAGCCCTGAATCCAGCTCTCATCTCACCCCTGTGCCTGGGAGAGGCTCAGCCCCTGCAGTCACAGCACAGATAGGAAACAGCTCCTGCAGACCTGCAGCCATCCAAGAGAGGATCACCCTGGTGTAAGGAAACGGCCTCAGTGTCCCTGGTATAAAGAAAGGATCCCTCTACCATCTAGGGCTGGAACCCAGGGCACAGGGAGGATTTCTCTTCCTGTCCTGAGAAGTCCTGACCCCCAGGAGAACACTGCTTCTAACCTTCATCCATGGAGAAAGCTTCCAAGCCTTTGGGATGAATTGGAATCTGTGAAATAGACAGTGGTAGGATTTATCACAGGGTGAAAAACTCAGAGTTTTGGGTTTTTGGTGTGGAGGTGGGTAGGAGACAAGATGGAGGGTTTGGGGCATTGTCTGATCTCCTTCTTGTTCTTCATCTGCTCCATTTTCTGCAGTGTTGGGGCCACAGGGTAATTGGTTAGAAAGAGCCACAATCAGATGTTGTGTGAACAGACAAATAATTAGTTACTAGGTGTTAATATTATATATTCATATTATTTGAGGTAGAGAGGTAGAAATAGAATACATTCTAAAAGTTAATTGAACAAAATAGCTTTAAAAGTTAATTGAACAAAATAGCTTTAAAATACATTCTAGAAGTTAATTGAACAAAATAGCTTTAAAAGACCTTACACCTGTGTGTCTGGTGACTTTTGGTGCCTTTCTCTCTGTACTCTGAGATGCAGAGGAGTACTAAACTATTGATAAGAGAAAAATAAACAACAACCTGAAGACCAAAGAAACAAAAGTCCCGTCCATCTCTCAATCCCAGCACAAAACTTTTTAAGGATCTCCCCATCAAGGGAATTTTTGGGGGGAGGTTTCCACAATCTAGAAAAGGATTTCAGAGCTGCTGTGCTTCCCTTCTCTCCAGGAGGCTAAAGATGAAATGCAAACCTTGATGATGTGGAGCTTTGGCAGGAGGTTGCAATCTGCTAGAGTGAGCTCATCTCCATCCAGGAATTTGCGGCGGGAAGCAGCGATCTCCTCCCTGCTGTAAGCATCGATTTCATCAGGCAGGGGGCTGTTTAAATAGTTGTCCAGCTTCTTCAGGGCTTTAAGCAAAGATTTTTCCAAATCTGGGTTAAGACAATAAAAAGATCATTCAAGGCTGTACCAAGGTCCCCGTGACACCAAGCGACTCCTGCATCCTGTCTGCTGGCAGCAGCCCAGACATCTGGCTGTGCCAGCTCCTGCAATTCCTTGATCCAAGCTTAACCCTTAATGCTGGGATAAAGGCTCTAAGGAGCTAAAGGGAGTTCTGGGAAAAACCATCCTGGGGCTGTTGTTACCAGGAATGGCTCCTCAAACCCCTCAGTGGGGTGGGGTTTGGCACCGTGGCCTGGCCCTGCCTTCACACTGATCCTGCCCGGGCACCAGGCAGGGCAGCACCGCTGGAGTGGCAACAGCAGCTCCTGGGATGTCACTTTGGGGTGCTCAAAGCTAGGCTGGAGTGGCAACAGCAGCTCCTGGGATGCCACTTTGGAGTGCTCAAAGCCAGGCTGGAGTGGCAACAGCAGCTCCTGGGATGCCACTCTGGGGTGCTCAAAGCCAGGCTGGAGTGACAACAGCAGCCCCTGGGATGCCACTTTGAGGTATTCACAGCCAGGCAGGGCAGCACAGCTGGAGTGACAACAGCAGCTCCCTGGGATGCCACTTTGGAGTGCTCAAAGCCAGGCAGGGCAGCATAGCTGGAGTGACAACAGCAGGTCCCTGGGATGCCACTCTGGGGTGCTCAAAGCCAGGCTGGAGTGGCAACAGAAGGTCTGTCGCTGACATCTTTTTATGAAAAATCCTTTCCTTAGGATTTTTTCCTCCTGAGAAGCTGAGAAGCCTCAGGAACAAAATGTAAACATTGATTATCTGCTGCTGTGGAATGCAACAGGTGCATCTGGGATTGGTCTGATGTGGTTGTTTGTAATTAATGGCCAATCACAGACAGCTGGCTTGGACACAGAGTCTGGGACAGCTGCCTTTGTTATCATTCTTTCTCTTTCTATTCTTAGCTTAGCCAGCCTTCTGAGATGAAACCTTTTCTTTTATTCTTTTAGTGTAGTTTAATGTAATATATATCATAAAGTAATAATTCAAGCCTTCTGAAATATGGAGTCAGATCCTCATCTCTTCCTTCAACATAAAACCCCTGTGAACAGCATCACACAGGTCCCTGGGATGCCACTCTGGGGTGGTCAAAGCCAACCCAAGGATCAGGCCTGACACCTGAAGGACACAGACAGAATCCTGGAATGGTTTGGGTTGGCAGGGACCCTAAAGCCCATCCAGTGCCACCCCTGCCATGGCAGGGACACCTCCCACTGTCCCCAGCGTCCAGCCTGGCCTTGGGCACTGCCAGGGATGGGGAGACCACAACCAACCTGTGCCAGGGCCTCACCACCCTCGCAGGAAAGGATTTCTCCCCAATATTTCATCTCACCCTGCTTCCTCCAGCCTAGGCCCATTCATGGTGGTCACAAGGGTCCTGCTTTGGGGTTGTGCCAATGGCTGGAGTCCTCATTATTCATGGAAATAGGGAATCCCTCAGTTCCAGAGGGCTGGGCTGTTGGCAGAGCTCTGGGGAAGGTGCAGCCTCGCAGACCCCAGAGCTGGAGGAGTGAGGAGAGGCTGGAATTGGTGCTGCCCTGGTGACAGCAGCTCTGCCTTCCACAACTCTTGGAATCCTCCACTAAAGGAGGGAACAGGCACAGATTTCCAAATCCTCCACCCTCTGGAATATCAGTTTGACCTGAGCTGGAAATGGAACATCTCCAGCAGTGTCCTACACCTGCACAGCTCTGGTTCCTCCCTCCCAGGGCTGATGACAGGAATGCAGCACCTACTTTCATTTGCATCTTTCCTCGGGTTCTTTATAAATGCAGAGAATTTTGCAAAGACATCATTTCCTGCAGAGTTCGACTCGGGGTGCTTCGGTGCAAGTTTGGGGTACCTGAGAAGTTCAGAGAAACAAAAAGAAGTGACTTAATTATCCTTTATTGTTGTCTCCACTAATTAATACACATTTATTTGTAGGGTGACCACATAGAGCTAGACAGGACTCAGAAGGAACCATCCTAAACTAAAAATCACTTCTTTTAAGCCCAACCTAAAGAATCTTTTCCTGAGGGCAACAGGAAATGATGGTTATTACTGCAAGCACTGCCCAAACACTCCAGGGTGTCTTCCAGGCTTTCTCTTCCAGAGGTGAGGCTGCCTGGAAGTGGATCCTGCCCTGAGGAGGAGTGGAGGGGAAAATCCCCACTCACAGGGCTCCTGGCCCAGCCCACTCAGGCCATCAGCAGGCTGGCAGCAGCCAGGGATGGAGAAAAATGGCAAAAAGTGGAGGCAAACAGCTGCTCCCCTGGTCTAAGTTTGGCTGCTTGAGAAGGGAGCACAGGGATAGAGAGGACTGATATCCCTTCCTCTGATATCCCTTCCTCTGATATCCCTTCCTCTGATATCCCTTCCTCTGACATCCCTTCCTCTGATATCCCTTCCTCTGACATCCCTTCCTCTGATATCCCTTCCTCTGACATCCCTTCCTCTGACATCCCTTCCTCTGATATCCCTTCCTCTGATATCCCTTCCTCTGATATCCCTTCCTCTGATACCCCAGAGGAGAGAAGGTCTCTGGGGTAGGGGACACAACGCTGGGACAAAGGAGGGACAGAGGGGTTTGGGGTGAGGTGGGAAGAGCTGCTGGGGTGGGGGAGGACAAATCTGAACCTGAGACCCTCATGTGCAGCCTGGTGGGTCCATGTGGATACTCTGAAAGAGCCCCAGCACTGAGGGGAGAGGAATGGGGGATTTGTCTTTCCAAACCAGCTGTGGGTGTGCTGGTAGATAAAACCAGTGCTGGGAGAGAAAAGAAACAATGGGAAGGATTCCACTGATTGATGAATGGAAAAAGATATTTGCTTTTACTAATGAACTTTAGGTTTGCTGATAAATTAAATTAGACATTGAGAGATGAAAGAAACAATGGGGAAGAAAAACGCCTAAATTCCATAAGAATTAAAAATGAAAAGGGAGGGTTATACATTAGAGGGGAATCTTTGGGAAATCTTTGGTATAAGGTGTTCTGGGGAGTCTGAACCTCTCAGGTACCTCAGCCAATATGGAAAACCCCCTAAATTCCATAAGAATTAAAAATGAAAAGGGAAGGTTATACATTAGAGAGAAATCTCTGGTATCAGGTGCTTTAGGAAGTCTGAACCTCTCAAGTACCTCAGAAATGTGGAAAACCCCCTAAATTCCATAAGAATTAAAAATGAAAAGGGAAGGTTATACATTAGAGAGAAATCTCTGGTATCAGGTGCTTTAGGAAGTCTGAACCTCTCAAGTACCTCAGAAATGTGGAAAACCCCCTAAATTCCATAAGAAATGAAAATGAAAAGGGAGGGTTATACATTAGAGGGGAATCTCTGGTATCAGGAGTTTTGGGAAGTCTGAACCTCTCAAGTACCTCAGAAATGGGGAAAGAGAGAAGGGAAACGCAGCTGGGAAATTGCCATAAAAAGGAGGCTGCATCCTCCAAAAATTGAGAGATCCCAGGGGAATGCCCCATGGGCTCTCTCTCTATTGGAATAAAGCCAGAAAGGACTCCTCTGTCTCCATTTTGGACATAAAGCTCTGGTGTTTGTGGGTGAATTTTCCTAACAGAGGCGTTCACTGCCCTCAGCTTCACAGAATCCCAGAATCACCAGGTTGGGAAACACCTTCAGCACCATCCAGTCCCACCATCCCCACCCCAAACCATGTCCCCAGGGCCACATCCACATCACTGGAACCCTTCCAGAGGTGGTGATCCACCCTGGGAAACTCATTCCAGTACCTGAGCACTCTTGAAGGGAACACATTTTTCCAATCTCCAATCTGAGCCTCCCTTGGGGCCATTTCCTCTCATCCCTTCACCTGGGACCTGGCAGAAGAGCCCGAGCCCACCTCCCTGCAGTGTCCCTCAGGTGGTTTTGGGGAGCAGAGAGGTCACCCTGAGCTCCCCCCTGCCTGCACCCAGTGAGCACCATGAGGTGTGGAGAGGGGAGCTCACATGTAGTTCATAACTCACAAAGCCCAGCTCAGAGCAGGAGCAGGCCAGGGTTCCACAGCATGGATCCCACACCCTGGGAAGGCCCCAGCAGCGAGCTGGGGATGAAGGACAGCAGTGAGAGCAGCACAGCCGTGACCTGGGGACAGCCTGGGGACACCCCAGGTGTAGTAAATGCCACAAGCCTTGCCAAGGCACCGTGGAGGCTTTAACAATGGGAATGCTGACACAGCAGCAGAGAGGGTTCCGACCCCAGACTCACAACGACCCCAGACTCGGAACTTATCTTTGTACCCTTATAAAGAAAAAGTCTTGTTAACCCCACTATTGGTCACTTGTAAACCCTCTAACCTTTGTCCATTGGTCAAGTTTGGAGCCTGGCCAAGGGTATAAAAGTAGCTTACTGTACCCTACTAACTGAGGAGAAGAAGAACCGGGTCCTTTCACGTTCTCCTGAATAAACCATCCTGTGGAACAGCCGGTGTCTCCCTTCTCCTCTCTCTCTGCCTGCCTGAAGCCTATGCCCGGGGAAGCCAAGCCTAGCAGCAGCTGAAATCCTAAAGAGCTGATTATCACTATAAGGCTGTTATCACTATAAGGCTGTTATCACTATAAGGCTGTTATCACCCTGCTGGCTGGAAGGCTCCCCATGGCTCAGGTCCCAGCGGGCTGGACTCCGGGACTCTGTATGGGAGATGTTTACTGAGCAGGCACATTTTCTCCTTTCCTAGGATAGAGGTCTCAAACCAACACTCTGCTCTTAAGACCCCCCCGAGGCTTCAATCCCCAGTGACAGCCCAGCCCCTGCTGTGTTTCAGAGCCCCCCAGAGCTGCAGGATCCCCTGTGCAGCCCTGAGGGGTCGGGAATGCGGTACCGGGGCGGCGCCAGCTTCTCCTCCAGGAACTCCTCGATCTTGTTGACATCGGTCTTCACCTCCCCATCAAAGGTCATGAACGGGGGGTTGGTGCCTGGGGCCAGGTTCTGCAGGTCTGCAGGCTTTCTGGGAAAGGAAAAGCCATAAAAAGTCCTGTCACAGACACATGTAATGAAAAATCCTTTTGCTAGCATCTTTTCTCCTGAGAAGCTGAGAGGCCTCAAAAATGAGAAGTAACCAATGGTTATCTGCTGCTGTGGGATGGAACAGGTGCATCTGTGATTGGTCTCATGTGGTTGTTTTTAATTAATGGCCAATCACAGTCCAGCTGTCTCAGACTCTCTGGTCAGTCACAAGAATTTTATTCTCATTCCTTTCTAGTCCTTGCCAGCCTTCTGATGAAGGATTTCTTCATCAGAAGAAAGGATCCTGAAATTTCATCCTTTCTGATGAAATCCTTTCTTCTATTCTTTTAGTAGAGTTTTAGTATCTCATTTTCTTTTAATATAATATGTATGTCATAAAATAATAAATCAGCCTTCTGAACCATGGAGTCAAGACTCTCATCTCTCCCCTCATCCTGGAACCCCTGTGGACACCACCACAAAGTCTCCCCCTCCTTTTTGTGAGGTACTGGAAGGAGCTTTAAGGTCTTCTCAGAACCATTTCTCCTCCAGGCTGGCAGAAAAGAGTCACCCTTTAAAATCCCCTGTTTTGGGAAAGCTGTGTTGCACGGTTAAAATGTCAGAATTCAAAGTCCCAATCTCACCTTTTCAGATCCACAGTTGTGACATTAAAAATGACACCTTTGAGCCACAGGATCATGAAGAGGCGCTGAGAGAACGGGCAGTTCCCAATGCTCTCCCCATCACTGCCAGCCTGCAATTGGAAAAATTACAAATTACAAACACAGCTGTGTGTAAATCACAGCAATCCCTCCAGGGGAAACTGCCTCCACCTCATTTGTCTATGTGGACATAAATCTGCACGAGTCACTGCAAGATTCAAATGAGTTAAATCAATTTATGACCACAGGAACAGAACAGAGAAATATTTACCAGCCAAGACAGAGATATGATGTCTAAAGCACTGAAGGGAACAAGCAGAATAAATCAATTAATTTAGAATTTCAACCTAAAGGGCTGTGGGAGCCCTGGAGAAGGTGGCCAAGGAAGTGTTGCTCTCAGGTAATTTATATTGCTTTGTTAAAATGAGGCAAAGTCTCACTGAGGTGCTGCTGAGTGAGATTGGTGTGACACTGCAGGAGAGCAGGGGTCTCAGTTTTAAGCCCTTCACATGATTCTCCTAAAGCACAGCTTTAAAACTGTGATTAAATCAGGGGCAGAAGTATTAAAACCCAAGTGTCTCACAGTTAATAGGTTAATTCATTAGGATTTGCAGCCCTTATAAGCCAACAAAACACAGAATCAAACCAGTTCTGTTTGTCCTTTTTCCCTCGCTCAGTGCTATGAAACAAATCTCAAATACAGCAAAAACTCCTGCATAAGCAAACACACACTGCACAGTGCTGCTATCAAACAAATCTCAAATATATCAAAAATTCCTGCATAAACAAGCACACACTTTTGAGATCAAAGAAATCTCAAATATATCAATCTCAGTGCTGCTATCAAAGAAATCTCAAATATATCAATAACTCCTGCACAAACACACACTACACAGTGCTGCTATCAAAGAAATCTGAAATATGATAATAACTCCTGCAGAAACAAACACACTGCACAGTACTCACCATCACAAATACATCAAAAACTTCTCCATAAGCAAACACACACTGCACAGTTCTCACCTTCACAAAGAGCTCAGTGCTATCAAAGAAATCTCAAATATATCAAAAACTCCTGAATAAACAAACACACACTGCACAGTGCTGCTATCAAAGAAATCTCAAATACAATAAAAACTCCTGCATAAACAAACACACAATGCACAGTGCTGCTATCAAAGAAATCTGAAATATGATAATAACTCCTGCATAAACACACACTGCACAGTGTTGCTATCAAACAAATCTCAAATATATCAAAAACTCCTCCACAAGCAAACACACACTGCTCACACAGTGCTCACCTTCACAAATATATCAATAACTCCTGCACAAACAAACACACACTGCCCAGTGCTGCTATCAAAGAAATCTGAAATACAAGAAAAACTCCTGCATAAACAACACACACTGCTCACACAGTGCTCACCTCCACAAATATATCAATAACTCCTGCATAAACAAACACACACTGCACAGTGCTGCTATCAAACAAATCTGAAATACAATAAAAACTCCTGCACAAACAAACACACACTGCACAGTGCTGCTATCAAACAAATCTCAAATATATCAGTAACTCCTGCATAAGCAAACACACAATGCACAGTGCTCACCTTCACAAATATATCAATAACTCCTGCACAAACAAACACACACTGCACATGCTGCTATCAAACAAATCTCAAATACAATAAAAACTCCTGCACAAACAAACACACACTGCACAGTGCTGCTATCAGAGAAATCTCAAATACAATAATAATTCCTGCACAAACAAACACACACTGCACAGTGCTGCTATCAGAGAAATCTCAAATACAATAATAATTCCTGCACAAACAAACACACACTGTACAGTGCTGCTATCAGAGAAATCTGAAATACAATAATAACTCCTGCACAAACAAACACACACTGCCCAGTGCTCACCTTCACAAATATATCAATAACTCCTGCACAAACAAACACACACTGCACAGTGCTGCTATCAAACAAATCTCAAATATATCAATAACTCCTGCATAAGCAAACACACACTGCACAGTGATGCTATCAGAGAAATCTGAAATACAATAAAAACTCCTGCACAAACAAACACACACTGCACAGTGCTGCTATCAAAGAAATCTCAAATACAATAAAAACTCCTGCATAAGCAAACACACACTGCACAGTGCTGCTATCAGAGAAATCTCAAATACAGCAAAATTTCCTGCATAAACAAACACACAGTGCCCAGTGCTGCTATCAAAGAAATATCAAATACAATAAAAACTCCTGCACAAACAAACACACACTGCCCAGTGCTCACCTTCACAAAGAGCTCAATGTCTGGAAGCAAGGGCCTGGCCTGGGGCAGGCAGGAGCTGGAGGGATGCATGCCAGGGGCTGGATAAATTCTCTGGTTCTCCCTGTGAACCTGAGGAACCTCCCTGGAGAAATCCCTGCTCCAAAACCACTGGGAAAACCAGAGGTGCCTCCAGCACTGCCAGGGGATGAGAACTCTCAAAACTGCTGGGCCAGCTGCACTGCTGGCTGAGAAAAGCCTTGTTTCTGTCAGGAGTGCCTTGGTTGGTAGGTGGCAAAGCTGAGAGCTGCTCAAAAGCTGCCATTGTGGTTCTCCTCCCACTCAGAGCAGTGCTCTGCAGCCAGGAGACACAAAACTGCTGTGGAACTTGGAAAACTGAGCCTGAAATGCTGCCAGCAGGGCTTAGAATGGAGGATGTGCATTTAAATGTGCATTTTAATGTGCATTTTAATGCACAACAGCTCCATCTGGTCTCATCCTGCCTCTGGTGCCAGGTGTTACCCACCCCAAAGGGAAAAGGAGGGGGAAAGTCTCATGGAGACCCCTCAGTGCTGGGAATGGGCACCCCCACCCTGTGCCAGGCTGTGCCCAGGGCAGGGGCAGCAGCCTGGGGACACTGCTGGGGACAGCCCTGTGTGGAGGAGCAGGCTGGGGCATCTGGATGTCACCTGTGGGAACCCTGGTGCTGAGAATTCCAGACTTTCTGTGCTGCCAGGCACTGAGCCCCAGGAGAACACTGCACTGACCTGAGGGCCTGGAGAAGGCTCCAAAATTCAAGAATAAAACTGAGATTAAAGGTTGGAGTTCGAATAGAAGTGTGTGATAGCACAGGCTGGGAAACTCAGAGTTTCAGGGTTTAGAATACAGGAATAGAGAGAAAGCAAGATGGAGGTTTTAGGGTGGAGGCTGCTCCTTCTTCTTCACCTTCTTCTTCTTCACCTTCTCCTCCATGGGTTTGGGTGGTTTTGTGTCATTGGATAAAAAAGTCCCCATTGCAGGGCTCTTCCAGGGATTCCACATTTCAGGGTGGTTGGTCATTGGGTTAAAAGTGAAAATAATTGAGGTGTCATTTCTTAATTGGACATTTATCCTTCAAAGGCCTTGGAGAGACAGACAGGGCTCCATTTTTAGTTTGTTGGAGTGAAGTGCTGCAGAACTCAGGGTTTGTGAGACTGTGACAGAGATAAGAGCTGATAAACATCTGAGTCCCAACAAGAAATACCCTCTCACACATTTCATCCTGACCTTGGTGAAAAGAAGTCAAGACTGCACAGCCTTGGAGAGACAGACAGTGAGCCATTTGTAGGTTGTCAGTAGAATGCTGTAGAACTGCCAGCTTGCAATCCAGATAAGAAATAATCAACATCTCAGTCTGAACACGAATTTGAGTGCTTCAATCCTGACCCTGACAGAGGCACAAGAGAAGCCCAGACCCAGCTCCTTCCCAGCTGCACCTCTGGGGCTGGAGGAGCTGCCACAGCCCTGCTGCCCCTGCCCAGCTGTGCTGCCAGCTGTGCACCCACCACCAGCTGTGCACCCACCACCAGCTGTGCACCCACCACCAGCTGTGTACTCACCACCAGCTGTGCACCCAGCACCAGCTGTGTACTCACCACCAGCTGTGCACCCAGCACCAGCTGTGTACCCAGCACCAGCTGTGCACCCAGCACCAGCTGTGCACCCACCACCAGCTGTGTACCCACCACCAGCTGTGCACCCACCACCAGCTGTGCACCCACCGCCAGCTGTGCACCCACCGCCAGCTGTGCACCCACCAGCAGCTGTGCTGCCAGCTGTGCACCCACCACCAGCTCTGTACCCACCACCAGCTGTGCACCCACCACCAGCTGTGCACCCACCACCAGCTGTGCTGCCAGCTGTGCACCCACCGCCAGCTGTGCACCCACCACCAGCTGTGCACCCACCACCAGCTGTGCTGCCAGCTGTGCACCCACCACCAGCTGTGCACCCACCACCAGCTGTGCTGCCAGCTGTGCACCCACCACCAGCTGTGCACCCACCACCAGCTGTGCACCCACCACCAGCTGTGCTGCCAGCTGTGCACCCACCACCAGCTGTGCACCCACCACCAGCTGTGCACCCACCTCCAGCTGTGCACCCACCACCAGCTGTGCTGCCAGCTGTGCACCCAGCACCAGCTGTGCACCCACCACCAGCTGTGCTGCCAGCTGTGCTGCCAGCTGTGCTGCCAGCTGTGCACCCACCACCAGCTGTGCACCCACCACCAGCTGTGCACCCAGCACCAGCCCACCCTGCTTTGGGCTGGGAGGGACCTCAAAGCCTCCAGTGCCACCCCTGCCATGGCAGGGACACCTCCCACTGTGCCAGGCTGCCCCAAACTCCATCCAAACCGGCCTTGGGCACTGCCAGGGGTGGAGAATCCACAGCCTCTGCAGGCGCCTGTCACTGATATATTTTATCAAAAATCCTTTTGTTGGGATCTTTTCTCCTGAGAAGCTGAGAGGCCTCAGGAACAAATGCAAACATTGATTATCTGCTGCTGTGGAATGCAACAGGTGCATCTGGGATTGGGCTCGTGTGGTTGTTTTTAATTAATGGCCAATCACAGTCCAGCTGTCTCAGATTCTCTGTCTCTGTTTAAAAATGCCACAAAAATTTAAATTATAATTAATTTCTGGTCACTCAATGCAACTCTACTGCACTTATTCACATTTTATGTTCTGTTTGGGTCAGATCACATCCAATCCAGAGCTTTTCATAGGAAGGGATCACCTGGAATTTTCTCTGTTTTTATTCCATGGCCTCGGGTGGAGACCAAACACCCAAACTCTGAATTTTACAGAACCCTTTTGATGCCACCCACTGGGCTTGAAATGTTCCAGGCTGAATTTTAAGATTTTTAAGATACAGCAGCTGCAATTAAAAATTCATTTTCAGGGCAAAAGTCCCAATTTTGCCTTTAATTATTCCAAAGCTTTTCAACAGCCCCAGAGCTCTGCCCCCCAGCACTAAAATCAGATATTTCAGCTGCTGTTAATTTTCTCAGCTAAATAGCAGGAAAAAAAAACCCCAAAAATGTTTAAATTCAAATGTGGCTGGTGATTTTTGCAGATAAATTGTATTTTTGGCACTTCCAGGGTTGATTCTTGCTGTGTGTGACATCCCCAAAAGGAAATTCAACAAGAGAGGTGTGAAAACAGCAGCTGGACACTCCTTCAGGTAAAAAAAAAAGGGATTTTCCCTTCATTTCTTTCACTTAATAAGCACTTTCCACTATCCCAGGTTGCTCCAATTAAGTTCTTATTATTTATTTATAAGTTATTATTTATAATTTATTATTCTTTATAAGTTTCAGGTAAAAAAACAAAGGGATTTTCCCTTCATTTTTTTCACTTAATAAGCACTTTCCACTATCTCAGTTTGCTCCAATTAAGTTCTTATTATTTATTTATAAGTTATTATTCTTTATAAGTTTCAGGTAAAGAAAAAAAGGGATTTTCCCTTCATTTCTTTCACTTAATAAGCACTTTCCACTATCCCAGTTTGCTCCAATTAAGTTATTATTATTTATTTATAAGTTATTATTTATAATTTATTATTCTTTATAAGTTTCAGGTAAAAAAACAAAGGGATTTTCCCTTCATTTTTTTCACTTAATAAGCACTTTCCACTATCTCAGTTTGCTCCAATTAAGTTATTATTATTTATTTATAAGTCATTATTTATAATTTATTATTCCTTATAAGTTTCAGGTAAAGAAACAAAGGGATTTTCCCTTCATTTTTTTCACTTAATAAGCACTTTCCACTATCCCAGGTTGCTCCAATTAAGTTCTTATTTTTTATTTTTAAGTTATTATTTATAAGTTATTATTTATAAGTTATTATGTATAAGTTATTATTCTTTCTAAGTTATTATTCTTTCTAAGTTATTAATATTTATTTATAAGTTTTTTCCTTCCTCCTCAGGGATACAGGGCAAGAACCCTTCAGAGCAGCATCCAGGCCCTGTGAACTCAGTGCTGAGCAAAAAAGAAATGAAAATTCTGCTCCTCACTTAAAATCCAACAGGAATTCTGTTCACAGACCCTGGGCAGGGCTGAGGGAAGGCCAGAGGATTTCTGGAAGTGTTTTTCTAAAACTTTGGGTGGATTAAAGGGGTTTGGCCCAAAGGGGGAAGAGGATGGAAAGAACTGAGAGAGGGGAAGGTGATGGAAGGAATTAAGTTTACACTGGAGGTGATAAAAGGAATTAACTTTATACTAAAGGTGTAAAGGAATTAACTTTACACTAAAGGTGATGAAAGGAATTAACTTTACACTAAAGGTGATGGAAGGAATTAACTTTACACTAAAGGTGATGGAAGGAATTAACTTTACACTAAAGGTGTAAAGGAATTAAGTTTACACCTGCACAGAAAGGAATTAAGTTTACACTGAAAGTGAAGAAAGGAATTAGCTTTAACTTTACACCTGCACAGAAGGGAATTAACTTTACACTGAAGGTGAAGAAAAGAATTAACTTTATACTGAAGGTAGAGACAAGAATTAAGTTTCCACTGGAGGTGAAGAAAGAAATTAATGAAGAAATTGGGAATTAAAGAAAGAAATGAATGAACTTTACACTGGAGGTGGTGACAGGAATTAACTTTACACCTGCACAGACAGGAATTAACTTTACACTGAAAGTGAAGTAAGGAATTAACTTTACACCTATATAGAGAGGAATTAGCTTTAACTTTACACCTGCACAGAAAGGAATTAAGTTTACACTGAAGATGAAGAAAGGAATTAACTTTACACTGAAGGTAGAGAAAAGAATTAAGTTTACACTGGAGGTGAAGAAAGGAAATAACTTTAACTTTACACCTGCACAGACAGGAATTTACACTTGCATAGAAAGGAAATAACTTTATACTGGAGGTGAAGAAAGGAATTAACTTTACACCTGCACAAAAAAGAATTAACTTTACACTGGAGGTGATGAGAGGAATGAAGTTTACACCTGCACAGAAAGGAATTTACACTGAAGGTGAAGAAAGGAATTAACTTTACACTGAAGGTGATAAAAGGAATTAACTTTACACCTGAACAAAAAAGAATTAAGTTTACCTCTGCACTGAAAGGAATTAACTTTACACCTGCACAGAGAGGAATTAACTTTGCACTGAAGGTGATAAAAGGAATTAACTTTACACCTGCACAGAAAGGAATTAACTTTACACTGAAGGTGAAGAAAGGAATTAACTTTACACCTGCACAAAAAAGAATTAAGTTTACATCTGCACTTAAATGGATTAAATTTACACCTGCACAGACAGGAATTAACTTTACACCGAGGGTGATAAAAGGAATTAACTTTACACTGAGGGTGATAAAAGGAATTAACTTTACACTGAAGGTGATAAAAGGAATTAACTTTACACCTGTACAGAGAGGAATTAACTTTACACTGAAGGTGATAAAAGGAATTAACTTTACACCTGCACAGAGAGGAATTTTACACTGAAGGTGATGAAGGGAATTAACTTTACACCAGGTTTATCCTGGCCAAGGATGATCTCCTGACAGCCAAAATTCCATTTTTAACTCTTCCCATTCTGTTTTGGTTCCTGGGATTTGATTTCTTGCTTTCCTGCAGTGTCGGAGTCAATCTCCTGCCTTTATTTTATTTCAGGTTTCATCACTTGTGTGCTCAATAAAGCTCCCAGCTGGAAATTGTTCTTGGGATGCTCCTGATCCTCAGCCATGTCCAGGATTTAAAAAGTTGGATATGTTTATAGGATATTTTTAACATTTTATTTATGGATACTTATGGCTTTAAGTTATTTATGTCATGGGATATTATTTATTTATTTATTTATTTATTTATTTATTATGGGATTTTATTTATTTATTTATTTATTTATTTATTTATTTATTTATTATTTATGTTATGGGACATTTAAAAGTATTATTTATTTATGGGATATTTTAACATATTTATGTTATGGGATATTTTTAACATATTAAATATTTATGGGACATTTTTAACATATTATTTATTTATGGGATATTTATGACTTTAGGTTATTTGTGGTATGGGATATTTATTATTTATTTATGAGATATTATTTATGTTATTGGTTATTTTTAACATATTTATTTATGGGATATTTATGACTTTAGGTTATTTGTGGTATGCTGTATTTATTATGATTTCATCACTTGTGTGCTCAATAAAGCTCCCAGCTGGAAATTGTTCTTGGGATGCTCCTGATCCTCAGCCATGGCCAGGATTTAAAAAGTTGGATATGTTTATGGGATATTTTTAACATTTTATTTTTGGATATTTATGACTTTAAGTTATTTATGTTACGGGATATTATTTATGTTGTGGGATATTTTTAATATATTATTTATGGATATTTATGACTTTAAGTTATTTATGTTATGGAATATTTATTATTTATTTATGGGATATTTTAACATATTGTTTATTTATGGGATATTTTTAACATATCATTTATTTATGGGATATTTATGGCTTTAGGTTATTTGTGGTATGGGATATTTATTATTTATTTATCAGATATTATTTATGTTATGGGTTATTTTTAACATATTTATTTATGGGATATTTATGACTTTAGGTTATTTCTGTTAGGGGATATTTATTATTTATTTATGAAATATTATATATTTATGGGAGATTTATGACTTTAGGTTATTTATGTTGTGGGATGTTTATTATTTATTTATGAGAAATTATGTATGTTATGGGATATTTTTAACATATTATATATTTATGGGACATTTTAAACATATTATTTATTTATGGGATATTTATGACTTTAGGTTATTTATGTTATGGGATATTTATTATTTATTTATGGTATATTATTTATGTTGTGGGATATTTTTAACATATTTATTTATGATATATTTTTAATATATTATAGGACATATTTACCATTTTATTTATGTTATGGGATATTTTTCACATTTTATTTATGGGATATTTATGAGTTTTAGTTATTTATGTTATGGGATGGTTATTATTTATTTATGAGCTATTATTTATGTTATGGGTTATTTTTAACCTATTTATTAATGGGATAGAACTGCTCTGGGAGTTCTATTCTATTCTATTCTATTCTATTCTATTCTATTCTATTCCATTCCATTCCATTCTATTCTATTCTATTCTATTCTATTCTATTCTATTCTATTCTATTCTATTCTATTCTATTCTATTCTATTCTATTCCTTTTTGGGAATTCTCCTCCCACCCTCCCAGGGCAGGATTTGCCCTCTGGTCCAGCTCCCTCTCTCCCCTCGGTGCCTCAGGGCTCTTTTCTTCCCTCCCTGCTTTATTTACTGCCCACGGGTAAATAATTACTGCAGAAATTAACTTAATTACTCTGTGGGTCATTAAATGTTTCTGATGCAGAAGGAGAAATTCTCCTTCACTAAGGAGCAGCCTTGTGGTGCTCAGTTTTTTACCTGTGGCCAGTTGTTTCATAAATAATGAGAAACAAAAGGTCCAAACTCAGATCAAATGCCCATTTAAATTCGATTTTGATATTAAAACCTGCCCAGTATTTCTACACCCTTCCAGTTCTGATAAAGGTGATAAATAAATGAACTATTAAATGAGAATTCTGTAAAGTGAGCAAAAACCAAGGGAGTGCAGGTGAAAATTAAAATATGAGGTATCTTGTATTGCATTTTTGGAGGTTGTGATTTACTAATATTCACCTTATTTACATGTAAGAAATTAAAAATTAAATTTATGTGTGAAAGCAGTTTTTACAAAAGAGGAAAATAAACAAATCCTGTGATTTACAACACTGCTGTTGCCTTGGGCCAGGCCCCTCATGGTGTCACAGGAATTTCCAGCCACAGCCATGGCTCTCTACAGTTTTTTGGGGTTTTTTGAATCCCTAAAATCCAATGAAATTACAAAGGCAAAATACAAATTGCAGGGTGTTTTTCTCAAAAAAAATTCCTGACAGGAAGGAATTGTCCTTCTGATGAAATCCTTTCTTTTATTCTTTTAGTATAGTTTTAGTATCTCATTTTCTTTTAATATAATATATATAATAAAATATATTTTATATATATAAAATGTGTCTCCCTACACCAGACCTGCATTAAAAGCCACTGCAGCAGCTACAAGATTTAGCAGAGCATGGGAAAATGAAATGGCAAAATAAACGAGGAAATCAAATTGTGCACTGAAAGTCTGAAAAACTTGAGCTGCACTTCAGCAGAGCTGGAATTCATCTTGCCCAATTAATTAATTGGAATTCATCTTGCCCAATTAATTAATTGGAATTAATCTTGCCCAATTTGGGAGCATCCTTCTCCTGCAGCAGTAATTGCCATTTTGCAATTTTGATTTGCATTTTGGGTTGTGTCTCACTGAGTGGTTGGAGTCACCATCATTTGTTGCTTTTTCAGCACATGATAATGATGATGATGATGATGGTGATGGTGATGATGATGATGATGAATTTTTGGCTCCTTTTAGGAGGAAATTCCTCCCTGTGAGGGAGGGGAAGCTGCCCCATCCCCAGGAGTGCCCACAGCCTGCTCTCATCCCTGCTTTAATCCTTCCCCAGTCTCATTTCAATTTTCAAGATCATTTCCAAGCCTTTGCAGGAGAGGAAGAACCCTGAGCCCTTCAAGCAGGGCAGGTGCCATCAGTTCCAGGTCAGGGCTTTGGATCAATCCCAACCTCCCTGTGCTGGGAATTCTGGGCCAGGTGTTTGTTCTGCTGCCCAAGGCCATGGAATGAAAGCACAGAACATTCCAGGTGATCCCTGCTGTCAGGAATGTTCTGGGAGCATTCCCAGGTCACAGGTGATCCCTCCCATCAGGAATGTTCTGGGAGCATTCCCAGGTGATCCCTTCATGTCAGGATTGTTCTGGGATTATTCCCACAGGTGATCCCTGCTGTCAGGAATGTTCTGGGATCATTCCCACAGGTGATCTCTCCCTCTGAGGAATGTTCTGGGAGCATTCCCTGGTCACAGGTGATCCTTTCCCTCCCTGGTCACAGGTGATCCCTTCTTGTCAGGAATGTTCTGGGAACATTCCCAGGTCACAGGTGATCCCTTCCCATCAGGAATGTTCTGGAAGCATTCCCACAGGTGATCCCTGCTGTCAGGAATGTTCTGGGAGCATTCCCAGGTCACAGGTGATCCCTGCTGTCAGGAATGTTCTGGGATCATTCCCACAGGTGATCCCTGCCATCAGGAATGTTCTGGGATCATTCCCAGGTGATCCCTTCCCATCAGGAATGTTCTGGGATCATTCCCAGGTCACAGATGATCCCTCCCATCAGGAATGTTCTGGGATCATTCCCACAGGTGATCCCTGCTGTCAGGAATGTTCTGGGATCATTCCCACAGGTGATCCCTCCTGTCAGGAATGTTCTGGGATCATTCCCAGGTCACAGGTGATCCCATCAGGAATGTTCTGGGATCATTCCCACAGGTGATCCCTCCTGTCAGGAATGTTCTGGGATCATTCCCAGGTCACAGGTGATCCCATCAGGAATGTTCTGGGATCATTCCCACAGGTGATCCCTCCTGTCAGGAATGTTCTGGGATCATTCCCACAGGTGATCCCATCAGGAATGTTCTGGGATCATTCCCACAGGTGATCCCTCCCATCAGGAAGTTCTGGGATCATTCCCAGGTCACAAGCACAGCCCAAAGGCTCTTACCCTTTATCCAGGGCAGGAATTTGGGCTCTGTCCCTCCCTGCTGCTCCCAATCCCGGCTCAGCCCGGGGACAGGAGCCCCCACATCCCCGGGGATCCCGGAGGGAATTTCTGCCACAAAAGGGCTTTGAGCTCCTGAGGGGGACAGGAGCCCCCACATCCCCTGGGGATCCCGGAGGGAATTACTGGAACAAAAGGGCTTTGTGCTCCTGAGCACGGAACGGGGCTGGACCAAGGGATTGAAGGGGATTTCCTGTGGTACACTGAATTTTCCTGCTGTACACTGAATTTTCCTGTGGTACACTGAATTTTCCTGTTGTACACTGAATTTTCCTGTGGTACACTGAATTTTCCTGCTGTACACTGAATTTTCCTGTTGTACACTGAATTTTCCTGTTGTACACTGAATTTACACTGAGCCTGCAGCACAGCTGGGCTGCTCCGAGCTGAGTACAAAACCTGCATTAAAAATTGTATAAAAAACTATCTATATACTGCTATAGTGGTAAAATTATATAAAAAACTCTCTATATACTGCTATAGTGGTAAAAACTGTAAATGATATTTCTAAATGGATATGCATATCAATTTCATATATGTGTATAAATTCTTTGTAATGAAGTCAGTAAAAACAAATTATAAATTATTTATAAGATAATAATACATATAAATAGTATGTATAGAAACTATAGTATATATAATTATACATAATATACCTGAACTATAAATTATATTTCTAAATTGATATGCATATCAATTTTATATATGTGTATAAATTCTTTGTAATAAAGTCAGTAAAAACAATTTATAAATTATGTATAAGATAATAATCAATACATATAAATAGTATGTATATAAACTATAATATATAGAATTATACATAATATACATAAACTATAAATTATATTTCCAAATTGATATGCATATCAATTTTATATTTGTGTATAAATTCTTTGTAATAAAGTCAGTAAAAACAGAAATTATAAATTATGTATAAGATAAGAATACATATAAATAGTATGTATATAAACTATAATATATAGAATTATACATAATGTACATAAACTATAAATTATATTTCCAAATTGATATGCATATCAATTTTATATATGTGTATAAATTCTTTGTAATAAATTCAGTAAAAATAAATGATAAATTATGTATAAGATAATAATCAATACATATAAATAGTATGTATATAAACTATAATATATAGAATTATACATAATGTACATAAACTATAAATTATATTTCTAAATGGATATGCATATCAATTTTATATATGTGTATAAATTATTTGTAAGAATTCTATGTAATAAATTCAGTAAAAACTGAAATTATAAATTCTATGTAGTATAATAATTAATATATATAAATAGTATCTACATAAATTATAAATTATGGATAATTATATATAATACATAGAAACTATAAATTCTGTTTATAAATTTATATGCATCTTAATTTTATATGTGTATAAATTCTATGTAATGAATTATATGTAATAAATTCAGTAAAAACTGAAATTATAAATGATACATAATATAATTAATATATATAATACATATGAATGAATAGTATGAAAATACTAAATACTAAATAATAAATAGTAAGTAAACTATAAATTATATATAATTATATATATTACATGTATAAACTATAAATTGTATTTCTAAATTGATATGCAGCTCAATTTTTTATATGTGTAGAAATTCTATGTCATAAATTCAGTAAAACCTGAAATTATAAATGATATGTAATATAATAATTCATACTTATAATAAATATGTAATTAATAGTATGTAAATACTAAATACTAAATAGTATGTAAACTATAAATATAATAATAAATAGTATGTAGACTATAATTTATATATAATTATATATATTATATATATAAACTATAAATTATATTTCTAAATTGATTTGCATATCAATTTTATATGTGTATAAATTCTTTGTAAGAAATTATATGGAATAAATTCATTAAAACTGAAATTATAAATTATATGTAATATAATAATACATATAAATACTATATGTATTCTAACAAATTATAAAATGAATTAATAAACTAAATAATAATGTATTAAATTATTACATATAAATGGTCTACAATACATACAAACAAAACAATATATATAAATTATTTGTATAAAATAGCAATGATTTGTGCTGGAAACCAATAAATAAACCAATAAATAAGAAATACTAAAGAACAGTAAGAATACTTCAAGAATTCCAAGAAATACTGAAGATAAAAAAGCTCTTTTGTGCAGCTTTGGGTAGAAAATACTTTGCCAGTGATATTCCTAATTTAAATCCAGAGGTAAAAGTGAAATATTGGAAGAGTGGGGGAGGTTTTTTCACCTCAAATAATTTGTGATGTTTTGGTCCACATAGAAAGAATAAAATAGAATAAAAATAGAATAAAATATGATGGGTTTGTCTACATAGAAAGAATAGAGTAGAAATAGAATAAATGTGATGTTTTCATCCACATAGAAAGAATAAAATAGAATAGAAATAGAATAAAATGTGATGTTTTCGTCCACATAGAAAGAATAAAATAGAATAGAAATAGAATAAATGTGATGTTTTGGTCCACATAAAAAGAATAAAATAAAATAGAAGTAGAATAAAATGTGATGGTTTTGTCCACATAAGAATAAAATAGAATAGAAATAGAATAGAAACAGAATAAAATGTGATGTTTTCCTCCACATAGAAAGAATAAAATAGAATAGAAATAGAATAAATGTGATGTTTTGGTCCACATAAAAAGAATAAAATAGAAGAGAAATAGAAGAATAAATGTGATGGTTTTGGTCCACATAGAAAGAATAAAATAGAATAGAAATAGAATAAATGTGATGTTTTGGTCCACATAAAAAGAATAAAATAGAAGAGAAATAGAATAAATGTGATGTTTTCGTCCACATAGAAAGAATAAAATAGAACAGAAATAGAATAAATGTGATGGTTTTGTCCACGTAGAAAGAATAAAATAGAATAAAAATAGAATAAATGTGATATTTTGGTCCACATAGAAAGAATAAAATAGAATAGAAATAGAATAAAATGTGATGTTTTGTCCACATAGAAAGAATAAAATAGAAGAGAAATGGAATAAATGTGATGTTTTGGTCCACATAAGAATAAAATAGAATAGAAATAGAATAGAAACAGAATAAAATGTGATATTTTCGTCCACATAGAAAGAATAAAATAGAAGAGAAATAGAATAAATGTGATGGTTTTGTCCACATAGAAAGAATAAAATAGAATAAAAATAGAATAAATGTGATGTTTTGGTCCACATAAAAAGAATAAAATAGCATAGAAATAGAATAAAATGTGATGTTTTGTCCACATAGAAAGAATAAAATAGAATAGAAATAGAATAAATGTGATGTTTTCATCCACATAGAAAGAATAAAATAGAATAGAAATAGAATAAATGTGATGTTTTGTCCACATAGAAAGAATAAAATAGAAATAGAATAAATGTGATGGTTTCATCCACATAGAAAGAATAAAATAGAATAGAAATAGAATAAAATGTGATGTTTTGTCCACATAGAAAGAATAAAATAGAAGAGAAATAGAAGAATAAATGTAATGTTTTTGTCCACATAGAAAGACTAAAATAGAATAGAAATAGAATAAAATATGATGGTTTTGTCCACATAGAAAGAATAAAATAGAATAAAAATAGAATAAAATGTGATGGTTTTGTCCACGTAGAAGGAATAGAGTAGAAATAGAATAAATGTGATGTTTTGGTCCACATAGAAAGAATAAAATAGAATAGAAATAGAATAAAATGTGATGTTTTGGTCCACATAAAAAGAATAAAATAGAATAGAAATAGAATAAAATGTGATGTTTTGGTCCACATAAAAAGAATAAAATAGAATAGAAATAGAATAAAATGTGATGGTTTTGTCCACATAGAAGGAATAGAGTAGAAATAGAATAAATGTGATGTTTTGTCCACATAGAAAGAATAGAATAGAAATAGAATAAATGTGATGGTTTCATCCACATAGAAAGAATAGAATAGAAATAGAATAATGTGATGTTTTCATCCACATAGAAAGAATGAAATAAACTCTGTGAGCAGCAGTGGGAAGGTGCCCTCCAGGAACATGTAAAAATTGAATAAAATTGAATTTCCATTCCCAGTGTAACTTCCAATTCCTATGAAAATGTTGAAGAATTTTGGGTATATTTGGAGCCTTTTGGGTATATTTGGAGTTTTGAGTTTCATCTTCCCCATTATGAAAAAAACTGATTTTTCTGTATTTACAAAATACAGAAAATTTTAAAAATCATTCCCACAGCAGGCAGCAGGGAAATGTCAATGATTCACCAAGCCACAAATGGGAATTTCTCTGAAATCTCAGTCAATGTTTAACTCCTTTCTAACTGCCCCATTGGAATAACTCAGGGAAGGCTTCACTTTCACTGCTCCCATTCTGCTTTTTGGATTTAGCCTCTGACAACTCCACTTCTGAATATTTGCAATATTTTACATTTGCTCAAGTGTGGAGAGAAATGAAGCAAAAAGGGAAATTCCAGTTTTGTCATTGTGCCTGCCCCAGCAGTGCCAGGCTGTGGGAGCTGTTTTCTGGGAGAAAATCAGTATTTTTAGGAAGGAATTAAAAGTGTCAGTGCTGAGACAGTGCTGTCACTGAGAGCAGCTGAACACAGTCATTGAGCTGAGATTTTATCAGGAAATAATCAGATTGCAAATGGAAATGCACTCAGGGCCTCAGCACAGGGGACGTTTGATCATCTCAGCAAGGAGATTTTGGGTCACCTTCCCAGGGCATCCACTTGGGCAGACTCAGGGGGACAGTAATTAATTTCTGAATAATTAGGGAATGTCCTGAGCTGGAGGGACCTCCAGGGATCCCCCAGTGCCAGCCCTGCCCTGCCCAGACCCCACCAAGCCCACCCTGGGCATCCCTCAGGGCTGTGTCCATTCCCTGGGCAGTGCCCCAAAACCCTCAGAGGGGAAAAAATTCATCTGTAGGAGCTTCCCAGGGAAAACACAGGGAATAAACTCAGTGATGGCACAGGTGGAAGTCTCCATGCTTCACTTCCATAAACTCTAATTTTTCCTTTCTCTGCCTGATTCCCTTTCCCAGCTCTGAAGAGGAGGGGTCATTTGTTGGATTATATTTTTTTCCTGACCCAGAGATAGGGTCAGAAAAATTTTTTAAAAATTAAAAATTTTATATAAATTTCCTACAGTCTCTGGTTAAAATCTGCAATTCCAGGTGGCATCACCAGGAATAAGCATCCTGAAAAATCCTGGGCTTACTGAGAACTTCCATTATCACTTGACAGAACTTAAAGCAAGAAAGAGTCATAAAAATAGATTTGCATGGTCCACACAACACTGGAGGAAAGGCCTCACACTGGAATTTCCATAAAAACTGCACTGATGGAATCAAAGAATGGTTTGGGTTGGAAGGACCTTAAAGATCATCTCATTCCAACCCTCTGCCATGGGCAGGGACACCTTCCACTACACATTTTTATTTAAAGAATGCCCTTTCCAAAGCTCCCCCTGATGTTTTTAATAATTTGATTTTAGTACAGTTATATTTTCCAAGTAATTGGTCAAATCCCTTTCCAGAACATCACTCCCTACACTCTGATATTTTATATTTGTGAATGCCAGGAGTTCTCTAGACTGGTTTATATTTCTCTACAGAAAACATCAATATGTGATGGTGTTCACAGGGGTCCCAGGATGAGGGAAGAAATGAGAATCTTGACTCCATGTTTCAGAAGGCTGAGTTATTATTTTATGATATATATTATATTAAAAGAAAATTATATATTAAAACTACACTAAAAGAATAGAAGAAAGGATTTCATTAGAAGGTTGGCAAGGAATAGAAAGGAATGGAATGATAATAAAATTTTGTGAGTAACCAGAGAGTCTGAGCCAGCTGACTGTGATTGGCCATTAATTAAAAACAACCACATGAGACCAATCCCAGATGCACCTGTTGCATTCCACAGCAGCAGATAATCAATGTTTACATTTTGTTTCTGAGGCCTCTCAGCTTCTCAGGAGAAAAGATCCTAGCAAAAGGATTTTTCATAAAATATATGTCTGTGACAATCAGTCAAACCTCCAAAAAACTGAATATTTTTTGGCAGAGTGAGAACTCCCTGGCAGAGCTGCAGGATGATCCCCTCATCCCAAAATGATGATATTTGGAAAAACCCTTCCAGCTCACCCAGTCCCACCTCTGAACCATGTCCCACATCCAGAGGGACACCCCAGAGAGGCTCCTGAGCAAAGCTGGGGCTCTCCCACAGGATTTGGGGGCTGAAGTGGAGGCTGAAGTGGAATTTCAGCCAAGTGAAATTCAGCAGGAGCAGAGGGGGCTGCAGTGGAATTTCAGCCAAGTGAAATTCAGCAGGAGCAGAGGGGGCTGCAGTGGAATTTCAGCCAAGTGAAATTCAGCAGGAGCAGAGGGGGCTGCAGTGGAATTTCAGCCAGGTGAAATTCAGCAGGAGCAGAGGGGGCTGCAGTGGAATTTCAGCCAAGTGAAATTCAGCAGGAGCAGAGGGGGCTGCAGTGGAATTTCAGACAAATGAAATTCAGCAGGAGCAGAGGGGGCTGCAGTGGAATTTCAGCCAAGCAGGGGCTGAGGGCACCAAGCAGAGCTCGCACCCTCGGCCAGCTCCGTGCTGCTCACATAAAGAGCAGTTTGCAAAGACAGAATTCAGGAGCAGAGGCCCCAGGGGTGGAATTTGGCACCGGCTGATCTGTCAGGAGACTCTGCTGGTTCCAGGCAGCCCCAAATCCAGGCTGAGTCCTGGGCCTGGATCAGGAGAGGGCTCCCTGCTTAGCGAGGGGCTTACGCTGCACGTGACACTAAGCTGTGCTTAAAGCAGAGCACATGGTGTGGGGCTTTACTGCAGGAAGTAAAAATAGGAATAGGGCCAGGAAGCTTTGAAGACCTTTGCTTTCCTTCTTTTTTTTGGTGGGGGCTAAAACCAACCTTCAAACCACAGAGATGGGCCCTGGGCATGAGCAGAGACCTGAGGCCTGGACAGTCCTGGAGGAACACAGAGATTATTTAACACTTCCACAGACATTATTTAACACTTCCAGGCAAAGGATGACTCCAGGAAATGTTTATTCAAAGGGGTTGTGGTTCTCTTATCCCTGGCAGTGTCCAGGGCCAGGTTGGACAGGGCTTGGAACAATCTGGAATAGTGGAAGGCGTCCCCGCCATGGCAGGGGTGGCATTGGATGGGCTTTGAGGCCCTTTCCAACCCAAAACAATCAGTTGTTCTGACTAAATCATACAAAAATAACTTAGAGGCAACTTCCTATTTCTGATCACTGATTTCTGTCTCTTGGTTTATGTCAGTTTGGAAAACGATGTTGGTCTGTGAGTTGTCTAAATCCCAGAATCATCAAGGTGGGAAGAGCTCTTTAGATCACCCAGCCCCACCAGCATCACCCCAAACCCTATCCCTGTCCCCAAGGCCACATCCAGACTGCTCTGGGACAATTCCAGGGGCTCCAAACC